>CM076581.1:798508502-799108502 GCA_034641835.2 Pinus albicaulis
CCTCTGTTTGGGCCTCCTCGCGGAAAACCACAGTGACTGAAGCTGTAATTCATGGGCGGTTGAGAGAGCAATTAAAGGAAAACTGCGCAGAGCGCGTCGTGGGAGAAGGTGAACTAGCGGTGGAGAAATGAGGAGCAGGGGAATCCATACGGTGGCCAGATCCTACAACCCAACCCCACCCACTCCTAGTATTTGGATAGCGACCTGCATAATCACTGGACTGGCCGGAAGACAACTCGGTTGAGGGGCTGGAGGGAGCGCGCAGGAGTTGACCTCTAGTGCTCCCCCTGCGGCAATGCATCCTTTGACGCACGTGAGGCATGGGTGTAGTCTCACTAGTAGTGGGCACAAGAGGAGACAGAGAAGCAGAATTCCAAGAAACAGAGGAAGACAGACAAGGACCAGACTGAGAGAAATGAAGATATGCAGCAAGGTCTACGCAGCAGTTCAGCTGGCCAATTCTCCTTCTCGTCACAGTGAGCAGGTAGTGTAACCCAGCAACCGGCTCGTCTGAAAAACCATAGCGAAATTCCATTTTATCAATGCAATGTAATCGAAGGGCGCTCGTCATAATTAATCTCTGATCATTAATGAGAGCCGAAGTTCGGATGATATTGGAGCATGTAGAATTGCTAACGGGAGTGGAGGTCCGATCTTGAACAGTGTTAAAATTTAATGCGATTTGATGTGAAAACCTTGGAATTTAATTGAATAGCATTAAATCTTAATGCGATTGATATGAAATCGCCACATCCATGTCCCATCGCCTTAAACGCCATCGAATGCACCCGCAGCCAGGAGCAGGGAAATTTTTTATTGAGGACACATGGCAGAAATTGATTGGAGCGGATCTTTGTTTGGGCCACTCGTGCAATGGAAATCCGGACTCGAAAAATATTAGGGTGAATTTGATAAGAAATTCGCGTCACAACTCTCCCTCCGTACGCCAGCCCAAATTCGGACCTGAAAAAGATTAGGGCAGAATTAATTTTGTTTTCGCATCACAAAATTGGCCGACGTCGGCAGGCTATTTTGGAACGCGAATTTGGTTTGAATTATGGTTTATCGCCGTTTGAAGTCCGGCGGGCTCGACTTAAGAACAATTTTGTTTGATCCCATCTTATAAAATTTGTGTTGGTTTTCTTTGATAATACACATATTTATAATAAATCATGGGAATACCACACTAAACATGTGAAAAAGTTATATAAATTATTGAGAACAATCATTTTTATGTAAAAATATCCAAATGTGCTTTGGGAAATAAGAATTCGAGTATTTGGTTCATATTGTTTTAAAGGAAGGAGTGAAGTTGGAGCCTCAAAAGATGCAAGCTATTACAAAATGACCTATTCCTAAGAAAATCAAGGTTCCTAGAAGATTTTTTAGACTTACATGATATTATTGATCATTTTTTAAGAATTATGCATGCATTTCAAGTCCACTCACATATCTCTTGAAGAAAATATCATTTATATGGAATGATGAGGCTACTTTGGCATTCTCTCTTTCAATGGATGCCATGTCTTCTACACCAACATCGGTTGCATCTACTTTTGGTAAAACATTCATAGTAGAGTGTGAGGCACTAGGACAAGGAATTTACGTAACATTAACACAATAAGGGATATCATTGGCTTTTAAAAGCAAGGAATTCAAAGAAAATATTTGGTGAAATCTACGTATGAAAAATAAATGGAAGCAATATTACATGCAATAAAAAATGGGGATAATATATCATTGGGAGGTACTTTAAAGTCAAGATATACCATGATAGCATAAAGTATTTTTTGAAGCTATGATTTTCATTAGAAGATTAACAAAATGAGGAGAAAAAATGCAAAGTTTTAATTTTGAGATAATCTGCAAAAAGGGTAAGGAAAATTTAGTACATGATGCTCTTTCTAAAATAGAAGAGGCCTCAAATTTATATTCAATTACATTTTCTATTCCTAGGTGGCTAGAAGAAGCTTGCCATATTGGAAAAATGACAATAGTACTAAACAAAAACTAAAATTTATAAAGGATGGGATGAACTCTATGGAGCATTGGGAGTGAAAGAGAGATATACTTTGGTGCAAATGTAGAATATTTGTATGCACGCAAGCATATTTGAATAAACAAATATTAAGGGAGTCCCATGTCTCTCTCATGGTAGGACGCAGGGTTCCTTAAAACATCTCAAAGGATCAAAAAATATATTTTTGGAAGGAATGAAGAAAGATATTCAAAATTTTGTAAGAGAAGGTTAGGTTTGCATAATAAATAAAAGAGAGATAGTAAAATCTCTAGGGTTACTTAACCATTCCACATACATATTCAAAGACTAGAAGATATATCAATAGAATTTATTACAGGGTTACTGAAATATAAAGGTAAGTATTACATTTTTGTGGTCATTTATACAGACAAATTTTGTAGATTTTTTTTGTAGAGCTCAAAGTACATAAACAACAAGCCAAGTGGCAGAAGTGTCCGTGAAAGAAATTCATAGTCTTCATGGTTTTCCTAAAGTAATAGTAACAAGAAACTTTTGAAAATAATTATTTAATATGAGTGGAGAAACACTAGCTGCCATGAGTTCTACATATCAAACATAATCAAATGGTCAAACAAAAATAGTTAACAAATGTTTTTAAGGTTATCTACAATGTTACTCTTTAGAAAAGCAACTTAGTATGCCATAATTAATAATCATTCCCTATTCACTTTTGTTAATAGGTTTATGTCAGACGATGATGCAGGGGCATTAGGCACTAGCCAGCAATGTAGGAGGTTTTGTCCATATGTTGTGGCTAGGAGGGTTCGAAAACATTTGATTTCTAACAGCTAGGTGTCAATACCTCAGCTAACTGTATTACTTAGACTAGTTAGAGTTGTAGGAGTCGAACAGTTTCAGCTAGTTGAATTATTATAATTAGACCTTTTGATTTCTAGAATGGTCCTCTCAGAGGAACCGAAGAGCCATATGTTATGTATATAAATTGTAATTCCTCGGATGAATAAAAGTAGAGAGGGAAGAGGAGAGTAGAGAGGGGATTTCTGCAATAAACCTCTGTGTGTGAACAATTGTTTCAAGTTAAATTATTTCCAAGCATAGTTGCCATTGAATTATCTCGAACTGCCAATTGTGAAGAATTTTTTAACTGTGAGGCGATTGGGCACTGATAATTCCATTCTTTTGTCTTTTAATTCCCGTAAATTGTTGGATAACCCTGTGAACTCACCCCACCCGAAGGCGAGGTCTGTGTAGAGAACCGGGGTCGTGAACACTATTCAAATATAAAAATTCCGCTTAATAAAGAGACAAAATTGTTGTGCTTTCGGAACCTAACCCGAGGATTGGACATGAGTTAACAAACAAAAGGATAGCGGAACCAGACTTGCACCCGTGGTCAAGCCCTGTACCAAAACCACGAGCGGAATCACAAAAGCGGGTTTCCCATATCGCACCACTTTTGCGGAGTAGGCGGTATTTCCTATTCGCGAGCGATTCCATAGGGAATGTGACACGTGGTGAAGTGACCCCCGAAAAACCACCGTTTAACCCGCGCCATCGCACGTTAAAGCCCGATGTTGGAAGCTGAGCGAAATTGCCAAGAGTCGTTGATTTGGAGAAGGGCCATCGGACGGTGGTCGCACGTTGAACTTGCCCGGAGGTTAACTAAGGTGTGCGGAGGATAGCCAGGTACTATACGAGTGTTTGATTGGTTATTGATATATATAGGTGGGGCCAGAGTATAATGAAATTTTTTAATTAAACGATTGGCGGATAATTAGCATAAGTCTGGAGCGTGATTGTTGTAAGGCTGGGTGGTGAAATATAGAGCCAAAAGTTCATTACAAGTTATTTATTTAAAAAGAAACATGGAGTATAAATACAAAGTGTTGAAAGTTAAACATTGGTTATAAGGCTTGGAGATAATATAAAGTCGGGAATATAAATTAAAGTCCAAGCATTGTGGATAGTATTTATTTATCAAATTCTACGAATTTCTACGAATTTGATAAATAAAACCGAAGAAAGAAGAAGTCAATTAAGACTCAGGCTGGAGGAAAAGAACGGGGTAAACCAAGGGAAAATGCTGACAGAGCGATTGTAGACACACCAGCTCTCCTTAGGGGTCCAATTTTAGTTTTGTTGCGTCACACAATGATCTCTCTTCTCTGGCATTTACTTGTATTGAAGATCACTATTCTAGGAATAAGGAGTTATTTTCTCCAAAAATAACCCTAGCCAAACATTGACAATGCATCAAGGATATATTTCTATGCTTCATAAGTACATATTTTCTACTTCTAAATCATGTCTTGGAAGTGGTTGTTTTGCTGGAAATTATTCACCAGTTGGTTTCATACCAAAGTCTTTTCACATTTTCAGCATCCAATACATGAAAAAGATAATGGTTTAAAACAACATAAATATTTGAAATTTTGCAAGAATTGTCTGGCACACTTTGAATATGAATTTTGAAGTCAAGTACATGATGTTGTATAGGATCAAGTGTCATTTTGAATACCAAATGTTTCACAAGAAACTTCTCAACATGCTACCCTACAGTAAGGATTAGATTACAATATTGCATCAGCTATTTCCATAATAAAAGTGCACCTTGGCCATAAGACTAAACAACTACAAATGTTGTAGATCTAACAAGACCACACAATCAAATGTATTCCACAAGGCCAATACTGTATGAAAAATTAAGAGTTTGCAACCAAAAATATCTTAGGCAACTAATTCAATTAGATACACCAAACCATCAGTAAAAAGGAAAACCAGCCTACTTGGCCCCAATATTTTCAACTGGGTCCTCTAATTCAACCAATAAAAAGGCCAAAACCATAGCATTGAGATACATTTCATTACACTGTCAATAACAATAAAATTTGACTCAGCCGTAACCGTTTCCTTTTATTGTTGTGAAAAGCTTTATGCATTACTCTAATGTGGCTAGTCCATAGGCCAAGTAGACCACCGGGTAACAAATATGTTTCCTTTCACCTTTGAGTTTTCAAATTATGCCTACCAAATCTAAGACATTTAAGAGGGGGAACTAATACAACGTTAAAAAGAAAACAAGAGCACACATCTACAAATTACCTCCTTAGCTACTGTCACACCATCATTAACTATTTTCGGAGAACCATGCTTGCTCTCCAAGACAACATTTTCCCTTCGCCCCAAGGGTGACTCCAACAAGATCAGCAAGTTTGTTCACACCGCCTGCAAGACAAATTGACAATGCTTTCAGTAAGTGTGCAATTGAATGCCAGACCATATGCCAAAACAACCCTCCATGAAAAATAAAAATAACACATTAAAATCGAATATAAGTGGACAAGGAAAGATCCACCACAGTGAAGTTTCACGTGCAGTTGACCTTCCTTTAAACATATTTTTTTCTCTAACCTGCAATTTTTTTGTCACTGAGCCATCCTTGTTGAAGTACAACTCCTTTTCCATAGCTCTTGTATTAACTACCTTCTCTCTGTCGCGTAATCTCAGAGTCCCTCTTCTGCTTGAGCGATTAAAGGAAATGGGTGAAAAAACTGAAAGAGAAGACAATTGTCTGCCATAATTATCAAACATCGCACCCAACTTCTTCCCCTTTCCATTGTTACCCAATGAGGTAGATGTGGAAATTGTTGTCATACTGCCCAAAGCAGAGGCCATCTTCTCTTATCCTGAATATAGAATTACAAGATCTTCATATTAGTATGAACCTTAAAAACATGACTCCCATTGCTAAAAACCACTTTTAAGTTGTAACAGGCAAACTAAACAACTATCGCAACTTTTGGAAACTTCTGGAGCATTAAGAGAGAAACAACCAAAGAGAAATACAACCACAATCCTCATTTTAATGAGACCGGATTATATATTTGCATTAAGATAATAGAAAGAAATCACGACTATATTAAGGCCATCACAAAACAATCTTTAACCAGTGTCTCTCGCGGCCTTCAGGTTGCCATGCTAGAGGTTGCATATTTTTAATTTAAATTCTTGACCTCTCGTGCCCATATATGAATGCATCCAATGGGATATCTACACCAAATGCTCCTTTATATCCCCAAAAACAAATTCCCTACTACAAGAGCACCAGTATTGATGGATCACCCCACACCATCCCACCCACTAGAAACGGTGAAAAAGGAAACCCGAGAAAACTTCTAAAATATCTCAAGATGACTATATGGGTGGTTCTTATGAATCAACCAACCATTCGGAACATGCTCATCAATCCAAACCATGAGTATTATGTGACAATATTCAAGCAGGCACTGAATCGGATTTCTGAAGCTATGTTAGAGAAACCCTAAACTCTCACTGAAAATAGGTGAAATGTGGCACCACTCAGAGATTGACATATGCCAATTGGTACAAGTGGTAGAAAATTGGCATGCTCAAAAAATGAGGTGATGCAAGAATGACATGAGGGAGAAAATATCAAAAAAGCCCCAAATCTGGAGAACTAAAGCTCGTCACCAACCTGAGATTGACAACTTTACATGATGTAACCTATGAAATCGTAAATGGAGAAATCATAGTAACAATAAAGTAACCTATGTAACAATAAAGTCGGATTCATCCTGAGAGTGGTAATGGGAGAAATCATAGTGAACAACAGGAAACATGCAGAGTTGCTTACAATCAAATAGATGAAAAAACACATACAAAAATCCTAGATAATAATCATGAACAAGCTTAATATTGAATTATGAACTGTAAAGGAACTTAAAAAATGTGACATTACGAACCTGGTCAAGCGCACAAGCAAAAATATCCTCGACATGACCCTGGTTGACAAGTTGTATTTCTCATGATGCAAGAGGATTTGTACCTGCACTGCCAAGTCAATCAAAATCCATCATTATCTATACAATAAATACAAGTAATTGATGTAGTATTTTTACTCTAAGATGCATTCTTATGATAATGTTAGAACATATGTTGAAAATGTCAAAACATACCTGAATAAGCTCCTCTTCGTTTCAAGAACAATTTATTGGAGTTGCATGAACTTGGAACAAGCCTCCCACGATCTGAAAGAGTAGCAACTAAGTCAACAGTGACTTTTTTGTTGCTACGCTGGATCGAGGGACGTTTTCTCCAAGATTAAATCGCTCCAATAAATTATTCTCTACTAAACAGGGCCAACCACGTGAAGGTGGAAGCTCTTATGGCCCCTCCCACCCCCCACCCCCTCACATCACTCTCAATTCCCCAATACCTAATCTATATTTCATTTTTTACTTTCATGAGCATAAAAAAAAATATTCAATAACTAATAAAAAAACAATTCAACAAAAAGTACGCAAGGAAACATTGCAATTAATGCTTGACATAAAAATAGTATGATAAATGAGTTTTTTATATAACGCAAAAAACGTTCCAAGTATGGTAACGTTTATCTTATAATAATACAATATTTTACATTGTCAAATTTTCTTTTTCTTCTTCCTATTTTTAAAGCTCCTAATTACATCATCAATATCATCGTGCTCTGCTCTTGTTTCGTGCCTTTCAACCCGCACTGCTGACCTAGTTGCGTACTCACGATGTCTGGGCTCATCCAGTGACGGGGCATCGCCTACAAAAACAAATAATATTAAATTTTAATTGTCAGTTTTTAAATATCATTGAACTAGTTCGGTAATATTAATAAAAAAAATTGCAATGAGATTATTTACCTGGTGCACCAGTTGTCGCCGCTGACCTAGTTGTGTAGTCACGATGTCTAGTCTCATCCAGTGATGGGGCATCGCCTACAAAAACAGATAATATTAAATTTTAATTGTCAGTTTTTAAATATCATTGAACTAGTTCGGTAATATTAATAAAAAAAAATTGCAATGAGATTATTTACTTGGTGCACCAGTTGTCGTCGTTGGGACTGTTACCCTGTCTTTCTCTCTGGTGGTAAGATCCTCAAGGGAAACATTCTATGTCATTTAAAAAAAAATGTTATAAGGACAACCATCAAGGTATAATTATAAAAAATTATAAGTGGAAATTAATTACCATCACGGCCCTCACTGATAGTAGCATTGTCGGCCTGGTCCCCACTACAATGATCAGGTTGCACGTCAGGATCATCTACATCTGGCTCTAAAACTGGGTTATTTGCCTCGTCGGTAGTGCAGCTCCCCTGATTTAAACAAAGTTGTTAGACATTAAATTTATGGACGAAAACAAACATATTGAAAGGTTAATGTTTTACCTTATCAGGCATTCTGGATCTTGGGACCTTCCCCAAGCTTCTGCGACGTTCAACTACGGCTTGATAGCCGAAATGGAAAGTGATATTTTTATCTTCCTCTGTAGTTTCTGTTCCGAAGTCATCACCCTACATTACATATGATTGTGTATTTTTAATCATATTTGATAGGATTACAAAACGTTGGAAGGCGATACAATTAATTATAAGATGTTTAGCTACTTAATTACAATTCTTGCAGCTAATTTCAAGTAGCCGCCCTGGCCTAGCTTGTGATGGCCCTTTTTCTCAATCCTAGCTTTGGTTGCCTTTGAGGTGTTAGGCAACCTAGCATCAACAAAATTGAAGTCAGATATGACGTAGCACACTTTTATTTTAGAAATAGAGAAAATTAAAGCTATTGAATTAAAGTTGTAATTTACCTTGCGGGTCCAGTTGGCATTTTTCCTTCTTTCTTTTCCCTTTTCTCTTTTCCGTTATGGATGAGTGCTCTCCACTCACTCTTTGGAACTTCGAGAGGACACTCATATCTAGGGTTAAATTTAAATTGCATCCTATAGGTGTCCCTGGTATATTTCAAATATTTTCCGGCTACCCGAGCCACCGCTGTTCTGTCAAATGTGCTGACCCCAAAAAGGGCTTCTAGATAATCTAGAAGTTCTTTTTTCAGGTTGGAATTCTGGGAATTCCACCCTGTGCATATGGTTGGGCCAAAAATTACCAAAGCATGGCTCTCCAGAAACTTGTAGAACTCATTGTTTCCTACACAGAAAAAATAAAAGAAAAAGATATTATCATTAATTTAAAAATAAAAATCATGATAAATATGTTTTAGATAAAGTACATGAAATAGTTAAAATATTAAAATTTACCTGGGAGTTGTACATGATTTATAGATACACCTTCATCGTTTACCAACAATGTGCCATTAATGGTCCCTGTGGAGCTGACACGTGTAGCTCCAGGAAACGCAATAATGTGGTTGGCCATATCAGCCTCATCATTGCCAACATGTTCAGCAGTTGGCTGGGTGTCTGCTTGGGCAGGGTGTGTTTCTTGGCTGGCACCTAAAGGAGTAGAAGGTGTATGAGAGGGTTTTTGGGAAATCTCTTGCCCTTGTGTCCCACTACCACCAACACCGGGTTCAGCAAGTGCCAGAAAACGCTACATACAAAAGAACTTTTTGTTAGTTTAGTCAATGTAAAAATTAAAAATCAAACTATCACAATTCATCTCATGCAGAACAAACAAAATATCTTTTTGACTTTTTGTTATTACCTGATATCTTTCTAGCTGGCTCATGAGATGTTTTATCCTCTCTTATATTTCAGGTGTTTGAGGCGCGTCTATCAAAGTATTAAATTCCGACCTTGCATCTCGTGCCTTTTTTTGCAACAAGAACACTGGAGATAGGGATGAAGAAAGCTCTTCCTCAAAGAGGGAATCATCAGGCGTACCATGGCTAGGTGTCTGCATATTTGAACAAAATTAATATTATTTCAATTGTGTAAATAACTAAAATACCTGAAGATAGAGCAATGCTGGCACTTTACATGTTCTTCCGCTGGCCTCTTTCCGCGATCATCCCGTCTCGGGGTTGTTCCTGCACTGCTCTGATCAGTTTGCCACATTGCAATAAAATTATAAATGTAAAAACTTGAAAACACAAAATGAAAACTGAAATAATTTCTAATAAGACACCGGAAGACAGAGTTAGAGTTTCAAATATGCCTTACATTGAATTCAGTCCTAGAAACATGTCATTGCACATTAAGGCACCCAAACAAGAGACGAGTTGAAAATGAAGACCTTATTGAATATATTGTTGGAGCAACTTCTAGTAAACTTGTTGTGAAGACCTTGAGGACATTTTTGGAGCAACATTGTTGAAGCTGATGGTATAGCATTGTTGGAGACGATCTTGAAGGGCCTTGAAGTGAAGCTTTTGGAGCAACTATTGAAAAATCCTTAGAGCATTTAAGCAAGGCACTTTCTATCTTCCATCACCTTTTTCCTTTCAATATCCTTTAAACGATTTTGTTGATATTTAATGTTTGAAATCACGTTATAATTCCTTGATTATATGTGTTTGGGGACTTTCCCTTTGAAATTACCCAAAAATACCCTGACAATTTTATCTTTAGGATGCATGTCTGACCCTATTGTTTAATATTTTGATTGATAGTAGTAAACATAGAGAGTTAGGGGGCTCTTGACTTGGTTTGGTTGGGCCATTAGATCCCTAACATCTACTAGGGAGAACCCCCTTGAGTTGGAGGAGAGCTAGCCCGAAGTGAAAAGAGGTTGGTGAGGTGACAATGGGGCTATTGAATTACACATGGTATCACACTTTAGCTTTAGGACTTTATCTTGAGAAGTGCGAGATTTTGCTATATCAATTCTCAAATTGTTTACAACACTATTGTTAAAAACTAATAAGAAGTGATGTTTAGGGGTTTTTGGGTATAAGAAACAATACCATTTAAAACTAGGGTTCTCATTCCTTGGCATTCCTTCACCTAGGCCTAGGGGCACACTAGAATAATTTCACACTAAACCATGCAAACTTAAAAGTAACTTAACAGATCCATAAATTAATAATAATCATAATTCCTAATTTCCTATTGTACGATATGATGCAAATTATTCAAACATAAAGCAATGAAGACATGCAATGTCTGAATTTCAAGATTGATGAACCAATACAAGAAGTTTGAAACTACAACTTTGATTCAATACTCTGTGTCCTAACTCCAGGAAGGAATCTAGTTTGTAGGAATGAAGAGGTTGTTATCTTTACAATCCCATCTCAACATCAAATTCAGTGATAAGTTTCTATGAGGTTCTGGGTCAAGGAAACATTCACTCCATGAATGATATATTTAAGTAGGCTTCTCCTATTCTGGGAAAACACCATACCTATAATGCATTCACTTGCATGTATAAAGGGAAAGGAAAAAATGTTTTCATACAACGGTGACAAAGGCATCTTGGGGAAAGGTATCTTCACTTTTTATTTATGTTGTTCACCCACACCACTCTCATGTTTTCACTAATCCTGTTTTGTCATTTTTGGATTCAAATTAAGTTAAGGCCTTAAGTATTTTTTGACCTTTCGGTGTAGTTTCCATAAGTGGCATGTATGGATTTTCCATTAATTCTGCATTTTTTCTCTTCATGCGCATGTTTCCCTGGAAATGAAATGCATGATTTAGTCCCATACATTTAACAAGTTGTTGGATCAACTCCATTGGAAATATCATGTTTCCTATTCAATAGAAATTTATCTCAGTTAGGGTAGGTAGGAAGGTTTTCCCTTTGTATTAATAGGGCACTTCTAGCTTGCATTTTTATTATATCTTTCAAATTTAGTGTCGTTTCAATTAGGGCATGAATTTTTGAAACTTTCAAGGTGAGAATGAATAAAGACAAATTTTTGTGATGGATGACTGTATATGACTCCATGGCCAGAGGAAAAGGCACTAATATACTTCTTCAAATATCTATAGTTCTCATTCACCTCATACGGAGATGGTCCCTGATTTTGAGCCAAATTTTGCAGCAAAAATTTCTCCCCCTCCATAATTTGATATTCAATGGAAATTTCTTAAATTGATGATGGGGCATGATTATGGAACATTGGCACATACATATGTAATGGAATTCCAATATCATGATATATGTTTGCATATGTTTATGGAGGTGGTGGAGCAAAAAAGAGCTCAAATAGAGCTGAAATTTTTCACATAAAAAGGATTGTGGGCTTGACTAATGGTTCCATTTAAAAAATGATATCTATACAGAGAATAAGTGTAGCATGCAAACATGCATTGAAAATCCATCTGAGTTTGCATTGTATTACTTATGATGGATTCAAATTTGGGTTTCAAAATGCCATGTTATGGCATGATTTTGTCAAGAAACCCTTAGTTGGATTCTCATGTTGGTTTAATTTATATTTTAAGTTTGTTTTGCAGTCTTTGGGTGATAGTAACTCATGAACTAGGTTACCAATGTGTAACAATCATATTTCAAGAATAAATTTGTGATTTTTTTATATTATTATTATTATCTATTAGCTACGATTATTGACACCTAATGCCTGGAATTTTGACATCTTGATAGCATGGATAATTTCGAAAATGTTTCTAGTAATTTTAACATAATAACTATCATTACGTGTCTTCACTTTTGTCACCATAATAGACCTGTGATATGGACTCATCACACAACTTCATATGTTATGTCCCAACAAGTTCAAACTGGTTGAACCTACCTCATAGTGTGGTTATTAAGGACAAGTTGCTTGATATATAACTCGATAGCATAGACCACGTTGCAGTTCTAAAAATAATCCTCAAGTGTCAAAAAAAATTCACAATATGTTCTACTATAAAGCCTTTTGGGATACCTGAAATAATATATGTATCATTGATGACTTTTAAAGTATGACAAGATCCAGAGGGAAAGGAAATCAATGGAAGAGTGATCCACCAATGAGAACCTAGAATTTAGCTTCACATGAGTTAGAGTCTAGGAAATTGAAACCCTATAATTTTAATTAGTGATGAAGGACATCACATAGGTAATTATATTTTCATGTAGAATAATATGTTAATTCAAATTTAAACTACATAATATGAAAGGCATACCATAAAAATTTTCCACGTAAGTCCAAACAACCTATAAAAAGAGAAAACCTTCTTTTTCCATGGGAAATAATTTACCTTTCCTTTTTCAAGATAATCTAAATCACAAAAAATATGAACCATACTGCACACATTCTTGGATAATGTGAAAGTGGAAAAGGAATACCCCACACAAGTGATGCACACATGTACATTTGAACACTAATAGATTTTTGTAGTTGAAATGCAATGCTTGTTTTCATTTAAATGTAGGGTTTTTAAAGCAGGGAGAAATAATGGCTGCCAAATTAATAAGTTTTTCTTTGGGAAAAATTTAAATCTTGTATTGGGTGATGAAGATAATAGAGGGTATTTAATCTTGATTCTTGACATCTAGAGAGAACCCTACACCCTAACACAATCCAATGGAATTGACCAAAAAAACCCAAATAGAGTCAACCCTACTATAGGAGGAAGGGCCTGCAGTAAGAACTTACCATTTTGCAAGAGCTGAGGACGAATATTGTTCTGCAAGAGCTGAGGGTGAATGCACGGTGAATGTTGTTCTGCAAGAGCTGAGGGCGAATGCAGGGCGAATGTTGTTCTGCAAGAGCTCAGGGTGAATGCTGTTCTGCAAGAGCTCAGGGCGAATGCTGAGGGCGAATGCTGTTCTGCAAGAGCTCAGGGCGAATGCTGAGGGCGAATGTTGTTCTGCAAGAGCGGAGGGTGAATGCGCGTGTGATATCAGATGTTAATGTAGCACACATGTACATTTGAACACTAATAGATTTTTGTAGTTGAAATGCAATGCTTGTTTTCATTTAAATGTAGGGTTTTTAAAGCAGGGAGAAATAATGGCTGCCAAATTAATAAGTGTTTCTTTGGAAAAAATTTAAATCTTGTATTGGGTGATGAAGATAATAGAGGGTATTGAATCTTGATTCTTGAAATCTAGAGAGAACCCTACAGCCTAACACAATCCAATGGAATTGACCAAAAAAACCCAAATAGAGTCAACCCTACTATAGGAGGAAGGGCCTGCAGTAAGAAATTACCATTTTGCAAGAGCTGAGGGCGAATGCTATTCTGCAAGAGCTAAGGGTGAATGCTGAGGGCGAATGCTGAGGAAAAATGTTGTTTTGCAAGAGTTGAGGGCGAATGATGTTCTGCAAGGGTGGAGGGCGAATGCGCGCGTGATATCAGACGTTAATGTAGCTATTGCGACGGATACGAAACAATAAAATCATTTTTATGTAGCGCGCATATAAGTTTTGTATTTTTATGTAGCGCGCATATAAGTTTCGTATTTTTATGTAGTGCGCATATAAGTTTCATATTTTTATGTAGTGCACATATAAGTGTCGTTATACTGACGGCGAAAAAAGTGTCGCTAGTGGGACGGTTGCCTCCAAACGTCGCAATTGCGACACTTAAACGTTGTGTCGTACTTGCGACGTTTGGAGGCAACCGTTGCAATAGTGATGCTTTGGGCCATAGTGTCGCAATTGCGACGTCTTCCTCCAAATGTCGCATTTGTGACACTTTGTCTAAGTGTCGGTATTGCGACACTTTTCTATAAACGTCGGTATAGCGATGGTTTCGGGCGGGATGGAAAAAATTTGGGGAAATTTCCGACATTTGGTCAAAAGCGTCGGAACCAAGTGTCAGAATTTCCGCCAAATGTAGTAGTGAATTGGGGATGGATGAGCATTTTTTATTGCTCCATATGATCACACTTTGGGTAGCCCTGGAGGCTATTTGGGGGTGATGAGTCCAATAGGTCTCAATGAACTGTTGCCCTCGCTGGGGAATACTATTGCAGTGGAATTTGATACTATTTTGGATGTTGAATTCCACGATCCTAATGGAAACCAATACCTTCAGCTCCAGTACCTGTTCACAAAAGAGGGTTCCATATTCATTCATGCGTGTAGAGAGGGTGAATTGCAGGCATTGCAATAGGAGGTGTTGTTGTTGTTGCATTGGCCACTAGATTGTTTTTCTGGTTCTGTTACTAGCGCAAAGTATTGAAAAGGACAGACAAATTTAGTTCAGATATTGTGAAATTTCCTCGGAAATTCACCTACAAAGAGCTCAGCAATGCTATGAAAGACTTTTTTTGAATGTGATTGATAATCGATAATTGCAAGCAAGGGTAATCCCCTTGTGAAACCCAAATTTCTGAGCATTTTCTAAAACCTGATGACAGAGTCATTGTAATGAACAAGTGCCTAGGTCCATATTACATCCAAATCTACCAAGCACCAAGATCTATAAAAAAAATCCACAGTATCTGCGAACTAAGAAGAAGAGGCAGAAAATGTATTCTGCTTACCTGTTTGAATAGTGGTTGGGGTTTACCATGGAAAAAATTTGACAGAGCCCATGTAGCATTTCGTATCATTGAAATTCTGGCAGTATCATTCAACTGGGCAAGCACCTGCCTCAGAGCTCCATGACTGAGGGCAAGATCCCTAAATTATGCAGAGTCTCCAGCAATATTTCCCAAAGCCCAAATAGCCTTACACGAACACCAGTTGAACTCAAAGTTGGGTAGTAGTTTTTTAAATCAAATTCCAAAATTACAGACATATAAAGATAGTTGGGAAGAATAATTTTATGCCTCTAAAATGAACGTGCTACCTGTTCTCGAACATTATCATTCCCAGAGGTAAGAAGTTCCAAAAATATAGGCAGTGCCCCATAATCAATCACAACCTTTGTATTCTCAGAGGCTCCAAAAAAACCCAAATAGGGTCAACCCTACTACAGGAGGAAGGGCCTGCAGTAAGAACTTACCATTTTGCAAGAACTAAGGGAAAATGTTGAGGGCGAATGTTGTTCTGCAAGAGATGAGGGCGAATGCTGAGGGCGAATTTTGTTCTGCAAGAGCTGAGGGCGAATGCGTGCCTGATATCAGACGTTAATGTAGTTTTTAAAAAAATAATTTTTATGTAGCGCACATTTGAATTTTAGCATTTCAAATCATTTTTATTTACATTTGATTTTTGCATTTCTAATACAAGTGACAAACAAATTTCTACAAGAGATTGAAATTTTTACTAGATAGCCATGAAAGACTAATTAAAATGGCTTAAAATGCAAGTGGAACTTCAAAATAAATGTAATTGAAGGTTCTCTCCACTAAATTTTTGCAAAAGTGCTTACATTATTTAAGTTATCTAGGATATTTTTTTGTATTACACAATCAAAATTAAATAATGAAATACTTGGGTAGTCTTATTGTTTCAAATTAGGACACAATTTTCAAATGGTGATGAAGTTTCATGTGATGATTAACTAACAATATTCTCCTTTCCTATCCTTGAAAAACTATACAAGGTTCCCTGTTGCCACATGAAACCCTAACTCATGTAGCAGCATAGGACCAGTCCTCCATTTTGCCCATCATAAGGCATTTTGCACATATTTTACGACTAGAATTTGCGGATTCCTGTTTTCCATGAGGTGCTAGGAAGGATAGAAGACTTAATTTTGACGTTTGAATTTTTTTCAAAAACGTTCTTACACTCTTTAATTTCCACTGACAATAATTTTGCAACACTAGTCCTCTTCGCAATTGCAAGGTTGTACTCAAAAAGTAAGGAAAGTTACTTTTTTGGCTCACTCAATGATCTAGGTGGATACTGGTGGCCACCTGCCTATTCCACTTGGGGCCACACCATTGTCTCTTTCAGTTTTTCAGTTTCGGCACAACTTACTATTTTTAGCAGTTTTTCGGGTCCTGAACTTCCGGAGCCATTTTGAGGCCCTAAACGACGTTTTTTGGGCATCGCGCCTCCAGCGAATATGATTCTGTATCATTCCATTCCAATATTATACTCATGGCGAAAGTTTCATTCCTCGGATAGATCTTTCTAATGATGTATCATGTGCGTCAAACAGAGATAGTATGCCAAAGTTACGTCCCTGGGAAGTTGAAACACCAATTTACCCAAACGGGGCCCATAGTTTTGGCGCTTCATCTCCTAGGGTTAGGTTTTTGGATGTTTAGGTTCTCCTATTGTTTAATATAAATAGGCCTCGAGCTCATTGTAACTCGCTCGTATACCGTAGCCGCTTGCCACATCTCTTCTCGAGATAGCTACCAGAGCCCCCTAGTTAGTTTTTATTTCCATTCTTTCATAAGAAAATTTCGCTCTTTGATACACATTATGAAGTGTTATTTCCAATCGCATCTCCGTATTTATGGTTATGTGTTTATTCGTTGCGTTCCTGCGTAAATCCCATCGCGTGGTCGATGGGGGCTTCCGTTTTTTCTCGATCCTTTGCATGTCCCCAACGCGGTCAGGGTATAAGGAGTTAGGGCTCGATCTGGTTGAACCCTTGCAAGATCAGCCTCGCAAACCCCGATGACCTCCCATGGCAGAAGAAAAGAAAGACGAGGGAGCAAGATATCCTATCAAAATACTGCTCGAGGAGGCCCTCAAGAAACAAAGGAACGTGATGATGGATAAATTTGCTCAAATCCTTCAACGATTGCCCACCGTGATGCATCTGCATCCAGCAGCCACTCTGGAGGTGTGACTCCTTTTAAGGTACAAGTAAATTTTGACATTCCCATATTTGAGGGTCAAATAGATGCAGATGCCGTATATAGATGGTTGAATATATTAGAAGGATATTTCTCAGTTCATGACTTTTCCGATAGGGAGAAGATTATTTTTGCACTCCTCAAAGCTGCCCCCCATGTCAAGGACTAGTGGGAAAGCCACTGTGAGAAAAAGGACGAGACAGAAACCTCTCTATTCTCGGTCATACCCACTTGGAATTCTTTCCAAGACGCCATCAAGGAACAATAATATCTTATGGGGAGCTATGAGGACAAGTACATACAATGGACCACGCCGCGGCAACAAAGGGATCAAGATGTGCATGAGCTGACGAATCTGTTCCATACCCTGCGCACCAAGTTGGGTATCAAAGATTCAGAGAAACATCTGGTGCTAAAGTATCACAGTTGTCTACACAGATACATTCAGGAGGTAATGGAGTTCCTCGACATCTCCTCGCTTGGTACGGAATACCAGTATGCTGCCAAGATTGAGCAGAAATTCAAACAGAAGAAGCGAGACTTTGGATCTGCGAATCAAAAACAAGGGAAAGGTGCTCCCAAACCACAGAAAAAAGGACAGAGCCAAGGCACAGTGACTCAAGCCAACCTGTCGAAGCCACAAGCAAAGAACAACACGGCAAAGCCAAAGAAGGATGTACACGGGAAAGTGGTGTGAGTTCCATAAGATCTCCACTCGCAACACAAGTGAGTGTCGGGCCAAGCAGTCGCTGGTGGCCGAGATGCAGGCTTCTGAGTCAGATGCATGCTCTGACTCAGAGTCAGAACCTGACAAGGGGAATGACAAAGGGAAACAGATTATTGATGCGGAGCCCAATGCCACTGTTGCCACTACAAAGATCCAAAAGGAGGAACCAGAAGATCCGGAGGAGGAGGAACATCTCTTCCACTCCCATATGTAGGTAAAGGGCTCCCCGGTACAGTTCATTGTCGACAATGGGAGCCAAAAGAACCTCATTTCGGCAGATGCTGTGAAGCGGTTGGGCTTGCCGACCACAGCTCACCCACATCCATACACCATCGGGTGGCTTCACCAAGGACGAGATCTCCGCGTCAGCTAGCAGTGCTGCCTTCCCTATAGCATCAAGCCCTTCACGGATTAGGTATTATGCGACGTTGTTCCTATTGATGTTTCTGATGTATTATTAGGACAACCATACTTGTGGAAGCATCATGCGGTGTATGATTCTCGGCCTCGTGTTGTTATTGTTACTTTGGGAAATAAGTTGTACAGGATACGAGAGGTACCACCTCCTGCTACTATCTCTTTGGTTACAGCAAAACAATGCAGTAAGCTCATTTCCCAAACCAAGAAATTTGTTTTCCTGATGATCCGCCCCCAGGGCAAAAAGATGACTATGGCCACGACCTCCAGAAAAGGCTCCTCTGCACGATAACAACAAATGGATAAGGTTGTGGAAGAGTACGGAGACATTTTCACCTCACCCACAGGGGTTCCTCTACACTGTCAAGTCAAGCACCCGATTGATCTGACCCCAGGTGCGCTGCTACCCAACGGACCGATCTATCGGTGCTCTGTTCTGGAGAACGATGAAATCAAGAGGCAGATTCAGGAGCTGCTGCAGAAGGGTCACATCCGACCAAGTTCATCGCCCTGTGGGAGCCCGATAATTTATTATTGTGAAATCATAGTTCTAAATTATCTCTTATTCTGTGAGCAATGTAATCTATTAATTGTAAGCAGATTCATTAAAAAAATTCAAAATGATTTTAGCATGAATGATGACAATTTATATATTAATTGGTTTTTAAGAGTATTTGTATTATGTAGGAGCACTGGAAAGAAAAATCAGGACTTCATTTTCTGTTTTCCTTATTTTATTGGGCTGAACTGGAGAAAATTGAATATGAATAGTGAGTTAATTGTAAGATCAATGGGCCAAGGCCATACATCGACATTGACCACAGCGGGGAAGTATAAAAGCATGGATATTCATGCAAGTATAGTTATTAATGTAAGATCAAAGTTAACTCTTAGCTTCACTAAAGAAATAGAAGGCAAAGATCTAGCTTCAACTGAAACTCACGTGAAAAAGTAGATGAAAAATGTACAATCATCCAATGGAGAGGTAATCTATAATTATCTAGTAAGACTCTTGGCTATGCCTTGAGACTAAACTAATTCTCAATATTTTTGAATAATCATCCATTGAAATTTAGTAGGAAAACCATAGTAAATCATAGTCCAATGGCCATGAAAAAATATTAAAAAAATAATATTTGTTGGTTGTTTTTCAATAGGTGGACCATGATGGGACCACTGAGAAGGTGGGGGTGTTTTTTTAATCATGGAAGTGAGGTTTATTAGATTGATAGTCAAGTTACCTTTCCCTATAAATTTTCTCGATCAAGTTATTCATTCATTGAACTTTGATTCATTCCTACTATTTTGATACACAATCCAATCTAGTTGAGTCTTGAGTCTTCATTGAGAATGGCATTCATAGGTTGTCAAGAAAGAGGTTATCATGCAAATGCACTCTTCTTTTCTTGGTATCTTTGTAACTATGTTCAGCCTGAGTTCTATATTTTTAAATTATCATAATAGTTCGTGATTATTAGGCTTTTATTTTGTCTTTTAAGAATTTTAATTTAATTATTATTAATCATTAAATTAAAATATATATATATACATATATATATATATTTATTATAGTTATTAAACTTTCAATAGAATTATTAAACTTTCAATGGTACATCAACTTTCATACATGAGAAAATAGATACTGACAAATGGTACATCATGGCCTGATTAATTTCGCTCAGCAATTTCAAATGGTATAACATTTAGTCAATAGTAATCATCAATTTCTGCACACAGAGACTAATTTCTCTGGAAGCCTGAGATTTCTTTGTCTTGTTATTATTATAACTACATAGACATAATTAATAGAGAGATTGAAGACAAAAAAAAATCTAGCGCTTAGTCTCCACTACTCAACATGATTTTGTGAGAAATAATACATAGATTGATTTCTTTGAGTGCCTTAGCATTCTTTGGCTCATTTTTTTAATCAAAACAACAATAAAAAATGCACTGAGGATTTGTTCTTAGTCCGATTATGCAATTTTTATAAGACAGATTATGCAATATTAATAATAAACCTAAATTTATTGCAATTTAGGGAAAGCACGTTCATGTTTTTTTCTTTATATTGGAAGGTTACTTGATTTTTGAATTAATTTTTAGTAGATCATAGCATATATTGAGGAAATATTAGTTTGACAAGAATCAGTTATTTCTCTTGAAACTTTAGGTATTAAAATTCCATGACACAGATATATCACACTCCAAAATCCAAAGAAAATGGAAGAGCATTCAATTTTTTTAATCAAACTTTTATTGGTGAAGGGTTAATTTATTACGAGAACATCATTAATGAAGTGAAAAATTTTAAACGTAATGTTTATTGACTAGAAAAATAATGACAAAAACGTCAAAAAAAATTGTGTGACGGGTAAAGAGAAATCCAAATTCCAACCCTGCCTGCCACTTGTTGGTGAGTGGAGGTTATTCACTTTTCATTTACAGCTTACCAGGTTATTCATGTTACCAATATTTTCACATGGCTCACTTTTAGGTGACTACTTATTGTACTTCTTCTTTATAAAGAAAAATTGGTAGATAATTGTATATATTATTTGAAATATATAACAAATCCAGGCAACAAAATTACAACAAATATAAAAATATGCAAAAAATTCACCAGGGCACTACTAATGTGTGGATACCCTATCATTTCTTAGATCCTCATAACTTACCAACACCGACTATATTGGTATACACATAATATGGAATTTACCTGAAGTATTTCATATGTATCTAGAAGTAAATAAGTTGTATGAAAATTGTTATGGAAGATATAAGATGTGTATTATAGTTTATATTTCAATTTTTCTTAAGTAGCATGCATGTGCGGTCCATATAGTGACTACAATTACCAAATATATTTCAGTGAAGATGTGAATATGATCTCTCATTAGGTCCTAATTACTTAAAGAATCATTAATTAGCTTTCCAAATGAATAAAATATGTTGACAAATTAGTAAAAACTAGGAAAACAAATCATGCTTTAAAAAAATATGGCACAATGAGTCACACTCTGAGATTTATTTAATTACTCATCAAGTGTCGCTACAACATATATATGATCACAATTACCATAGAAATGGGAGATGTGACCATCATTTTGGTTTCGCCAATGACATTCCACATCATGAGCATTGTTTAGGATTGATTGTGTTGATTTTTTTTTAACAAATCATTTATACATTTTATGGAAATTATAGACACAATTTATAATCACATTACAAGATCATGATGTATGGATATTCCTTATCATTTCTTAGATACTCACAACTTACCAACACCTAATAGATTGATATACACATCATATAGAATTTACCCCTAGAATTCCACATGTATCCTAAAACAAATTAGTTGTATGGAAATTGTTATGGTGCATATATGATGTGTATTACATTTTATCTTATAATTTTGTTGAAGTAGCATACAACAATTTACATAGTGATATGAGAACCACTCTCTAGAGTATACATCGATTTTGTACACATGGATTTTCAGGTGCTTTTTAAGATATATCATTGGTGATGCTCACATGATTATATAATGAACCATTAAGTTGAACTATGAAATTATTCCTCACAACACACACATATTGATGAATTAATAATTTTTCTCATATAATTTTTTTAATCTATTTTGAAAAAAAAAAAAAATTATATGTAATTATTTCTAAGAAGAAAAAGAGAGAGTTCCTTACCATATCTTCGTAAAACATATAATAGCGACGTTTGGAGGCAATTGTGACGTTTGGAGGCAGCCGTCTAGTGACGCTTTGGGGCATAGTGTCGCAATTGCGACACTTTTTCTAAGTGTCGGTATTGCGACACTTTTCTCTAAATGTCGGTATAGCGACGATTTCCCAAGATCAATGGCCCAAAGTGAACCCGATAACTTACCTTTTCCCCACACCTTTCCTTTTGATCGTGGTCGTTCGCTCGTTGAATCCAGATCCGACGGCGCTAATACATTTTCGCGCTCATAAAGTAATCGTTTGATGTTTTGGCAAAGCCGCGCGAAATGGGTGGTTTTTCCAAACCACCCGCGCTTACGTGTCGCCACCATGTTGTATCACGTTCGAAAAGCTAGTTTCCGCTTACCACCATTTACCCTCGTGAATACCACTGGCGGTATTCCCTAAACCTCACCCATTTAACCTGAGTTTAATGTCATTTAACTATGGTTATACCATCGTTTAATACATTAAAATTATATTTTTCATTCAAATTTTCACCTTTTCGCTTTAAACCTGTAAAAACATTGCAGAACTGTTTTTCCTCAAAATAACGTCGTTTGAACCCTGAGAAACTTTGCAGAGCCATTTTCAACCTACCAGTACCATTTTTTGATGCCTATTGCCCTAAATTTCCATTACAAAGTACTACATTGTCCTCTGCGAATCCATTTTCAAAAAATTGAAGACTGAGCACCTCTGCAACATCTTCAACCGAATTCTGCTAGTTCTCCAGGTACTTTTCTTCGAAGTTTCCCTCTGAGATTTCAAAATTCATGTCGATTTCAAATAATTACAAAAGTTACTGCAAAAAAGTGTCCATTTTTCAGGGGAAACTTTGTCAAAATTTCCCTGAAATCCCTAATTTCCCTTTCTCGCAATTTTTTCCATACCCTAGTCTGTTTTTCTCTTGAAATCGATTTTAAATACACGTTCTAATCTTTAAATTCCTTTCATTTCCTAAAAACCCTGCTCAGAAACCCCATTTTCAGTAGAAATTCGCCAAGAAACCCCTGTTTCTCGTAAAGGAACTTAGCAAACCGTTTAATCTTGCTTCATTCATTATTAAAAATGACCAAGAAACAGGTAACCCCCAAGAATGGAGGCCCATAATCTCAAAAGAAGTCTTCTGCAAAGATTCCTCAGCCTATGTCCTTCAAAATCGACAAACCAACTCTTGTACTCACGGCTGATTCTACAGAAGTGGTCAGACCAGTCCAGCCTCCAGTCATTTCTCCAGAGAACGGCCCTTTAGTTGATCTGGACTATAGAATACTAGACCCTAATGTAGAATTAAACCTGCTTGATGTCTATAAATGGTGCTATGGCAAATCAGTCGAAAAGAGTGACAAAGATATTCCAATTTGGGAATCCAATCTGCCTAGATATATTGTCCCTCTCACTCATTCTGTTCCTGACTTTATCAGATTATGCCAAGCCTATTATATGCCAGAACAAATATGTATTGTAAAAAAATAAAAAGATATCCTATTTTACATCACTGAAGAGTCGATAAATTACATGTTGCAAATGAATCATGACCCCAATTCTGCTTCCCTATCAATAGAAGATTTAACCCAACTATATCTTGACTTGGAGTTCAATACTAGATTCAAAATATACTAGACTTTTTGTCCAAATCAAGTTGATATTCCTAAGTTAAATCCTCCTTTCGACACCGTTGATTTCCCAGATGAAACTAGACAGATTTTCTCAATGCTCTCCTTCATACTAGGATACGCCAGTGATGAATTCACTGATGTGGCTATCCTAGGTTTTCTGTCAACTCTAAGCCCTGGTCAATCACCATCCATTCAGTTCAATTTTGCTAGATTTATTGTTGAAAGTATGCATTATCAGTTATCCAGATTACCAGAAGAAGGAGTTTTCAGATACTCCTCTTATCTACTCCACCTCTTCCTATATTATCAAATAGATAAGTTTCCAATTGAATGTGAGAAAGTGGATGCAGAAGGAAAAGTTATATCAGTAGTATTTTGGTCATCTATTCTAAGGAAATGGAACAAAAAGTATAGTTTTACAGATTTCAATGACTCATTTATAGCCCCTGCTATGTATCTCTTGGAAAAAGAGGAGATCCCTAGGATCAATGATGAGACAAGAAGAATTTTGCAGTTATCAGAGAGCTACAAAATTGGAGATTGGTATTTATATAAAAATCATACAGAAATAAGAGTGTATGGCTCATCCCTGGCCCCATATAAGTTACCCAGATTTGTTACTACAAGAATCTTTTCTTTAGAATATCTGAGACAACTATTGAATGTAGATGAAATCAACTTCATAGCTTTCAAGAAAAAGACCCAATTTAAGCTGAAAAATCAAATTGGGCCATTCATTGTGAATAACAGAGAAGCTGCCAATGAGATAAATGTCAAACTTAAAGAGTATAAGTTCCCATGTAGTTTTACATGGAAGTATGACCCACAAGGTATTTTGAGTGCAGCAAGGGTAAAATGTACGTTGCATGTTTACTTGCATGATCCTAAGCCCCATATTGAAAGATATGTAAATAAAATTGAATGGGAGCCAAACACCCTATCTGATGATGATTCACAGGCAGTACAGGTAATACAGGTAGACAGTGGCAAAGGAAAACAGATTGAACAGACAGTACAGGTGGCTTCTACAAGCAAAGATATTGATAATGTACATAAAAGAGATAGAGAAGGAGATAGTTTCATAGCTGAGACTATTGAGGACATAAAATTCAGAACTCCTTATAGTAAAAGAAGCAAGTCAACAGAAGAAGAAAAGGATAAGGCTGTAAATATTGATATAGATGATGAAGCAACAAGAATAGTCACTCAAGCATTAAAAGAGCTTCAAAATGTAAAAATTGGAACACAACAAAAAGATACAGTCATGAAGGAAAACCAGGCTATTGTTGATTTTCCTCCTTCTTCTCAGGAAACTGACAATGCAGAGTCAGAGATTCAGATCAGATTCAGACAGATTAAAGAGAAGAATGAAGAGCTCAAGAATCAAGCTCATTCTAGATTTCTTAAAAAAAATCCTGGAAAAAAAGACAGACTTCTTTCAACATTTGATTATTCATCCAATAAATTGGTAATGTCATTCTTGAAGCCTACAGTGGCTGAGCCAAAATCAGTGGCAGATTATTCCAAAACAGATCTTGAACTGGATGCAGATGCCATTCATGAATTATATCAAATTGAATTTCATAGGAGCAATATTGAAATGCTATATTCCAAAATTGTCAGTAAAACTATGAAATCAATTAGGCTTGAGAAAACAGTGCTCAACCTCCAAAATCAAATGAGGTTGGACAAAGCCTCACTGCATGCTAATAATTTAAGAATAAAAGCACTAGAAGATATAGTGATTGAAGCAGGGGGTGACCCAGCCAAAATTGAAGGGGAAGAAGTCTTAATTAAACTGAAAAATGAGGATATAGTTGCTCTTAGAAAACATTTGAAGTTGCCTCAGAGTGAAAACTCTCAAGCAAAAGAAATTCTACAGCAGAAAACAGAGAATGATGATTTAAAGCAGCTTGTACATCAAATGATAGATGAGATAAAAACAATGGAAAGTCAAATAGAAGCTCTAATGAAAGAGAATGAAGAACTAATAAAAGCACAACCAATGGTCATTCCTACAGTGATCCCCACTGTAAACACTGTTATACCATCTACTTTGGCAGAACACTTGGCACCGAAAGGAGTACTGGCAACTACAGTGCCAATTACTTCTCTAATCTTTGCCTCTTCTTCTTCATCCTCACAGAGGAGCACACTACAAGACCAAGATAAAGAGATTCTTAGTTTGAAAGGCACTATTAAAAATTTAGAAAATTCCAAAAATGATGCCTTGATTACTTCTAGAGGACATGATCAAAGGGCTAATCGACTACAAGAACAGGTAAAGATTCTGCAAGCACAATTAAATCTTACAGATCAAGTAGCCTATATCAAAAATCATTTATGGACCAAAATTATTGAAGGCATACATTCTCAATGGCCTTCAATTCGGATAATTTATGAACAGAGGGAGTTACTTCAAGTTGCTAGTGCA
Source organism: Pinus albicaulis (assembly GCA_034641835.2). Classification (NCBI taxonomy): domain Eukaryota; kingdom Viridiplantae; phylum Streptophyta; class Pinopsida; order Pinales; family Pinaceae; genus Pinus; species Pinus albicaulis. The sequence continues at coordinate 798,534,845 of CM076581.1, forward strand.
GAGATTGACAAGACTAAGAGGGAAATTGACAATAAACCAGCCCAAGCAATCCAACTCATAGTTTTTTTAAACAGTAAAACTAGGGAAGAGTTGGAAGAATTGAAAATTTTTGATAGAACAGAAACCATTCTTCAAATCAAAAAGGTCCTGAACAAAAGAAACATAATGATTAATCTGGAGGACCGGTGTAAAGACATGAATTTATCCATCTCAAGATTTTTAGCCAAATACAAAACATTGTCAGAAGCAGGTTTGCCTGATATTCACGCATTGAATGACAAGTTAATGCCTCAGAAATATTATGATCTAAAAATCAGAAATCATGCAAAAGAGCAAGCCAGACAACAACTGCCTCAAGGATCACCAACAGGAAAAATACTTCTTCAGTATTTTGAAAATCTGTTCTTTTTAGATAATGAGATCAGGAATATGTTCACTATCAAGCCTAAATTTTCCAAGTATATAGAGGCAGATGAAAGTTACAGAAAATTGAAGACTATGAAGATCCCCTCTGCAAAAAGGTGGCAAGAATTCACATATCTGTTGTGAATTTAATGGATAAAAAACAGGAAATTCACTTGGAAATTCATTTTTTACTGTTACCTAAAATGGTAAAAATACAGGGTTAAAGTGCACAACAACAATCAGTTCAAATTAGAATAATCAGTTCTATTTTTTCTTGTAAAAAGGCAATAGCTTGAAAATTGTTTTGCAGCTGTCCCTCTTTTAAAGTTTTCTTTCCTATTTTTTATTAAAACATTATCTCAATTCATGAGATATTTTGTAAACATTTTTTTGTATAAATACTTCACAATTCGAAGTATTCAGTGTGAATAAAATTTCTCAAGACAACTATAGTCTTATTTGCTGGTTATATTGAAGTTGGTGAGTCAATTAGTGAAAGCAGCAAACTGGAAAGAGATCAGAGACATCATAGCTAAGGATTCTCGTGGTGACAAGATAAGTCTCATTTCTTTCCTTGTTTTCAGTGTATTTCTTTAAAGTTTACATTCATTCATATTATGTTTTACTAGTCTATAATGATCAACTAAGGAAAAATTAAACAGGATTAGTGATAATAAGCTCCCTGTTTCGAAACTTGTTGGCATTTTAATGTTTTCTACTTTGTTTGTGCTCTCTACTTGGCCATTGGCCTGTGGGTGATATGGAGTTGTAATCTTGTGCTGAATGTGGTAGTTTTTCAATGTTTCAGCTAATTTATTACCTACAAATTGTGGTCCTCCATCTGTGATTATGTCCCTTGGGAGACCATAGCACACAAATATTTGGAAAAGAAACTGTACTACAGAGTCCTCTATAGCTTTTGAAAGTGCCTTTGCTTCGACCCACTTAGTGACATATTCGGTTGCAACTAGGATGTATGTTTTTTGGTTTGAGGGAGGACTAATAGGGCCAACAAAATCAAGTGCCTAGCGTTCAAATGGTTCAATCACTAGTTGAGGGTTCAAAGGCATTTCATCAGACTGCCCAGGGCGTCCTGCCCTTTGGCAGCTATCACAGGCCTGCACGAATTTTTTGGCATCCTTAAAGATGGTAGGCCAGTAATAGCCTGTTCGTAAACCTTATGGGCAGTTCTACGGTTCCCAGTTAGATCCCCTTATTCAATCTTCTTATCTGTAGCTTAAGGATTCTTAAGTGCCCTTTTGCTCAGATTCCATCCACTCCATCAAATCAAGCCTATACATAGCCTTAAAAGGTCACCTATCTTGCCCTTAGCACATTTTCATCTCTGAGCCTTATTTCTTAGTTCTGCTTGCCTAGAGAGCTGACTCCATTGCCCAATATTCTGGTAGATCCTTCTGGTTTACCTTGAAATCTCTTTATTCCCACCAATATTTTAAAATCAAACCCAAATACACAATCATAGCTAGCCTAATATCTGTTACTAAAACAAAGCTAAATCATATGGAGAGATCCCTCTCTGGAGTTCAAGAAGGCTAGATCTTGAATTCCCAAAGCGGTTCTTGGTTACCCCTGGTGTTCTTAACTACAAAAATCCCTATCCCACAACCTGAGAATTACTTGGGTGATAACATGCCTTGGGGGTATTATGATCCTTGGAGGAAACTCCCACAGCTAGAAGAGTTGACAGAGAAAATTGGATCGAGTACAAAGGTGTGGTAGGTGGGTTTTACCCTGCACCAATTGTTATGGTGCATATATGATGTGTATTACAGTTTATCTTATAATTTTGTTGAAGTAGCATACAACAATTTACATAGTGATATGAGAACCACTCTCTAGAGTATACATCGATTTTGTACACATGGCTTTTCAATTGCTTTTTAAGATATATCATTGGTGATGATCATATGATTATATAATGAACCATTAAGTTGAACTATGAAGTTATTCCTCACAACACACACACACACATATTGATGAATTAATAATTTTTCTCATATACTTTTTTTAATCTATTTTGAAAAAAAATTATATATATATATATATATATATATATATATATATATATATATATATATATATATATATATATATATATATATATATATATAATTATTTCTAAGAAGAACAAGAGAGAATTCCTTACCATATCTTCGTAAAACATATAATAGCAAGAAAATTAATCTATTGAAATTTCATTTCCAAACATATTTATGGAGTAAAATGAAGATTAAAAGGATATATTCATGGATTTACCTATAACATCACCTCATAATTAAGAATGTAAATGTACAATATTGATGATACATAGGTTAGGAGAAAATTAATCTATTGAAATTTCATTTCCAAACATATTCATGGAGTAAAAATGAGGATTAAAAAGAGATATTTATGAATTTACTTATAACATCACCTCATAAAAGTGTAAATGTACAATATTGATAAAATTTATTTATATATGATAAATAATAAACCTTTATCTCACATGTATCATATAATCTTATAAACAAACAATTGCACCGGGGGTGCAATCCTCAAAACTTTTAAACTGTCTAATGTATATGTACCTATTTAAAGTATTCAGGGCCCACATTACAAATGCCCAAAGTGAAATATTTGCGCATATGTTATATATGAGCCAATGGTTTAAATAACTATCGGGCGGTGAAACAAAACTTATAACAAAATATTAATAAAATTATATCATAAGTCCGGACTTCAAAAAAAATAAACCCGATTTCAATCACAAATTCGCATTCCAAAATAGCTTGTTGATGTCACCCTAATTTGTGACGCGAAAAATTCATAGAATATGCCATATAAAAATTCGGGTCCGTTTTTTGGCTTTGCATACGGAGGAAAACTGTGACGCGAAAATCAAATTAATTCTGCCCTATAATGTTTCAGGTCCGGAATTCCATAATGCAGGCGGGCCAAAAAATAACGCGATCGAATCGCCTGCTTCCACGTGGATGGATGATTTGGTCTCTGGTCTGTGGGACCACGTTCTTCTGAATTAAAATCTCCCGCGTTTACTATTAAATTTCTCTATTTCCAAAACAATACAACGCTCTGTTTTTAAGTGTGCAGGGACTGTGATTTCAAAACCAAAATTGATTGTTCATCAGTTTTAGAAAGCGACTGTTTGACAGAGCTATTCAAACATATTTAGAAAGCGGCCAGAGGAAAGGGTAGTTGAAATTAATATTTCAACATCCCTCATTCACTGAGAATACCCTCCTTGGTGCCTTCTTCGTCGGACTACGATGTGTTCATCAACAGTCGTGAACCCGATGTCCGTTTCTTCGCCAGGCATCTTCACAACAGTCTTGTTTCCAGAGGATTGCGAGTCTTTCTCGACAGCATAGAATTGCAGGTTGGACAATCCATACCTTCACAAATCAAAGACACAATTAAAGGAGCCTCTCTCATTATTACTATTTTCTCTCCAAATTATGCGCAATCGCAAAGGTGCCTCCATTAACTACTCCTCGCGCTGCTCTGTAAGCCGACCATTTTTGCAAAGGCATATAACTGTCGTTTATTGCATATAAGTGTCGTTATACCGACGGCGTCTAGAGCGTCGCTATTGCGACGGCTGCCTCCAAACATCGCAATTGTGACACTTAGACATTGTGTCGCAAACAAAGCGTTGCTATTGCGACGGCTGCCTCCAAACGTCGCAATTGCGACACTTAGACATTGTGTCACAATTGCGACGTTTGGAGGCAGCCATCGCAATAGCGACGCTTTGGGGCACATTGTTGCAATTGCGACGTCTTCCTCCAAACGTCGCAATTGTGACACTTTATCTAAGTTTCGGTATTGCGACACTTTTCTTTAGACGTCGGTATAGCGACGGTTTCGGGCAGGATTGAAAAAATTTGGGGAAATTTCCAACATTTGGTCAACAGTGTTGGAACCAAGTGTCGGAATTTCCACCAAATGTACTAGTATGTGGCTCACTTTGAAACCCTCTTGCTTCTACCAATGTGTCTTCTCCTCTATTGAGCTTGAGCCTAGTAAGCATCTAACACTTGCAAATAGTTAAACAAATCTTTGCATAAAACAACACCAAAGAATAAATTCTAGCTCTGATACCAACCTAATCTGAAAGGAATGTATTAGTTTGTTGTGCTAAGTGTCTTTTCAGTTATAAAACATGTGCATACTTTTCTCCATATTTTTCTTAAGGATTGAGAATTTTAACCATGAAATATAGGTGATTTTGTGAATTAGAAGCATTAAAATAAGCCTAAATAACACTGAACAACAGTGTATAATAGAGAAATAAAACCACACATAACATTTACATAGTAGGCCTGATGAAATATTTCACCCCTCCTAGGCTACATCTGCTGGTCCAACTCCCAATGGCATGTCCATATTTCATTATGCTCAAAATTTTGCAAATACATGTGTTTACATGCCTCTAATGGTTGTTTTCTTTGCACCAATGGCTCCAGAATGCTCCAATTAGTCTAGATTGACTCTTCATTCACTCTGATTGGGTGAAAATTGACCCTCCAAGTGATTTTCCCAGTAACTCCTAGAAAAACTCCACCAATTTTGGTGAACTCCACTTAACTGGAGTTATTTTTGGCCAAATCCGCAAATTTAGGGTGTGCTTTTATTTTACCGCCAGTCTAAACCATAAAAATAACTGTTAAGGGTAGGGGGTGGCCACATGCCATCCCCCGAAACCCCGCGGTTTCATTTAACGCCGAGAAAAACTATGCTTAAACTGGAGGTTAAAGCCTTCGAACCAGAGTTTTGAAACAGAGTTAACGTAACTGTCGGCATTATCCATGCAGAGTGGTAGCATAAACTCTGCCATGTGATAAGTTTTAAACATGAAACGGTTGCGGGCTGTCAGCATTAATGTTTGTTGGTCAGAGTTAACATTTGATGCTGTGGTTAATATGTCATGTGACCAATTTTAATGAACCGTCGGCGATCCCAACCCCCACATGCAAATGTATTACACTTTAAATTTAACCTGTGGACATAGATAGTTAAGAAACATTGTAGCGGAGATGGTGGAGACCTATGTGTGCAGGCTGGAGGTCGCGGGGTCGAACCCTGCGAACCTCTACCTAAATTTTACACTAACCTCTTGGGGACACGTGGCGGCCTCAGGGTTGGCCTCATGTCACCCTATAATTGGTCCACCAAATGTAATTTCAAACACATCAAACGAATGAAATCATGCCACTTGCCATCCTCTGACTAGCTCGGAGAAAAGGAATATTCTTCGAAATATTCCTTTTTGTTGACTATACATCCTCCATGTTGATTGGGCAACCCAGTCAACCCTGTCACAAAATTTAGCCGTTTGGGAAATCGATCAGAACGCGATATCTCCCTCATACGACATCATTTTTTCGAACTGTTCACGATGCCGGAATCAGAAAGACGATATCTACACAACCAAACTGGTTTTAACCCAATCCTATAAATTTTAGTTTGGAGAAAAAATTATGAATTCTTGATCACATGGGAAATGAAATATTGTTAATTAGATAGAAGATTGAAACTTTAAAATTTTGGGTTTTTTTTAACACTACAAAAAAAAATATATCTCACTACAAAAAATGAAACGTAGAAAAAAAAAAACCTTAAAAACACTTAAAAAAAATATGTAAGTGAAGAGGAATAAGACGAGTACTTCAAAAATTGTTAAAATTAGAAAATAATTATTAACTTTTAATACATTAGAAAATTTAAAGTAAAAAATAATTCTTCTAAAAAAAACGGAAGATGCTGGCATCAACACTTTTCAAAATCAACATAAAAATCACTAACATTTTAAAAATAATGTTTATACTTGGTGTATTAGAAAATTTAATGTGACTATGGAATTTGGTACCATGGAGGTAAAATAATGGTCATTTTATTTTTAGTGATTACTGATATTTGAATTCATTGATGTAGTTCACTCAGATGAGCTTAAATTGGAAAAGAGTTTCCAAGGAGAAGCTTGCATCACATGCATGTTTATGCAAAGGAGGAACATGATTCTCAATGGGAAAGCCATCAATCAAGATTTCCAAGCACAAAGAGATCACTTTGTTACATCGAGATGTTTTTCCTTAGTTAGCAAGGAGCCAACAAGGGCCAACAGTGAAAGGAGGACATTGGTTGAAGTACCAAGCCATTTGCAAGTAGGCATGTCAAGGAACCAAAGTGGTTGTCATGAAGATTTTTCCAAGTATAATCAAGTCGATAGAACTTTGAAAGGTGAAGAGGATTAAACTTTCATCAGATAACCAAATTTTGTGGGTCCAAAAACCTTTCAGTGGGAAGGAGTGATCAGAAACTGAATTAGGGGCAAAATTCTGCTAAAAATTGAAAGTGCTTATAATTGCTTGAAACTAGAATGACCGTGAATTGCTCATCGCCCTGAATCTTATGCACTTCATTTCATCAAAAATTGACTCCGTATGTGAAAGTTAGAGCTTGTTTTTTGTTCTCACAAATAACTAAATTTGTGCAGAATTGATAGAATGATGACTAGGCAGCCTAGTCAGCAAAAAAAAGAATATTCCTTCAATTTTTCCAATGACACTGACAAGTGTCACTTCAGGATTTCTTTCTAAGTTGGTGATTTGTTGCAATGTTAGCGGGCTTTGGAAACACACCAATAGAAAAAGGACACATGGCGCAGCCAGGGGCCGCAACGTGCCCCCTCCTAAAGGTCAAAATGGTGTTATGTAATGGTTGAAATGCATTATATATATCATGGAAAATTTATATATGGTAGACAGGTAGAGGTCAGGTTTGACCCTGCGACCTCCCCAGCAATAGCAACAATGCGAACCAATAGATCATACATTGTAACTTAATATGTATAGCGTAAAACTTGTATTTAAGTTTGAATGTAATGGATGATGGGGGTAAGTCCACTGCTAGCCCTGGCCCATATAACCTAACGTTACGACCACGGTCAACACTCCAAATAAATGCGTCATTAGCGCCTAACCTATACTTAAACCCCGCTTATCCATTAATTAATCCATTCTTAACTTGGAAGTGAAGTTGGCAGAGTCCACCATTTTCAGCGGAACTCCAAATTTAGCGGAGTTAACTGGAGTTGCTCTAGTTTTAGCGGAGGTTTTCTAAGAAAAATTGAAAGAGGCATAATGTTTTCCAAGAGAGTCAGAATTCGACTCAGTTAGAACCAAAATAGGGGTATTTGGGGTGTCCCAGAGGCAATAGAACATGTTTGGGAGCCATTAGATCTCAGGAAATTATTTTACCCAAACATTTGATCAAATAATCAAAGGAGCCAAGCCATTGAAGCTGGTCCAAGGAGACATGGCCCGGGAGGGGTGAACTCCTTCATTACTGCTATGAGTGGTGAATATTTCCTGAAATTTATTTTGTTCTTTATGTGTTTTTAAAGCTAATTTACTTCATGAATTTCTCATAAAAGACACAGAAATTTGACACATACACCCTCTCATAAAATTTCTATTTGACAAAATCCTTAAGCACACTTTTCTTTTATACTGACGAGGAAGCTAGCACAACAAAACTAGTTTGTCGATATTCAGATCAAGTTGGTATCAGAGCACTGTTTAAGTTTATCTCAGGGTTTTCCAACTTTAGAAAGAAAATTAGCTATTGGTTTTGTATTTGTGGAAGGAAAATTTAACTTTGTGCAAGTTTATGTGTGTAAGCTGAAGAGAGGAGAAGGTCAAGATTGAGGACCTATCTCTAAATCATATAAAAGAAGTTTTTTATGCATTACAAGTGTGATGGAAGCTTCATCAAGTGATGTTTCTAATCAATATTACTTAGAAAGACTCCTTGATGAAGAGTTGTTGCAGAAGCTCTTCATCATGAGGGATATGGTGCAAGAGATGGTTGTAGATAGGAAGGAGAGCGGTAGGCTTCAGGAGAAATTGATGGCCATGAAGGAGGAGAAGCAAGAGCTTCTTGAAAATATGCATGAGATGGAGGCTCAACTCCATATTGCAAATGAAACCTTAACAAAGATGTATGAGATGGAGATTCAAATCCATTATGCCAAGGAAACCCTAGCCAAGTATGTGCATGAAAATGAGGTATGAAAATCAATTTTATCTACAATTTCCTCTCACGATGAATGTTTTGGTGTTTTTTTTTATCAAGTTTATTTTGGAATTTTTATGTTGCAGCAAACAGTGAACTAACTCTAAATTATGAAAGTATGAGATGTGATACAGTCCTAGTATTATGAAAATTGAGAGCTAACCAAGAACTTAAATTGAAATGATATGAGAATAGAGTTTTTATCTACTGCAAATTCTAATATGGAATGTAAATGAAAAGGAAATGAACTAAGCTATATAAAATATGGCAGAATGAATTTAAGAAATGAATCTACGAAGTAAGCATAAACAAAGCACTAAACTATTTAAAATGAACTTAAAAATGAAGCATAAATCAAATCATTAACCAGATTCAGACCACGAAATAGATTTGTGTTTGAGATGAATTAAAAACATAAAAAAATGACACGATCTGCTTGTAGGGGCCCTCCGCAACGCAGTAGGTTTCTTAATGCTATCAATACATCAAATGCATGAAAGAGGAACTTCAAATTAACATAAAAGTCATTAAACAAAATGTTCAGGAAATAAAAGATGGCGTGCCCCGAATACACAAAATTTCTATGGTTTTATAGAGTGCCTTCAACAATATGCGATATCTAAGCCTATTGATCTCTATTAGAATCCTTATAAAATTTGAAAACTCAAACAAGATACCACTATCTGTCGATTTTCTATTAGGAAAGAAAATCAACACAATCGTCACATTCTCAGACTCTGTTCCTGAGCACTGCTACGTGTTGACTGCTTCCTTTTACTGTATAACTGTGTGATCTCCTTGATGAATTGGCTTAGATAAAGAGGAGGAAATCCATGAGGGGATCATCCTCTGTCTATCCATATACTCATTTTCCGAGCTGGTGCACTAGAACCCTGTTACCAATGAAGGTAGTTGTGAATCTGTGGAATAGCTGTGGAATTGTGTCAATTCTGTAGCTGAATGTAATATTTAACAAAACAATAGGGCATATTAACAAGTATGAAAAATAGGACACATAAGTATTTTACCTTGTCAAAATCATGTGATTTATGCCTTATTAGGTTGATAGTGATGGGACAAGAAGGAAAATATGGATGCAAAAAGGGTATCAAAACAAAACAATTCTGGGACTCTACAATAAGAAAGAGCTTCTTGAAAAGATGCATGAGATGGAGACTTAACTCAATATTGTAAATGAAACCCTAGAAAAGATGCATGAGATAGAGATTCAACTCCATTATACCAAGGAAACCCTAGCCAAGTATATGCATGAAAATGAGGTATGAAAATCAATTTTATCTTCGATTTCCTCTCAAGATGAATGTTTTGGTGTTTTTGAAAGACACACTAGAGGAATAGGGTCCAAATTTTTAAAAAAAATGGGCTATGAAGGTAAAGGGTTAGGAAAACATGCACAAGGAATTATAAACCCTATTTTTGTTGAGGGAAGGTCTAGGTACATGGGTCTAGGTTTTTCTGAACAAGATGATGTAGAGCACCCAAAAAACTATGGAGAATTTTGGCAATGTTTCAAGAAAGGCTTCCATTACATATTCAGTACCTCAAAATTGTGTTTGTGGAGAATATAACAAGTTTACACCCACTGTTGAAGATATTGATTTTAGCCATGCAAGTAGTGGTTATGGACAAAAATAAGATGGAAAATGCTCCAAAGACAAGGAGGCACATGAACGTGTTCCGAGAAATACTTTCATTACATGTTCATTACCTCAAGCTTGTGAAGTTTTTGTTCATGAGGAATGCAAAAATTTTACACCCACTTTGCAAGAAGATGCTCATAAACATGCAACTAATGGAAATAGAAAACAAGAGGATGTTGAAAGCTCTAAAGCCATTGAAGCCATTATTGGTATTCTGAAGAGAGCCACTACCTCATCAAATTCACCTCCTCAAGAAGGCGCCAAAGGTGAGTGTGCAAGATATAAATCTCCCTTTAATCAAGTTTCTTTTAATTATGAGAAACATGGAAAATCCTCACATAATATTTCGAGAAAATTTACATGTTCCTTTCCTATTTTGAATAACCATACCATTTCGAGGTGTTGGAAGAAGATATCCATACATATAAAACTTTCAAAACAAAGGAGACAGAAATCCAAAGGTCCACTAGACAATGCAAACCATGTTGAAAAAAAGATGCAATTATTTTTCACTCATTTCCATAAGGAGGGTCATCTTGTAGACAAGTTTTGGACTTTGTATCCAACAAGTCATCCACGACATTTGAAGAAGGTGGAGAGATATTTTGACAAGAATGGAAAACAAGATTCCATAGTTGATGTGGGTCAGGATGATACACATGATAAAGTGCAGCTGAAGGAAGCACCATTGAAGTGGTTTGGAAAGAGATGGTTAGATTTATTAACCAATTAAGGCCTTGCATTTATTTTTTTAATTGATCATTAGGGGAATTTTGAGGTCTAAAATGGGCCTCCTAAGAAAAATGTACAACCAAAATAAAATTTATAAGAACCAATAGGATCCAAGATGATGATGTCAAACATGGGGGTTGATTCACCATTTTTTAAGTAAAAGGGTAAAAATATTAAAAAATAATAAAATAATAAAACTACTTTTTCAACTCGTATTTTCAACTTATATCCCAAAGTTATTATTAAAATTTTGAGCATGAGTACTCGTTGGATGCAAAATTTAATTCCTCATCCAAGGAGTACCCATGTTGCATTCTTTTGATGGACCCTACTACACGAAAAATGAGAAATACATAAAAAAAACGTGATTGCAATCATGTTTTTCATGTATTTTTCATTTTTCGTGTAGTATGATCCATCTAAAGTATGAAACATGGGTACTCCTTGGATGAGGAATTAAATTTTGCATCCAACGAGTACTCCCTCTCGAAATTTGAGTAAAAGCTTTTGTAGATAAGTTGAAAATACGAGTTGAAAAATTAGTTTTTTCTTTTTCCCTCCAGAATTTGATGATGTAATCAAATATTATTTTATTATTTCCACTATTATTTTATAATTTTCTTAGAAGGCCCATTTTATACCTCAAAATTCCCCTAATGGAAAATCTTGCATTATTGATGCATTTCCTTGTTATCTGAATGCATTTCTTTTCTCCTGAAATTATGTTGAATATTGCATGAAGAAAGATGTTGGAAAAGTAGAGTTATGTTGACTCACTTAGATGAAGCAAAGATGGAAATTTGTAATTGAAATTTGCATGTGAATGAATTTATTTTTCTCTAAAATGCATGTTGCATTTTTACACCAGGAAGGTGTTTGAAAGTGGATTATGTTGACTCACTTTATTGCAGCAAATTTGGTCATTTCATATCTTTAAGAACTCATACATACCAATGGGATTCTTGTACCTATGATTGTAGTTGCGAGAGTGTTGATAATTTTCACATGCATGAGTGATCAACTTGTGTTGGTCGATTGATTGTTACATGTTTGCCTTATCGACTTGGAAGAGTTGATTTAGTCTCCAAGGATGAAAGGGAGATGTTGTCAAATTGTTTCATGAGAAGTGAAATTCTCGTTGTTTTGGGAAAACAATTGTCAAGTGTTATGCATGATTTTGTTTGACTTAAGAGCCAATGGTTTGAAGACACATGTTTTGTCAATTTGTTTTTGGTCGATGGGCTTGTACACCAAGATGTAGGAATGCATGGTGATGTTCATAGGATGTGAAATTTGTTTCTTTGAAGCAGAAAAAGGAAGATTTCATCAAGTTGTGTTTCTTACATGATGTGTTTTTCAATTTAATGGTTTTTCTTGTGACAAGATGTATCAGGATTTTGGAAGGTCCACTCTTGAGAAAGAGGCTAATGATTAGCCTTCATTCTCAAATCATGACATGAGCAACATGTCAATACTGGAGGATGATGGAATCAAGAAGCAGAAAGAGGGACAAGATGACAAGAGATTGTAGCAAAAACAACAGCCCTTGCATAGACCATATGATGCATGACGCCAAGAAGCGAAAGAGATGGCGAATAAATTCTTCCAAATGTGGAATTGGGTACCATGGAGGTAAAATAATGGTCATTTCATTTTGAGTGATTTTTTATATTAGAATTCATTATTGTAGCTCACTCAGATGGGATTAAATTGGAAAAGAGTTTCCAAGGAGAAGATTGCATCAAATGCATGTTTATGCAAAGGAGGAAAAAGATTCTCAATGGGAAGGCCATCAGTTAAGATTTCCAAGCACAGAGAGATCACTTTGTTACAATGAGATGTTTTTCATTAGTCAGCAAGGAGCCAACAAGAGTCAACAGCGAAAGGAGGAAATTGGTTAGTACCAAGCCATTTGCAAGTAAACATGTCAAGGAACCAAAGTGGTTGTCATGAATATTTTTCCAAGTAGAATCAAGTCGATAGAACTTGGAAAGGTGAAGAGGATTTAAATTTTATTAGATAACCAGCTTTTGTGGGTCCAAAAGCCTTTCAGTGGGAAGGAGTGATCAGAAACTGAATTGGGGGCAAAAATTTGTTAAAAAATTAAAGTGCCCATAATCGCTCGAAATTAGAATGACCTCAAAGTGATCGTTGCCCTAAATCATGTGCACTTCATTTCATCAAATACCAACACTCTATGTGAAAGTTAGATCCTGATGTTCGTTCTCACAAACAACTAAAATTTGTGCAGAATTGACAGAATGATGACTGGGCAGCCTAGTCAGCAAAAAAAAGAATATTCCTTCAATTTTTCCAATGACACTATGACAAGTGTGACTTAAGGATTTCTTTCTAAGTTGGTGAGTTGTTGCAATGTTATTGGGTTTTGGAAACACACCAATGGGAAGAGGACACGTGGTGTAGCCAAGGGCCGCCACATGCCCCCTCCCAAAGGTTGAAATGGTGTTATGTAAAGGTCAAAATGCATTATATATATCGTGGAAAAATTATATATGGTGGATGGGCGGAGGTCGGGGTCGACCCCGCGACCTCCCCCACAGCAACAACAACGCAAACCAATAGATCATACATTGTAACGTAATATGTATAGCACAGAACTTATATTTAAGTTTGAATTTAATGCATGACGGGGGTAAGGCCAGGGCCAGCCCCATCCCATATAACCTAATGCTACGACCATGGGCAGCACTCCAACTAAATGGGCCATTAGCACCTAAACCATACTTAAATCCCACTTATCCATTAATTAATCCGATCTTAACTTGGTGATGAAGTTGGTAGAGTCTACCATTTTCGGCAGAACTCCAAATTTGGTGGATTTAACTAGAGTTTCTCGAGTTTTAGAGGAGGTTTTCTAGGAAAAATTGAAAGAGGCATAACGTTTTCCCAGAGAGTCGGAATTTGACTCATTCAGAACCAAAATAGGGGTATTTGGGGTGTCCTAGAGCTGTTAGAGTAGGTTTGAGAGCCATCGGGTCTCAAGAAATGATTGTACTCGAACATTTGATTAAATATTCAAAGGGGCCAAGCCATTGAAGTTGTTCCAAGGAGACATGGCCTAGGAGGGGTGAACTCCTTCATCAATGCTATGTAATGTGTGTTGTGGGGTGATTATTTCCTGAAATTTCTTTTATTTTTTATGTGTTTTTAAAGCTAATTTACCTCATGAATTGCTCATAAAAGACACAAATTTGACACATACACCCTCTCATAAACTTGCAATTTGACACAATCCTTAAGCACACTTTTCTTTTATACTGATGAGGAAGCTAGCACAGCAAAACTAGTTTGTCCATATTCAGATCAAGTTGGTATCAGAGCACCATTTAAGTTTATCTCAAGGTTTGCCAAGGTTAGCTAGAAAATTAGCTATTGGTTTTGTATTTGTGCAAGGAAAATTTAACTGTGTGCAAGTTTATGTGTGTAAGTTGAAGAGCGGAGAAGGTCAAGATTGAGGACCTACCTCTCAAATCACAAGAAGCTTTTTATGCATTACAAGTGTGATGGTAGCTTCATCAAGTGATGTTTCTAATCAATCTTCCTTAGCAAGACTCTTTGATGAAGAGTTGTTGCAGAATCTCTTCATCATGAGAGATATGGTGCAAGATATGGTTGAAGATAAGAGGGAGAGTAGTAGGATTCAGGGGCAGTTGATGGCCATGAAGGAGGAGAAGCAATATATTCTTGAAAATATGCATGATATGGATACTCAACTCCATATTGCAAATGAAACCCTAGCAAAGATGCATGATATGGAGATTCAACTCCATTATTCCAAGGAAACCCTAGCCAAGTATGTGAATGAAAATGAGGTATGCAAATCAAGTTTATCTTCAATTTCCTCTCAAGATGAATGTTTTGGTGTTTTTTAGAGACCCACTAGAGGAATAGGGTCCAAAATGTTAAAAAAATGGGCTATGAAGGTAAAGGGTCAAGCAAACATTCACAATGAATTATAAACCCTATTATTTTTTAGGGAAGGTGTAGGTACATGGGTCTAGGTTTTGGTGAACAAGATGATGTAGAGCACCCAAAAAATATGGAGACTTTTGGAAATTTTTCAAGAAATGCTTCCATTACATATTCACTACCTCAAGATTGTGTTCATGGAGAATACAACAGGTTTACGCCATTATTGAAGATATTGCTTTTATCCATGCAAGTAGTGGTTATGGACAGCAAGAATATGGAGAATTATCCAAAGCCAAGGAGGCACATGAAGGTGTTCCAAGAAATTCTTTCATTACATTTTCATTACCTCAAGCTTGTGAAGTTTGTGTTCATGAGGAATGCAAAAGTTTTACACCCACTTTGAAAGAATATGCTCATAAGCATGCAACTAATGGAAATGGAAAATAAGAGGATGTTGAAAGCTCTAAAGCCATTGAAGCCATTTTTGGTATTCCGAAGAGAACCACTACCTTGTCAAATTCACCTCCTCAAAAAGGCGACAAAAGTGAATGTGAAAGGTATAAATTTTCCTTTAATCGAGTTGCTTTTAACTATGATAAACATGGAAAATCGTCACATTAGATTTGGAGAAAATTTACATGTTCCTTTTGTGGTTTGAATAACCATATTGTTTTGAGGTGTTGGAAGAAGATAGCCATACATAGGAAAATTTCAAAACAAAGGAGACAGAAAGCCAAAGGTCCAATGGGCAATGCAAACCATGTTGAAAAGAAGATGCAATTATTTTGCACTCATTGCCATAAGCAAGGTCATCTTGTAGACAAGTGTTGGACTTTGTATCCAACAAGTCATCCACGACATTTGAAGAAGGTGGAGAGAGATTTTGAAAAGAATGGAAAATAGGATTCCATAGTTGATGTGGGCCAGGGTGATAAACATGATGAAGTGCAGTTGAAATAAGCACCATTGAAATGGTTTGGAAATAGATGGTTAGATTTCTTAACCAATTAAGGCCTTGCATTTCTTTTGATAATTGATGCAAATCTTGCCTTATTGCTGCATTTACTTGTTATCTGAATGAATTTCTTTTCTCTTGAAAGTATGCTGCACATTGCATGAAGTAATATGTTGGAAAAGTAGAGTTATGTTGACTCACTTAGATGCAGAAAAGATGGAAATTTGTAGTTGCAATTTGCATATGAATGCATTTATTTTTCTCTAGAATGAATGTTGCATGTTTATGCCAGGAAGGTGTTTGAAAGTGGAGTATTTTAACTCACTTTGTTGCAACAAAACTGTTCATTTCAGGTCTTTAAATACTCATACATACCAATGGTATTCTTGTACTTATGATTGTACTTGCGAGAGTGTTGATAATTTTCACATGCATGAGTGATCAACTAGTGTTGGTCGATTGATTGTTACATATATGTCTTATCGACTTGGAAGAGTTGATTTAGTCTCCAAGGATGAAAGGGAGATGTTGATGAATTTTTAAAGTGTTTTACATGCTTTTGTTTGACTTAAGAGTCAATGGTTTGAAGACACGTGTTTTGTCGAATTGTGTTTGGTCGATGGGTTTTTATACCAAGATGTAAGAATGCATGGATATTTTCTTAGGACGTGACATTTGTTTCTTTGAATGTGCAAAAGGAAGAGGTCATCAAGTTGTGTTTGTTACATGATGTATTTTTCAAGTTAAAGGTTTTGCTTGTGACAAGAGGTCTGAGGATTTTGGAAGGTCCACTCTTGAGCAAGAGGCTCATGATTAGCCTTCATTCCTAAATCATGACATGAGAAACATGTCAATACTAGAGGATGATGGAATCACGAAGTGGAAAGAGGGACAATATGACAAAATATTGCAGCAAAAACAACAGGCCTTGTTAGACCATATGATGCATGACACCAAGAAGCGAAAGAGATGGAAAATACATTCTTCCAGATGTGGAATTTGGTACCATGGAGGTAAAATAATGGTCATTTCATTTCTAGTGATTACTGATAGTTGAATTCATTGATTCAGTTCACTTAGATGGGCTTAAATTAGAAAGAGTTTCCAAGGAGAATCTTGCATAAAATGCATGTTTATGCAAAGGAGGAACAAGATTCTTAGTGGTAAGGCCATTATTCAATATTTCCAAGCATAGAGAGATCACTTCGTTACAACGAGATGTTTTTCATTAGTCTGGAAGCATCCAGCAAGGGTCAGCAATGAAATGAGGACATTGGTTGAAGTACCAAGCCATTTTCAAGTACTCATGTGAAGGAACCAAAGTGGTTGTCATGAATATTTTTCCAAGTAGAATCAAGTCGATAGAACTTGGAAAGGTGAAGAGGATTAAACTCTCATCAGATAACCAAATTTTGTGGGTCCAAAATCCTTTCAGTGGGAAGGAATGATCAGAAATTGAATTGGGGGCAAAACATTTCTAAAAAATGAAAGTGCTCAGAATCACTTGAACCTAAACTGACTGCAAAGTGCTCCTCGCCCTAAATTCGTCGCACTTCGTTTCATCAAAAATTGACTCTGTATGTGAAAGTTAGAGCCTACTGTTCGTTTTCACAAACAAATAAAATTTGTGTAGAATTGACAGAATGATGACTGGACAGCCTAGTGAGAAAAAATATATATATATATTCCTAGAATATTCCTTCAATTTTTCCAATGGCACTATGACAAGTACTTCAAGATTGGTTTCTAAGTTGGTGATTTGTTGCAATGTTATTGGGTTTTGGAAACGCACAATGGGAAGAGGACACCTGGTGCAGCCAGAGGCCACCACGTGATCCCTCCCAAAGGTCGAAATGGTGTTATGTAATGGTCGAAATGCATTATATATATCGTGGAAAAATCATATATGGCGGACGGGCGAAGGTCGGGGTTGACCCTGCGAGCTCCTCTACAGCAACAACAACGCGAACTAATAGACCATACATTGTAACTTAATATGTATAATTCAGAACTTATATTTAAGCTTGAATGTAATTCATGGCGGGGGTAAGGCCAGGGCTAGCCCCGACCCATATAACCTAAAGCTATGACCATGAGAAACACTCCAACTAAACGCGCCATTAATGCCTAACCCATACTTAACTCTCGCATATCCATTAATTAATTTGATCTTAACCTGGTAGTGAAGTTGGCGGAGTCTGCCATTTTCGGCGAAAGTCCAAATTTGGAGGAGTTAACTAGAATCACTATAGTTTTAGTTGAGGTTTTCTAGGAAAATTTGAAAGAGGCATAACTTTTGCGTAGAGAGCCAGATTTCGACTCAGTAAGAACCAAAATAGGGGTATTGGGGGTGTCCCAGAGCCATTGGAGGAGGTTTGAGAGCCATAAAGCTCAGGAAATGACTGTACTCAAACATTTTATCAAATAATCAAAGATTCCAAGCCATTGAAGCTGGTCCAATGAGACGTAGCCCAGGAGGAGTGAACTCCTTCATCACTGTTGTGTAATGTGTGTCATGTGGTGATTATTTCCTACATTTTCTTTTGTTGTTTTTTTTTTTTTTAAAGCTAATTTACTTCTTGAATTGATCATAAAAGACACACAAATTTGACACATAAACCCTCTCATAAACTTGCCATTTGACACAATTATTAAGCACACTTTTATTTTATACTGATGAGGAAGCTAGCACAACAAAACTAGTTTTTCCATATTCAGATCAAGTTGGTATCATAGCACAATTTAAGTTTATCTAAGAGTTTTCCATGGTTAGCTATAAAATTAGCTATTGGTTTGGTATTTGTGCAAGGATAATTTAATTGTGTGTAAGTTTAAGTGTGTAAGTTGAAGAGAGGAGAAGGTCAAGATTGAGAACCCAACTCTCAAATCACATCAAAGAAGATTTTTATGCATTACAGGTGTGATGTCAACTTCATCAAGTGATGTTTATAATCAATCATCCTTAGCAAGACTCTTTGATGAAGAGTTTTTGCAGAAGCTCTTCATCATGAGAGATATGGTGCAAGAGATGGTTGAAAATAGGAAGGAGAGTAGTAGGCTTCAAGAGCAGTTGATGGCCATGAAGGAGGAGAAGCAAGAGCTTCTTGAAAAGATGCATGAGATGGAGACTCAATTCCATATTGCAAATTAAACCCTAGAAAAGATGCATGAGACATAGATTCGACTCCATTATGCCAAGTATGTGCATGAAAATAAGGTATGAAAATAAATTTTATCTTCAATTTCCTCTCAAGATGAATGTTTTGGTGTTTTTGAAAGACACGTTAGAGGAATAGGGTCCAAATTGTTAAAAAAAATGGCTATGAAGGTAAAGGGTTAGGAAAACATGCACAACGAATTATAAACCCTATTGTTGTTGAGGGAAGGTCTAGGTACATGGGTCTAGGTTTTGGTGAACAAGATGATGTAGAGCACCCAAAAACTATGGATACTTTTGGAAATGTTTCAAGAAATGATTCCATTACATATTCACTACCTCAAGATTGTGTTCGTGGAGAATACAATAGGTTTACACCCACTGTTGAAGAGATTGATTTTATCCATGCAAGTAGTGGTTATGGAAAACAAAAATATGGAGAATGATCCAAATCCAAGGAGGCACATGAAGGTGTTCCAAGAAACACTTTCATTACATGTTCATTACCTCAAGCTTGTGAAGTTTTTGGTCATGAGGAATGCAAAAGTGTTACACCCACTTTGAAAGAATATGCTCATAAGCATGCAACTAATGGAAATGGCATACAAGAGGACGTTGAAAGCTCTAAAGCCATTGAAGCCATTGTTGGTATTCTAAAGAGAGCCACCACCTCATCAAATTCACCTCCTCAAGAAGGCAAAAAAGGTGAATGTGCAAGGTATAAATCTGCCTTTAATCAAGCTTCTTTTAACTATGATAAACATGGAAACTCCTCATATAAGATTTGGAGAAAATTTACATGTTCCTTTTGTGGTTTGAATAACCATATTATTTAGAGGTGTTGGAAGAATATAGACATACACAAGAAACTTTCAAAGAAAAGGAGACAAAATTCCAAAGGTCCAACGGACAATGCAAACCATGTTGAAAAGAAGATGAAATTATTTTGCACTCATTTCCATAATCAGGGTCATCTTGTAGACCAGTGTTGGAATTTGTATCCAACAATTCATCCACGACATTTGAAGAAGGTGGAGAGAGATTTTGACAAGAATGGAAAAGTGGATTCAATAGTTGGTGTGGGTCAGGATGATACACATGATCATGAAGCGCAGCTGAAAGAAGCACCATTGAAGTGGTTTGGAAAGAGATGGTTAGATATCTTAACCAATTAAGGCCTTGCATTTCTTTTGATAATTGATGCAAATATTTCCTTATTGATGCATTTCCTTGTTATCTGAATGCATTTCTTTTTTCTTGAAAGTATGTTGCATATTGCATGAAGCAAGATGTTAGAAAAGCAGAGTTATGTTGACTCACTTAGACGCAGCAAAGATGGAAATTTGTTGTTGAAATTTTTATGTGAATGCATTTATTTTTCTCTATAATGCATGTTTCATGTTTACACTAGGAAGGTGTTTGAAATTGGAATATGTTGACTCATTTTTTTGCAACAAATTTGGTCATTTTAGCTCTTTAAGTACTCGTACATACCAATGGGATTCTTGTACTTATGATTGTACTTGCGAGAGTGTTGATCATCTGCACATGCATGAGTTATCGACTTGTGTCGGTCGATTGATTGCTACATGTATGCCTTATTGACTTGGAAGATTTGATTTAGTCTCCAAGGATGATAGGGAGATGTTGACTAATTGTTTCATGATATGTGAAAATCTTGTTGTTTTGGGAAAATAATCATTAAGTGTTGTACATGCTTTTGTTTGAATTAAGAGTCAGCGGTTTGAAGACGCATGTTTTTTCGACTTGTGTTTGGTTGATGGGTTTGTACACCAAGATGTAATAATGCATGGTGATGTTCACAGGATGTGACATTTGTTTCATTGAAGGAGCAAAAGGAAGAGGTTGTGAAGTTGTGTTTCTTACATGATGTGTTTTTCAAGTTAATGGTTTTTCTTGTGACAACATGTCTTAGGGTTTTGGAAGTTCCACTCTTGAGCAAGAGGTTGATGATTAGCCTTCATTCTCAAATCATTAAATGAGCAGCATGGCAATACTGGAGGATGATGGAATCAATAAGCATAAATAGGGACAAGATGACAATTTTTTGCAACAAAAACAAGAGCCCTTTTGTAGACCATATGATGCATGATGCCAAGAAGTGAAAGATATGGTGAAGACATTCTTCCAGATGTGGAATTTGGTACCATGGAGGTAAAATAATGGTCATTTCATTTCTAGTGATTACTGATATTTGAATTCATTTTTGTAGTTCACTCAGATGGGCTTAAATTGGAAAATAGTTTCCAAGGAGAAGCTTGCATCAAATGCATTTTTATGCAAAGGAGGAACATGATTCTCACTGGGAAGGCCATCAGTCAAGATTTCCAAGCACGGAGATGAATTTGTTACAACGACATGTTTTTCACTAGTCAGAAAGTAGTCAACAAGGGTCAACAACGAAAGGAGGACATTGGTTGAAGTACCAAGCCATTTTCAAGTAGGCATGTCAAGGAACCAAAGTGGTTGTCATGAATACTTTTCCAAGTAGAATCAAGTCGATAGAACTTGGAAAGGTGAATATGATTAAACTTTCATCAGATAACCAAATTTTCTGGCTCCAAAATCCTTTCAGTAGGAATGAGTGATCAGAAACTAAATTGCAGGAAAATTTCTGCTAAAAAATGAAACTTCTCAGAATCGCTCAAAACCAGAATGACCGTGAAGTTCTTGTCGCCCTGAATCCAGTGCACTTCATTTCATCAAAAACTCACTCTGTATGTGAAAATTATATCCTACTATTCATTTTCACAAACAACTAAAATTTTTGTAGAATTGACAGAGTGATGACTGGGCAACCTAGTCAGCAAAAAAAAAATATTCTTGTAATATTCCTTCAATTTTTCCATTGACACTATGACAAGTGTCACTTCAGGATTGGTTTCTAAGTTGGTGAGTTGTTGTAATGTTATTGGTGTTTTACGGAAATCAAACCTACATATATATATGTTTCCCTAAGTGTGGTTGTCGCACTTAGAAAAACAGAAGAAAGATATTTGACCTTTTTCTTTAAATGAACAGATAAGGGAAGAAAACCTACTTGTGATATTTCACTATTCCTCGCCTCCCTTTTGTCACTTCCATCACTCTCAATCGAACTGAAATCACTTGTTTGGTACCTACAATGGCTAACAGAAGACGTAAAACGACATAAAGGCATATGATCTATTCATGTTAAACAAATTGAATCGATTGTATTTGAAACTACACGTATAACATCATGAACACATGTATTAGGAAAGGAACAAATCTCTTTATTATGAATTAGAAGGATAAGTTACAACCAATTGGATCGATTCGATGTCAACTCGCTCCAGCTTCAGTCCTATCCTCATCACATCAACAACATCACTCCAGCAGCATAACATTACATGCAAACGACACCTCCAAGAGTTGTGGTCTCACCAGCATAACTCTACTAATTCAAATTCTTGCTCTCCTATGCACTATGATCAGTGCTAAATGTATAAGTAGTGATGGTAGTTTGACATTAATGGATCATTGAATGGATTTTCCAAAAATTGATGAAGAGGTTTCCTTGTTCATGGGAATAGGAGGATAAGAGTTTCAATGGCTCCATGGTGTCCATATTTGAAGTTATTAGATTATGTGATAGCTGGAACAACTTCTAGAAGCCACTAAAGGGTTCGGAATATTCCTAGAATCCTATGAACAATTCGCTCCCAGTCGAACAATGCATTATAAAGTGGGCCTAGATGCTCTACAACGCAGCTTTTCATGGGAGTAGATGCTCTGCAAAGAACTTACTGCAGTCTAGCATTGAGTTGATGGCTCAATGGAACACTTCAACTAGTATCCAAGCAGTGAAAATTTCATGGAGGAAAACCATCAATGGGATGACTTATTTAAGACATGTAGCAACTGATTTACAGTATGATATATCCTAATTGATACTGATATGGGTTTTGTAAGTGATGCCCAAATTGACTTGTAACAGCTGCCCCCTAAATCATGAAGCCGAAAATCATAATGTTGAATGATATGCTTTACGATGTGATGAGTACGATCTAAAGTGGATAGTGACCTGCATCAATTACAATACATTACATCATGATATGTTTTCATCTTGGACATGAATTGGTCAGGGAGGCATACCCATACTCAACACATAAACTATCTTAACATCATAAATTCGTCTACAGATATAGACCCATGATAGGATTACCATTTGTGTAAAGACCATCATACAGATGATGTGGTATTACTCCTAAAATCGCAACCCGGATGGATGAAACTAGATCCGGGATCTTCTATCTCATTCACTCGATCGCTTAAGTACGAGTCTAACCATGTGAATATGTGATCTGAAGTCGAACATGGGAAGACACTGTCTGATTACCAACCAATGATGTAAATCGTTAACAAGCGCGAGATAAACCACTAATGATGATAATGGCTCTCAAGGTACTACAGTAAATTCTTTGTGGTGTGAATAGATGATTTAATGTAAAACACCATGTTAGTTCCCAAATCCACCTTAGGCTAAAATAAGGCAGAAGAAGGACAACACCAAACCACGCTCAGCCTCGTAGCTAGCCCTACGAGGACAAGAGAGGGCTCTCTCCGGGTCAATCTCAATGAAAATATTCAAAGGGGATTGAGATGACTAAAACAACAACTGATCTTAGGCTAGATAAACAAATAGGAGGGTTTGATTTTTATTATTTGGATTTTGTTGGAAAAAAGGGGAAAGACAATTTCGGGCTTAGGGATGAGGCCAATTTCTTGCAGATTTCAAGTTGGGGCGAGGTAGGAAACGACTTTGATGTCTAAGATCAAATGAATGGATTGAAAGTACTTCTGAGGAGCTGAAGAGGGCAAGAGAGTGCAAGGATCCTCTTCAAACTGACGAAAACATATAAAACTAAACAAAAGTCTAAGGCAGAGCACCAGCAAATCAATGAATTCTACCTCAGTTACTCATTTGTTTAATTCAAAAGCATAGAGAAGGGAAATGGCATACATATAACATTAATGAAACTTACAATAGCATGAGAAGAACATCATCAAAACTCAGAAGCCACAAGGATCCCAACAAGTGCTGCAAAACTCTGGTCTTTCCTTTGCCAAAAATCTGAAATGAATGTACAATGAGGTGCCAAACTTTTCCAAAGTATCCAACCCTGAAAATGTCTCAGAAAATAAAATATATAGACCATCCTAACCTCATCCCATGCCTCTAGGGGTCGATCTCATCCTTCTAGGAGCTGTTTCAACCAATTCTAAACATGGAGCTAAAATCTAGGCAGCCAAACAACTTGCCTCTATATGCTAGGAAACTGATCCATTCACTTAATTTTCACTTTTTAGTGAATGAATCCTCTAGAAAAAGTAAAAAAATTCCAAATTTACATCATGGTTACCAAATTACATCAAGATAGGTCAATCATCACATGAAAAAATAAAACTAGTCAAAACTGGGCGAATTTCTGAGCTGAAAAGTGAAATTCGGGCAAAATTCCTCTATGCGTCGTGCCACTTTGAGCCTATTTTTGGGGCACTTACCGAAGTCAAAATTGAGCTCATGATAGCTCGTTGGAAATCCCTGGATGTCTGCTATCCAACCCAAGTGGAATTTTTAGATTTGGATGTTATTTGCCCCTCCAAAACTGCAATCTCCCAAGACTGGTTCCTGCTGGTGCAAAAAGTGGCAGAAAGGCCATTTTTGGAGTGTTTTTGGCCCTTTAGGCAGCCCAGAATTTGATGAAATGATTCGGCCATTCCTGAACATGCATAATATATCACGAAAAACCCAAAAATGAAAATTTTTCCTCCAGAAGATGTCCCAATCATAAGCGCGTGTCGGGCGGAAAAACCTGTTTTGCAACCAAAATTTTCAAAATGACAAAATCTTCTCCAAATTTGCTGAAATTTGGAGTGAAGGTCTCCCATCATGTCTCATGCTCAGCCAAGGAAGCTTCGGCCAATATTCGGAGTGGATCCGGCCTTTTCCGACGTTTCAGTGCTCTTCTCAACCTTGCCTTCAGGATCTTCATTTTCACTCTGCAAACGTGTGTGCAGGCCCAATAGTGGTTTTTCATATGTCTGAGCATGTCTTTGTCCCTATTGGCCTTCGCCAAGAGCTTCTCCAGATGAATTTTGACGTGCGTAAGGCAAGTCTCTCGCTCAAATGGTGTCATGTCCCCTGGTCTCTTCCGGGCCAATTCACGGTCTTCACGGATTTTCTGCAACTCTATGAGTATCTGCTGATCCTCCAGTTGTTTATTATCCTGCTCCAAGTAATATATAACCCACTGAGCTCTCTACAATTTCTCGTTCAGTGTGCCGATCTCAACTTTTTGCTCCTGGATTATCTCTTTTAGCTTTGAGCTGGGAGAGCTCGCATCAACATCGATGAGTATAAAATCAGTGTCTTGGCCTCCTGAAGGGCCTTCATCGTGCATAGGCTTCTTTCCTCTATCATGAACCTGTACCTGTGCTAATGTCGAAGGCGAGACCCCTTCCACGCCATGTGGAGATAGTACTCGCGCTGCTGAAGAAGATAACGAGACCCCTTCCACCCCTAGTGGAGATAGTACTCGTCGTGCCGCTGCAAATAAGGCTTTGTGGCCTCTCTGATATGTCACACACACTAGAGCGCTGATAGGCTCAGTCTCAGGAACTTCAAACTGATGTGAAGGCTCTACCTCATCATGAACAATCTCGGGAGGAGGCTGAGGGGCTGCAAAGAAGTCACGGGAAATGAACTCATCCCATGTGATGCCCTGCAAACCAAGCTGGTGTACTACAATGATTTTGATGAGTGCGTAATGATAAATGTTGTTATGTTGCTGCTCCGGATTCTTCTTCTGCACAAGGGTAGTGATACGCTCTATGTTTCGGCACATGAAGTATGGAACATTCATCATTTGCACTCTCGTGAAATGCGTCAAAATTTTGATTTGATATGCATAAAGGCGTGAGAATCTACCCTCACAGCTGAAGTATCTAATGATGAGCTTCATTAATGGCGCATAAGACTCCTTCAGAAACCGAAACGGGAATACTCTGCTCAACTGCCTCAAATATCCAGGTCTGATGTAAGGCTCATAATATGCTCTATCCAGCTGTTGTCTCTTATTCCACTCCTCACCTATGTTTGCATCCCGGTTGCCTCAGAAATGGTCTCTGGTGTCAAAGTGAAGTTCACCCCAGCAAGGTTTACATGACCATCACGCAAATGTAGGACAAATAAGCAAACCAACTCCAGATGGTGCTGAATCTGAGATATCATCTCACAATACCAAAAACATGAATGTTGCTAAAAGCATGTCATTGCAAGCGGGCAGGCCTGCAATTGATCCAAAGAAGTGGGCTCCTCCCTGACGTGCGTGCCACTCTTATGAGACCTCCTCGGCACATTTAGCTCTGCGGTTGAATCACTGTCCTGCTCATACCCCTGCTCATATGATGAATTTGTCTCTGACATGGTGCTGAAAACAAGGTTTTTGACAAATATGTACTGATATATGTATGGTGAAAAAAATAGTTTGGTGTATGCTCTAATGCCAAATGTGTCACATATAATAAGGTGCTATGAAGAGATGTCACAATGGGAAAAAGGATTGTCAAGTGACTTTAAGTGTGAGGACAGTCACTGTTTGGGGAACTTAGGGATTTGGGGATTTATAGGTGATGTAGGAATAGGTGATAGTAATGAGGGTAGTTTTTAGGGATAGAAGTGCAAAGACAAAGTATACTTGGGTTAAAGTAAAATCAAGGATATTGGAACAGTCCTTGAATCTTTGGTAATTAGGATTTTATCAATGATATGAAGTGGTTGCAAGCGATAGGGTTTGGGGATTTAACACATGGGACAAAGGGTATAGGGATATGGGACAGCGGGAATGGGAGTAAAAACTATGGTATGATAGTGTGACAGTAATGACCGCACGAATGAAAGTGGAATGATAGTTTAAACACCAAACAACATCCAACACCTCTTTTCAAAACTCTATGGAGCAGATTTCAATATGAATATAGGGTTAATTCTTGCACCAATTAAAATATTTTAATATCTCCTTCAAAAGACACCCAACAGGAGTTAAACTCAGATAACAAGCACACACAACTTACTTGGAGGCAACAAGTTTGAAATCGTTTGAATTTGGAGCAACAATGACGATTTTTAAGCCTGTCGAGCCTGTGCGCCGCGCGCAAGCCTAATGCGCCGTGGCCTTTGGGTGCGCCGCGCCCTTAGAAAAATACACAGAGCTTTTCGGCTTTATGCGCCGCGCCTGCCTTCTATGCGCCGCGCTGTCTTCAACACACACAGTCGGCCTTCCAAAACACAGTTTCGCTCTTCAACTTCAAACTTGACTTTCTGCCTTGGATTTTCTGAATGACTCTTGTTGCAAATGAATGAATGGGCTATGAGAAATGTCTTATAGACATGGTTTTAATTTTTGCTTCTTCAAAACCCATTTATGATGTTTATGACTTTGGCACTTTTTTTCATTTAATACAACTTTGTCTTTCTTGTTTCCTCACTGACTTTCTGGAGTTTTTAATGATGAAATTGGTTGATTTCTTGCAGGGATGTTGGCGTTGAACCTTGGCAAAGGAAAACCAGAGTCTGCTTTGAATTATTCATGGCGGAAAAATACATGATTATTACAAAAACAAATTTTGACAATTTCTTATTCAAAACAGAGTTTTGAACAAGAAATGTCCTTGAGCATATTTGATGATAAAAATTTTGAACTGAAAACTTATTGAAAACCTCCTCATGGCCTGCAGGCATTATTCAACATTTCAAAAGACCAAACCCTAGACCTAGAAACTAAAATGACTCTTTTTGACCAAAACAGCTTCTATGACTGTAAATGACATGAGCTGATCTTTGATGAATTTTGAGAAATTTGACCAACCCAGCAGGTATAAGCATGAGGGAAAATGAAAGAACAAAACCCTTTCGTTAGTCAATGGCATGCCCCTAACTGAATGCAGATGAATGAGTGGAATGAGACACCTAAACAATGAAATGCAATAAGAGAAATGATCTCTGACGGAGGGATGTATAGCCCGACTCTAACATTGGCTCCAATGGGGATGGTAGCTCCTTGGAGGTGCCAAGAATGGCAGATCTTTGGAGAGCATACCAATGCTTTCGTCCATTGGGCTATGGAATCGATTATTTTGACCAAATAACTCAAGACTGTTGACTGAAACTTTAACTTAAACTGACTCAACCTTTAAAACATAAATGACTGAACCAAAGTGACTAAACATACTCAAAGGAAAACTGAAATCCTTTTTTAGAATTATAGCCTTCACTTCGGGCCCCAGACTGAAGAAAAGACTACAGTGCATACTTACAATGAAATTGAAAAACATGATATGTACAATGACAATGATCAGCAGAAAACATCTTAGAAATGGTACCTCTTGAGCAGCCAACCATTGATCGGCCCTCCTGGACAGTCTTCACCGTTCATCTCCTTCAACAGAAAGGCGTTCTGACCTCGATATGCTGCAATCTTGAATGGACCTTTCCAGAGGTTTTCAAACTTACCGTGTTTACCTTTGTCCTCATTCCTAGCATCCCACTTCAGTACCACTTCCTCTAACTGGAATTTATCCGCCTTCGCCTTCCTGTCATAGATCTTTTTGATTCTCTCCTGTAACTTGAATGTGTTCTGGAATACCTCTTCTCTCTTTTTTTGCAAATGAATCATCTGATTTATCCTTCTTTGCATATGGCTTTCTTCACTACCAGCTTCCTGAAGAAGCTTGACTACCGGAACAGCAAGTGAGGTAGGAAATACTATATCTACTCCATAAACTAACTCAAAGGGGGACATACCAATGGACTTCTTTTGACTTACCCGATCAGCCCATAGCGCATTCACCAGCTTCTTATGCCAACTCTTCTTATTGATGTCCAGCAACTTTTTAATGATATTGACTAGAGACTTATTGGAAGATTCCGCCAAACCATTGCCTTGCGGATGATAGGCGGTTGAATGTCCCAAAATAATTTTATGCTTAGCACAAAAATCAATCATCTTTCTTGATTTAAAATCCGCTGCATTATCAGTGATCAATTTACTCGGGAAACCAAAACGAGACAAAATGTTGTTCTCAAGGAAAGAAATAATTACCGAATTGGTGGCTTGTCTTGTAGGAACTGCTTCGATCCATTTCGTAAAGTAATCGGTGGCTATTAGAATCCATCTATGCTGTCCTGAGGAAGGAGGATGGATTTCCCCAATGAAATCCAAACCCCATTGCTGGAAAGGGGCGCTTACCTCAATAGGCTTGAGTGGCAATGGTTGTAATTTCTGTCTTCCTTCGAAAATATGGCACTCATGGAAGCCTTTGACTGTTTTATAGACATCAGCAAACAATGTCGGCCAATAGTACCCTGCTCTCAAAATCTTATTGGCAGTTGTCTTCCAAAAATGATGACCCCCGCAGCCTCCTTTGTGAAAATATTCCATTACCTTCTTCGCTTCTTCCTCCACCAAACAATTCAATAACACACCACTCGGATCTTTCCAAAAAAGTGCAGAATTCAAAATGCAAAATTTTCCAGCTTTGAGTTTCAATGCTCTACCTTTGTTTCTAGTCATGCCGGGCAGTGATGACAAATTTTGAAGAACATAGACGATATCTGAATAACATGGGGAATCAACAAACATTTCCGATACCTGAAGTGGCGAATTCTCCTCATCCTCATCAGACATAGCAGCGATCAGATTTATGTCTAGTGCATGCAAATTCGATTCAGCCATAAGCTTCGCCAGCCCCTGTCCCTTGATAAGCTTTGTGGGCCTTATTTCCACATCATATTCCAGCAAAGCTGCGACCCACTTGCCAGGTCTTCCTTCCGGATCAGTCTGTACTAAAACATCTTTCACGGCAGCGTTAGGAACATAAGCTAAAATATGGGAATGCAAAATGTATACCCAGAAATCCTTCAATGCCTTTACCAGTGCCAGAGCTTGTTTCTCGATGATGTTGTATTTCAAGGCTGCGTCTCTAAAAGTTTGACTGAAAAATTCTATAGGCTTCTCATGTCCATCTCTTTTCTGCATTAACACAGCTGCCATGGTGTGTTCCGAAGCGAAGGAAAACAAAATAAAGTCTTGGGTGTAATCCGGGTTGATTAACACCGGAGCTGAAGATAGTGCCAACTTCACCAAATTAAAGGACTTTACCGCATCTTCAATCCACTTCACTTGGCTGTCCTTTTTCAACATATTTGTTATTTCTCTTAAATGTTCAGCAAGTTTTGGGACAAAACGGCGCAAAAATTTCATCTTACCATTAAAAGACTGAATCTCTTTCTTATTCCTGGGAGGGTCAATTTGATGGATTGCTTCAACACGTGCTGGATCAATACGAATGCCATCTTTAGAAATAATGTGACCAAGTAATTTACCTTTATCCATGGCGAACAAGCTCTTTTTAGGATTAAGCGAGACGCCATATTTTCTGCACTTTTGAAAAACAACTTTCAAGTGATACATATGCTCTTCATCTGAATTGGAAAAAACCGTCAAATCGTCAAGGTATATAACAAGGAAAACATATTTTTTATTCGCAAAAGCCATGTCCATCGCCCGCTGGAAAGTTGCACCAGCATTCTTCAAATTGAATGGCATCTTGGCATAGTGGAATGTTCCCCACGGAGTTGTGAATGTTGTTTTGTCGCGGTCGTCCTCATGAACCAAGATTTGGTTATATCCAGAATAACCGTCGAGTATTGACATTCGAGATGCACCCACTACTCGCTGCAATATATGATCCATCTTAGGCAATGGATAATTGTCCTTCAATGACACCTTGTTCAAATTTCTGAAGTCAATACACAACCGAATCTCACCTGTCTTTTTCCGCACTGGCACTAAATTGGAAATCCAATCAGAAAATCTGATAGGAACAATGATTCCTGCTTTGTACAACCTATTTACCTCCTTCTCAATCGATGGCAGCAATTTCGGATTTATTCTTCTTAGCTTTTGTCTGAAAGGCTTCTGATTAGGCTTAATAGGGATAGTATGCTGGATGATATTGGTGTAATACGTCTTTAAATCTAAGTAATCCCAAGAGAAAGCATCAGCAAATGAAGACAACAAACTCACATATTCAGCTCTTACCTCCGGTGACAATGATTTGGATAACTTCACCATTTTGGGGTCTTCAGCTGTCCCGATATTTACATCTTCCACTCCTTTTTCCGTTGGTCGTAAAGTTGGCTTCTTGGCCACATCATCCTGATCTAAGAGCTCTTCTAAAGGTATCAAACCTTTAGGAATAATGTTATATTTCAGCTGCAACACCTCCATTTGATTTACTTAAACATCATCACCATTATCATATTCTACATCGATTGAGGTATCTTTGAACTTACCTTTACTTTGCAGAAAATCATTAATCTCATCATCATCTTGGAAAACTTGCCAACATCTCTGATTATCCGGGACGGTAGGACGGTGCTTCACATGGATTTTGAACTTATTACTTGAATTCATTGGGATCTTCAAGTTACTTGCTGCCTTAGAAAGTGCATCTGCAATTCCATTTTGAATGTGAGGAATACAAGTCAAGGTATAATCTGAAAACTGCTTCAAAATATCAAGGACAACGTTTCGGTAAGCTTGCATCCGGGGATGTTTCGTTTGATATTCACCCTTTACCTGCTTAATCACAAATTCGGAGTCGCCATAGACTGCAATTCTCTTAACATTCATCTTTCTAAGAATCTTTAGGCCAGCAATCAGATCTTCATACTCAGCCTCATTGTTCGAACAATCAAATGCTAATTTGTAAGAACATACCCGTACATTGCTCGGTACCTTGTTTGGAGCGGAGAAAGGGCTACGTACCCAAATACCAATTCCAGCACCCATCATTGCCCACTGCACCATCGAAATCCATGGTCCATAGACCCTCTGCATCATCCTCTAAGTGCTGAAATTGTGCTAGCTCTGTTTTTTCTGCTTGATGTCCACTATCTTTAGCTGATTGCTCAACTGTGCTTTCCGGTTGTTGCCTTTCTTTCTGCAAAAATTCTCTGAAATTCTCGGTAATCTCTGAAATATATTCTGCTTGAAATAACTGAATATCTACATCATTGAAACTATCAGCAAACAAAACAAAAGATTCTAAATCTGTATGTACATAATTAATCGGATGATTAACCGGTTTCTCCTTGGTCGTAATCATATACTTCATTTTTTTTTCCCGGTACAATTTTCTCATTTGGCCAAACATGGGAATCGTCACATAGGAGAAATCTAATTGTAATGTCCCTTTCAATTTTTCTCCCCAAGATCTGGAAAGCAACATACCAAATCTCGGAGGAATGTCTGCTACAACAACGTCCATCAAAACATTCTTTGTAGGAATCTGATCCAAACTAACAACCAAGTCTTTAATGAGCCCAATACATCTCACTCTGCTAGAATCAAATGAATAAAGATCATGGTACTTCCTGGTAATGTCTAAACCCAACTTTTCCATGATTGCTTTCGGCATAAGATTATGGGAAGCATCGGAATCAAACATGGCATTATGCAATACAAACTCATGCAATCAAAGACTGATATAAAAAGGAGGCACTTCGCTGTCCGGAGACTCACCATCTAAAGCTGGTCCAAATATCAGCTCCAGTTGATCATCTTCAATATTCACCATGTCAGACATGGGATCGAAATTCAAAATTCTTGAAACTTGACCTTTATAACTGATGTTCCTCATTAGTTCGGTCAGGGGAATGGATACCTTTAATTTTGAAATCTCATTCTCCAAACTAAAGGCTGAAGTCTTTTCGATCTCTTTGGCTGGAACATCTTTATTTTCAACCTTCTCCCTCGATGTAATTGGCTGATTTTATTTTTCTGCTGATGATGACTTGGTGGCAGCGCGATCAACTATCTCTTTTGCTTTCTATTGTGAAACAGGTGAATCGTTTTTAGGTGCTGAAACTTCCTTTCTCTTCTGAATTGGATTTACTGGTACATCTCTGTTTCTAAGAGAATATTGCTTCTTCTGGGCTAACAATGCATTCATATAACCTCTCTGATACTCATCCGACTCTTCTTCAAGAGCAGCATCATTAGCCAAGATAAAATCCTCATCTTTTTGTACTGCTGAACTTTCTACATACTCATCATCTTCGGTGATATAAATGGGAAAATCATCAGGAGTAAAGAAATGATTTTCCTCCCCCACTACATCATCTGAATCCTGACCAACAAAATTCTGCTGAAGAGGTGTCTTTACTTGCTATTGGACTGCTGGTTCTTGTGCTCGCTGTTCTCGTTGTTTGATCCTAAATTGTGGCTACTGCTAACCACGGAAATTGGGATTTCGAATCTGCGGTTTGGGCTTATCAAGAGTGAACCTTTCGAACATTTTTTCCACTTTGCGAAGAATCTAATCTGTAGATGTAGAAGCTTCTTCCTTTATCACAAATTTCTTCTCTGCTTTCAATCTAGCTCTCTTATCATTCAAATTCGCCTCAACACTTACGGCAATCTTCTACATGTCCTCTAAAGTGGGCGGATCTCTATCTCGTAAGGAATAGGCCATCTCCGAATCAAAACCATCTGGGAATTTTAACAAAGATGATTTCTTAGAAGGCCTCAAGTCGTCAAGAATTGCATTATAAACCGCATTAAATCTGATAATATAGTCTTGGACGGACTCACCAGGATTGCACTTGATCTTGGTATACTCAGAAGTGATTTGAAGTGGATCTCTCTTCATTCCCCACCGATCTAGAAACTGTCTCTGAAGCTCTTTTAATGTATTAATACTTCCAGGCTGCAAAGCTCTGAACCATTTACGTACCTCACCTCCAAAAGTTTGCACAAATAATCTCATGGAGACATTCTCTTCATCAATTTCATGGAGGTCCAAAAAGTTTGTCATTCTATCAATATGCTGCTAAGCGGGCACACTTTGAGGAGGAGTACCATCAAACAAAGGAATTTTACTCTGATAATCAGCAGGCATAGGATCCAAGTTTGCTGGAAAACAAGAGGTGCGAATGTAGCGGCCATTGCTCTTGGTGGATTTATGATCTGTCTTGGAGAAACGGGTGGAGAAGGAGCAGTAGGTGTACGTGGTGTATGTGGTGGAGATGGAGGAGGAACTACTGCTGATTTCTGATCAGATATCGATGGTTGTACAGGAATGGTAGGAATGAAGGAAGGCTCAGCGTGAACTTGTGGATCAGATGTAACTACTGATGGACCAAGAGTTTCAGAAGCAGACTCTATGAATTCATGGATATTCGTTGCCACAATAGAGTTCTGAAGATTCAAAATGTAATTATCAATGGATCTATTAGCTTGTTCAATCTCAAGATACTTGATAAACTCAGGATTTATGACGGTAGAACTAGTAGCACTTTCAGATTTAGTTTCAAACAACGACAACTCGAACCGATCATCAAACTCAATATCTTCAATGAATTTAAATACAGTAGGGTATGAATGAGATTTAAACAAAGGGATCACGGGACTTTCTCAATGGAGGATTCTTGAAATCAGATTAGGATTCTCATACACTGGAGGCGGATCAGGATTGGGATGTGATCTAGTATGTCTTCTGGAAGCCAGTGTGTTGATCTTATTCAAAAATCAAAGGACAAAACCGATCTATTCAGCCTATCAAATTCTAGACTCAATCACCCAAAAGTCTAGAACGATGTAATATACTGGGGTAATTCACAAATAAAATGTCATGTTCACAAGCTAAACTGGAGATCGACTGAAGCAACGTTTATCTACTTCCGCTAATGCAAGGCAAAAGTGTTTCGAAAGCTACCTGGCGTGACTTCAGACTCCGTCTGTAACTTATGAAAAAAATAACACCAACAGGCAAACCATTTTTCCCCAGTATGGTCGCCACTATGTTAGTTCCCAAATCCACCTTAGGCTGAAATAAGGCAGAAGAAGGACAACACCAAACCACGCTCAGCCTCGTAGCTAGCCCTACGAGGACAGGAGAGGGCTCTCTCCGGGTCAATCTCAATGAAAATATTCAAAGGGGCTTGAGATGACTAAAACAACAACTGATCTTAGGCTAGATAAACAAATAGGAGGGTTTGATTTTGATTTTTTG
The DNA here is from genome assembly GCA_034641835.2 of Pinus albicaulis. Lineage (NCBI taxonomy): Eukaryota > Viridiplantae > Streptophyta > Pinopsida > Pinales > Pinaceae > Pinus > Pinus albicaulis. Next base: position 798,569,907 of record CM076581.1, read on the forward strand.
GATTTTGTTGGAAAAAAGGGGAAAGACAATTTCGAGCTTGGGGATGAGGTCAATTTCTTGCAGAGTTCAAGTTGGGGCGAGGTAGGCAGCGGCTTTGATGTCTAAGATCAAATTAATGGATTGAAAAGACTGCTGAGGAGCTGAAGAGGGCAAGAGAGTGCAAGGATCCTCTTCAAACTGACGAAAACATATAAAACTAAACAAAAGTCTAAGGCAGAGCACTAGCAAATCAATGAATTCTACCTCAGTTACTCATTTGTTTAATTCAGAAGCATAGAGAAGGGAAATGGAATACATATAAAATTAATGAAACTTACAATAACATGAGAAGAAAATCATCAAAACTCAGAAGCCACAAGGATCCCAACAAGTGCTGCAAAACTCTGGTCTTTCCTTTGCCAAAAATCTGAAATGAATGTACAATGAGGTGCCAAACTTTTACCAAGTATCAAACCCTGAAAATGTCTCACAAAATACAATATATGGACCATCCTAACCTCATCCCATGCCTCTAGGGGTCGATCTCATCCTTCTAGGAGTTGTTTCAACCAATTCTAAACATGGAGCTAAAATCTAGGCAGCCAAACAACTTGCCTCTATATGCTAGGAAACTGATCCATTCACTTAATTTTCACTTTTTAGTGAATGAATCCTCTAGAACAAGTAAAAACATGCCAAATTTACATATGGTTACCAAATTACATCAAGATAGGTCAATCATCACATGAAAAAATAAAACTAGTCAAAACTGGGCGAACTTTTGAGCTGAAAAATGAAATTTGGGCAAAATTCCTCTATGCGTCGCGCTCAAATTCTCTATGCGTCCCGCCAATTTGAGCCTGTTTTTGGGGCACTTCCCGAAGTCAAAATTGAGCTCATGATAGCTCGTTGGAAATACCTGGATGTCTACCATCCAACCCAAGTGGAATGTTTCAATTTGGATGTCATGTGCCCCTCCAAAACAGCAATCTCCCAAGACTGGTTCATGCTGGTGCAAAAAGTGGCAGAAAGGCCATTTTTGGAGTGTTTTTGGCCCTTTAGGCAGCCCATAATTTGATGAAATGCTTAGGCCATTCCTGAACATGCATAATATATCATGAAAAACCCAAAAATGCAAATTTTTCCTCCAGAAGATGTCCCAATCATAAGCGCGCGTCGGGTGGCGCGACGCGTCGGGTGGAAAAACCTGTTTTGCAACCAAAATTTTCAAAATGACAAAATCTTCTCCAAATTTGCTGAAATTTGGAGTGAAGGTCTCCCATCATGTCTCATGCTCAGCCAAGGAAGCTTCGGCCAAGATTCAGAGTGGATCTGGCCTTTTCCGACGTTTCAGTGCTCTTCTCAACCTTGCCTTCAAGATCTTCATTTTCGCTCTGCAAACGTGTGTGCGGGCCCAATAGTGGTTTTTCATATGTCTGAGCATGTCTTTGTCCCTATTGGCCTTCGCCAATAGCTTCTCCAGATGAATTTTGACGTGCGTAAGGCAAGTCTCTCGCTCAAATGGTGTCATGTCACCTGGTCTCTTCTGGGCCAATTCACGGTCTTCACGGATTTTCCGCAACTCTATGAGTATCTGCTGATCCTCCTGTTAGCCTCCTATACCAATAGGTTTCATCTTTCATGATTGTCTTGATTGAACTATGGAATATGTTCAAACCTTCTTTCTTGAGCAAAGGTGTTCCATATTCTTAAAAAACCAAAAAATCAAAAAATTTAAAAAATGTAAAGAGGGTATACCCTAAAAGAAAGATCAAAGGGTAAGAAAAATAAAATGGTCAAAAAGAGAAAGAAATGAACCCCAAATAGAATAATAGACCAAGGAAAGTGTGCAAATCCAAATGCCACTACTTTTTACTCTGATGTAATAAAAACAACTATGTGCGCTTTGTCAAACTTTGCCACAATTCATGAATAGTCAAACGTTTAAACTTGGCTTATTCATATTTCAATTTCATGTTGTAGATTAGAGAATAAATATCTGACCAAATGCTTCCCTTTTGCGTATAAGTAGATAGGTAGAGTAAATAAAAGGTGCTCGCCTAATTTGAGCCTCGGATGTAATAAGGGTAGAATTAGATAGATTTGCCTTGTAAAAGAAAAGATCAAAAAGGGTTTGCAAGTCTAAATGCACCCTAATAAAGAAGAGAAAATGGTAGTGTTAAGTAGATAGGGTAGGTAGATGGTAGCTTGTGCTAGTTATCCGATGAATGGTTGCCGCTACATGTTGGTTAATCATTTACTTTCATCATAAGTACTGAAGCATGAAATACACTGGAAAATCACAGCAGGCAAAAGTCAAATTCATTAACCTCCCTCATCATTTTCCCCTCAAAAGCTTTACTAATTTTCCCCAAAAGTACTAAGGTAATTGGAGATCAAAGGGGCTCAAGGCATTGCCTTGACTTCTGGAGGGACCGGACCCTCGGCCTAATGATCAAAAAGACCTAAGCACTTGAGATAATTCATCATTGTTATCTTCCATCTTTAACTTTTTCCTAAGTAAAATCCTATTTTACTTAGGAAAGTGATGCAAAATTCCATAAAAATTCCTCAAAATAACTTGTTATTCTAAGTTTAAGTGTTGGAGATAAAATGTTGCAATTTACTTCACAAGTGATCACTTTCTTAGATATGTAAAAATATTTTGAGTTTCCTTGTCCTTTGCCATATTAACATTTAACTCTATTATATTAAATCCCTAGTGAAATACCCTTTCCTAAGTATATAACTCCCTTTTTATATATACCCCAAAAACCCCTTTATTATAATGTTTTAACCAAAGTATTTATCTCCCTAAAACTCATTAAAACCCGCTTCTACAAGCCCTTTGGTTAAAAATATAGCATTATACATTAATCCCGCCCCTATGGTGAATTAGTTGTATTAATTAATTTACCATATAAATAAAAATATATATAAAAACTTTAGACATACAATACGTATGTTTAATACCAAAAAATATATCAATAAAGTTTCGAGAAAGCCTTGCGCCACCGTGGTCCGTCCACGTGGCATTCCACCTAGTCAACCCCTCCGCAACCCCTTTCTTACACATTCGGGATTAATTAGTTAGCAGGACTAATTAATAACCTTTTGTCTGCCTATTTAATATTCCCCGGAGCGATTAAACAGCGTTAAAAAGTGTTTAAAAGTCCGACGGGCCCACATGAAACCCCCGCCTATCTTCCCGTCACCCCAGCCGTTGGATCAGCCTCTCGCAGATCAACGGCCAACGTTGATCCCGCTGCCCATCCCGTGTAAGTTTTTTAACCCGCGGGGGATGGGTGGTTTTGAAAAGTCAAACCATCCACGTGGCAAGAAACTTGTGGAATCGCTGCCCCTCCGATAAAAACCGTCCTCGACCAAAAGCGGTGCGGGGGTACCACTTACCGCTTACCGCTTACGGCCGGCTTACGTCACCCCGTACGTCAATGACGTCATCACCTCGAAAAAATAAAAATACTTTTAAACTTGCGAATAAAGCCATTTTTCGTGTTTTTCAGTTATTTTCATTATTCTGAGAATGACAGTGCTCCCGCTGCAATTTTCAAATTTCCACTGCAATTGACCAATTTACTCCAAGATTCCGCTGCGCCCGTGTTGAAGAACAGTTCCGCCATTGCACGATTTTTGTTAGAGAACGGGAATGAATTTAAGCCAGGCACGAGCAGGCGATCGGCTCATTCATTTTGAATTCCATATGAAAACAACGACTTGCATTGTTAGGAATTGATGACCAGGGCAGTGCGTTTTGGAAGCAAAGAGAGTTTTCACCAAGAGGACTTTCATGCAAAATTTAAGAAGAAAGTGTCTGATTTCATTTTGGTTGACATCAACAATTTCGGAGAGAGAGAAATTTCAAGCTTTGCTGGATAGTAGGTTACCAAGTCCCATGCTCACAGAAGATCAAATAGTAGACTTAGACACCTATGAGAAGAGAATAAAGGCTCATGCTAAAAACACAGCTGATTGTTCTACTAGCTCGTCGGAATCAACATTACCAACCGGGAAAAGTATCTATGATAAAGTGAGGACTTTATTTCATCTGGAACATGAAATAAAATATCTATTTCCGAATGAGCCCACCTTTTATAAACTTACTGAAGCAGATGAAACTTTAAGAAAGCTCAGAAGAAATATGATACCAGATGATCAATGGTGGAAAGAAATGTTGGAAATTCTATGAAAGTCGTTTTCAGGATGAGAATTTATCTTTACTATCAAGTAAATGGTAAAAACAGGAAAACAGATGAAAGAGTATCAGGTGAAAAGGTTAAAGAGTATCCGTGAGAATAAAGAGTGTCCAACAAGCCAAAGAAATACTACAAGGGACAGCACAGAGCCCTATTTCACCACTTGCCTCCAGCACATCCACGGAAAAAGGAACAGCACATCGGCAGTTGCCCATTATTCTATCCACGAGACCCTTTGTCTCTTGTTTGTTTGTAAATTATGCTTTAAGTCAGCCTAGATTATTGGCTAAGTTAGTGTAAGATTGTTTTAGATTATTTTGTGTATAAATAAACCCTCAAAGAGAGTGTTGAGGGTGGATTCTATTACTCTGCTGTAACATTGAGATTTTCGGAATAAAAGCTTTTGGAGAAATTTACTTGTGGCTTACTGGATGAAGTTTTGAAGCACTGGACTTGTTGCAGGATTCATGTGTTGGACTACAGTTCAATAAGTGTTTCTACCCTTTGTCTGAAATTTTATATTAGTTTATTATACCATCATATCAATTTCTGAATAATTTACATAAAGGATTGAAACAGAATTTGCTTAATTGTACTCTGTTTTCAAATGTGATTGTTCTTAATGTTTTCTTCCAAATTAGCTATAAGCATGAATTCTTAAATGCTCCTGCTTTGCTAATTTAAACATTGTTGATTACTATAATAAAGAATCCTTCATTGCTCTTTGTTTGTAGTCATTTCACTTCTTTCTTTTGAACATGGTGAAAGATTCTTAGTTGCCTTTCATCCCTTCAAGATCATCCCATCCACTTTAAATTTTAAGGATTGTTCTCTGTCTAGCTATCTTGCCCTGTAATACCATCTTGTGCGTAAAATAGAAATCCAGTAAAGCCATCCTTTGACTCCATAGCCCAATGGACTGAAAGCCCTCAACCTTGCCCTTAGTTTGTGGATTCCACCATTTTCCCAAAACAAACATCTTGGATCTATAACTAGCCTAAAACCTTCTAAGAACAAAGATAAATTATAAAGAGAGAGCCCTCTCTGGATGCAGATTGGCTAGATTTTGCATCTAAAAGGTTGGTTTGTGGTTACCTCGGGTATACTTTCCTCTTACACAACTTCTAGGAAAACCTGAGTGATAACATAGTGGCGACCATACTGGGGACCTGAATCATTTTATTGTTATTATTGTTTGATTTATAAGCTATAGACAGAGTCTGAAGATCAGCCAGGTAGCCTTTGAAATTGCTTTTGCTCTGCAATTGCAAAAGTAAATAAAAGCTGCTTCAGTCTATCTCTGATTTAGCCTATATATTGAATCTTAGTTTCAAATTTTTCAATCAGATTCTCTAGTTTAAACAGATCTTTGAGAAAATCTTAATCACATATCATTATTTCTTAAAGAATTTGTAGAAGTTGTATTTGTTTTTCAATTAAAAACCCAAAAAATCCAAAAACACATAGTCTAAGAAAACTGGCTTCAGAAAGGATTCGACATACTAGGTCAAACCCTGACCCCAATCCACCACCAATATTTGAAAATCCTAATCTGATTCCTAGGATTCTTAGAAGACAAGGAAGTCAAGAAAGTTTTGAAAGAGGAAGTCAAGAGAGTACAGGAAGTTCTAGACCACTTTCTAGATCTGCTTCTTGTCCTGTGAAAATTATTTATATTGATGATATTCCTTTTGATGCACGATTTGAAACATCTTTGTTTGTAAATTTTTCTGAGACTGAATTATCTAGATTAGTTCCAGATCCTTTGTTCTTTGAGGATTTGCAATACAGATTTGTTTCACATCATCTTGACAGAGAATTGCATAACTCCATTCAGTCTGAGCAAACCTTTGAAGAAAGCTCAAACATTTCTGTGATTACTGAAGCATCTCCAAGCTCAGTCACTTTTTCTCAAACTTTTCAAACACCTGTTAGACCTCCATCTCCTTCTGTCAGACCTCCATCTCCTCCTGTTAGACCATCAACTCCTGTCACTCCACTTTATCTTCCAATGGCCAATCGATATGCCCCTTTACAGTTACCAGCCAATCCTCCAGCTTTACCTCAGGACTACCAAAGTAAGATCACACCTTTTGACGGATCAGGTACTTACACGGCTCAACAACACACCAAAAGAATGACAGATTACTTTGAGTTTTATGAGATTGATACTGATAATATCCGTATGAGAATTTTCGTATAGAGCCTTACTGGAGAAGTTAGAACTTGGTTTAGGGCTCTTACCCCGAACAGTATTGCTGATTTAGAAGCTTTGTATAGGGCATTTTTGAACAGATGGGAGAAAAAGAAGGATCCTCTCCAGATCCTTTCAGAATTTGAAAAATTAAGAAGAAGACCAAACGAAACCGTACAAGATTACATCATAAGATTCAATGAATCATATAATGCAGTTCCTCAAAACCTAAGACCTCCACCTAACAACGTGTTGGTTAAATTTCCAGATGGTTTTGACTCCGATATAGCTTATTCCCTTAGGGAAAGAGCTCCACAAACACTAGAGGAAATGCAAAGCATAGTGGTGAGTGTAGAAGCAAACCTGATAGAAAAACGGGCCAGAGCTAGGGCAGAGAGAAGAATGCCTATGAATGAAGAACCTTCAGCTTTTGAAAAGAAGCTGGATGTAATCATTAAAGGTATGGAAATATTAGGAGACAGAGTGGAAACCATTGAAAGAAAATCTTCTACTGACAATCAGAATGTTGCAAGAAACCCGAACTTTAGGAGGAATCTGAATCAGAATAGTGGAAAAAATGTTCCTGATCAGAACATTAGGCCACCCTTTCAAGAAAACTTTGTTGAAGGCTCAACTTCTGAAGAACCTACAGAAGATGTAGAAATAAACAATGTAACAGATGACAAAGAGGAACCAGAGGTTTTCTTGTCCTAGGATGATCAAGAGAACCACATTCTTGAAACATTCCAAACTCATTCAGGAGAGACTTTTGATTTCAAGGAAGGCTATGACACAGCAATCTATGAAGTCCATAAACAGTATAATTTGAGAAGTAGAAGGATTGATGTGCCAGAGAATAACAAACAGAAAACCACAAAACAGAATCTCAAAGGTAAACAAAGCATTCCCCCTGTACAAAACATTCCCCAAGTACAAATTTTGTCTAGAATAACTCCCAGTTCTTCAAATCCAATAATTGAGGATGTCTCTGATAACCAACCAATCAATAAACAACAATCTACTACTTTTCCTCCAGTAGGAAATGTAGAAGAAACCGTAGAAGTTAGTCCAGAAACATCTTCAAAACAAAACTTTATTCATGAAAAAGAGAAAAATATCGAAGACCCAAAAGACAGAGAGAACCCAACTGTGCAAAACACTAAAACTCAAACGGAAAAACCTTTTAATCTAGAGGCTGAAATAGGCAAACTCAAGATAGCTGTTCCTTTGTCAGAACTGGCTAAACATGATGTCTATAGGAGTCAGATAACCAAGTCCCTAAACATTAACATTACTGGATTGGATGATTCAGTAAACATTCTTGATGATCAACCCAAACTTCTTTTTGGCCCAGAGGTTAATGGCAAACCAGAAAGTGGAGGAACCCCTCCGTTTTATGTAAGCCTGAATGTTCATGATAAGATACTCCATAATGCAATGCTAGATTCTGGAGCATCTCACAATTTGATGCCAAAAGAAGTAATGGAAAGATTGAATCTAGATATTACCAGGCCTTACAAAGATTTGTTTTCATTCGATTCTAGTCAGGTAAAATGTTTAGGTTTGATTAAAGATCTGTGTGTCACTTTGGTACAATACCCTTCTAAGTCTGTTTTAATGGACATAGTAGTTGCTGATATTCCACCTAAATATGGTATGTTATTATCTAGATCTTGGGGTGCTAAACTTGGAGGATCTATTCAACTAGACATGTCATATGCAACTATTTCAGTATTTGGTCAGCCTAAAATATTATATAGAGAAACTTTGATGAAGTACTTAGTGAGTAGCCATGAGAAGCCTGAAAACTTCCCTGTTTATTCTGTACATTCTGATATGGATTCTTTTATTTTATACAATGCTGAGTCAGATCTTCCTACTGAAATAGAAGCCCCAGAATTGGAAACCATAAACAAAACCACTGTTAAAATTGAAGAAATCTCTGAAAACAAAGAAACAACAGATGATCAAGAAAAACCTGAAGAAACTAAACAGCTAGCTCCTGTCAAGAAACGCTTTAAAACAATTGATGAAGATTATGAACATGAAATTCTATGGCATTTAGAGTTTGATGGCTCAGTAAACAGATTAGGGGCAGGAGCTGGGATTTGGTTACACAATGTAGAGAACAATCATGCAGAGGGTCATGCTTATAGGTTGAATTTCAAATGCACTAACAACATGGCAGAGTATGAAGCTCTTTTATTAGGGCTTAAACATGTCAAGAAGTTAGGGGGTATTAGGGTATCAATCATAGGTGACTCAGAACTAATCATCCAACAGATTAAAGGAGAATGTGCAACGAAAGACATGAGACTGAAACAATGCCGAGAAACAGTTGTTGAGATTCTCAACACATTTTTACAAGCCCAACTTGCCAAGATTCCCAGGAAACAAAACTTGCATGCTCACAGTTTAGCAATGTTTGCTAGTACATGCAAGTTGCCTTTTGACCCTAATCATCAGTTTTCAGCTGAAATTAGGCATAGGCCTGCCATACCAGACAATCTTTTGAATTGGAAAGTATTTGTGAATAACAATCAAATCAATAATTTTTTGACACTTCAAAGTGAGTTTTCTAACTGTAATATAGATGAGGATATAACTATTGATGAATCTGATCAAGGAAAAGAACAAAAATTTGAAATTTCAAAAGAAAATGCAATTCATATGCTGCATCCAACCACATTCACTAAAGAAGACATGCAAAATTTGAAACAAATGGAATCTGATGAAATCACAGAAGATGAGACAGAAATCATCAATTTAAAAGATAACCATTTGCCCAAAGGATTAACTCCTTTGGAAGATCTGTTTGACTCGAATGATATTCCATTTAAACCTAAAATGGAACCTGTAAAGGCTGATATGGAAGACTGCAACTTAGGAACCCCAGAAAATCCCAAAATGGTCAAGTTGTCCAAGTCTCTTCCAAAAGATCAAAAGGTTAAATATGTTGAACTATTAAAAGAATTCCAGGATGTCTTTGCCTGGAGTTATGAAGACCTCAAATCTTATGATACATCCATCATTCAACACACTATACCTTTGAAACCTGACCAGAAACCTTTCAAACAAAAGCTTAGGAGAATCAATCCCGTTTTATTACCCTCAATTGAAAAGGAAATCAAAAGGATGTTTGAAGCAGGGATTATAGCTCCTATCATATTTTCAGAATGGGTTTCAAACCTGGTACCAACAAGAAAAAAGACAGGAGAAATTAGACTGTGTGTCGACTTAAGAAATTTGAATAAAGTTTCTTTAAAAGACAACTATCCTCTGCCGAAAATGGACCACATTCTGCAAAGGGTGGTAGGATCTTCGAGAATATCACTAATGGATGGATTTTCAGGGTACAACCAGATTCTGGTTCATCCTGATGATCAGGATAAAACAGCATTCACTACACCATGGGGTACGTTTAAATATGTCAAAATGCCATTTGGGCTCAAGAATGCAGGGGCCACATTTCAAAGAGCAATGGATATTGCTTTTTCTAAAGAGATACATGATTTTCTGGTTATTTACTTAGATGATTTAACTGTTTTTTCTAAAACAGATCAAGAACATTTAGATCACCTAAGGCAAGTTTTTATAAAGTGCAGAAAATATGGGATTTCCTTAAACCCTAAGAAGTCACTGTTTGGTTTGGAAGAAGGGAAGCTCTTAGGGCATATCATTTCTAAAGATGGCATTAGGATTGATCCAGAAAGAATTCAAGCAATTTTGCAAATACCCCACCCCAGAAACATAAAAGAATTGCAAGCATTTATAGGAAAAATCAACTTCTTGAGAAGATTTATTTCTAGTCTAGCAGAGTTACTTAGATTACTAACTAACATGTTGAGAAAAGACTCAAGCATTGACTGGACTGTAGAAGCCAAACAATCATTCGAGGAAATTAAAATGGCTTTGACAAAAACACCAGTTCTGACCAGTCCTAAATTTGATAGAGACTTTATCATTTTTTCATTTGCTTCTGAACATACTGTTGCAGCTGTTTTACTTCAAAAAGATGACCAAGGGTGTGAAAATCCAATAGCATTTTTTAGTAAAGCACTGAGGGATGCATCTCTAAAATACAATATTATGGAAAAACAGGCTTTTGCATCGGTAAAAGCAATCAAAGATTTCAGAGTTTACATTTTATATTCTCATGTGATAGCATATGTGCCTAATGCAGTGGTTAAAGATATTTTGACTCAAGATGGCATAGAAGGTAAACGAGGTAAGTGGATAGCTACCATTTTGGAATATGATATTGAGATCAAGCCAACAAAACTTATAAAGGGCCAAGGTTTAGCACAACTTATGACAGAAACCAATTGCCAGGCCTTAGACCTCAATGAACTGGATAACGAGCAGGAGATGGTGACTCCTCAGATCAGTCAAGCTTTCTTAGATTCACCCTGGTACTCTGAGATAATTCATGTTTTATTAAACCTGCAGGCTCCTCCAGGGTTGTCCAGAACCAAAAGAAGATTTTTAAAAATGACATCTCTGAAATATTGTATTTTAGATAGCACTCTATTTTGGAAAAATCATGAAGGAATATTATTGAATTGTCTCTTAAAAGATGAAGTTGATAAAGTGCTTAATGAATTTCATGCAGGGGATTGTGGAGGACATCTCTACTGGAAATCTACTGCAGACAAGATCTTAAGGGCTGGCTTTTACTGGCCAACTTTATTCCTTGATGTTAAGAAATTTGTAACAACTTGTCATAAATGTCAAATATTTGAGGGTAAAAGAAAGTTGTTACCTCTGCCTTTAAAACCAATTTCCACAGAAAGACCTTTTCAACAATGGGGGTTAGATTTTATTGGAGAAATTCATCCCCCTTCTTCAAGGCAACATAGATGGATTTTAACTGCTACAGACTATTTCACTAAATGGATTGAAGCCATCCCATGTAGACAGTCTAATGATTCTGTGATCATAGGGTTTTTAGAAACAAACATACTCTCAAGATTTGGCTGTCCGGAAAAGATTATAACAGATAATGCTGCTGCATTTAAATCAAAGAAAATGATTAATTTCTGCCATAAATATCATATTACTCTAGGCCATTCAACAGCCTATTACCCCCAGGGTAATGGACTAGCAAAATCTTCTAATAAAAGCCTTATCAATATCATCAAAAAGTTATTGGAAGAAAACAAAAAGAATTGGCACAAGAAATTGACCAATGCATTATGGGCAGACAGACTTACAACTAAGAAATCCATTGGGACTAGTCCATATGAGTTAGTTTATGGCATTGAAGCAAGATTCCCATCATCTTTAGGAATCCCTGTCAGGAAATTACTTCAGGAGGCTCAAGTGGAGCCAAATGACATTCAAAGAAGAATTAATCAAACAATCCACTTGCAACAAACCAGGGAAGAGGTATACCAAAGATCACAAGTCTTGCAGGAAAAGCTAAAGAAAATGTTTGATAAAAGGACTAAATCAGAAGATTTTCAATTAGGTGATAAAGTCTTGAGATGGGACTCTAGAAGAGAAGAAAAAGGAAAACACGGAAAGTTTGATTTCTTGTGGAAAGGGCCTTATATCATTCATGCCTTGCAGGGAAACAACACTTACTTTTTGAAAGAGTTGGACAATTCAGAAGTAGAAGAAGGACCAGTCAATGGTCGAATGCTCAAGCATTATTTTGATCCCATTTACTAGAGTGTTTCAATATTTCTAACTTGTATATAATATATTGTTTTCTTTTTGTTTTATTAATGCAGTTTGGATTGGATGGTGACTTCTTGGGATTGAAGCCCGAAGTGAAGGCCTTAAGTTCCAAAAGTTTCACTATCATATGTAAAATAAAGCTACCAGAAGGAGGAAGACTTCATATTTTCAGTTTGAAGGCATTATGAGGCATCTGACCTGTTGTTCTTGACTTTCCACAAGGGAAAGCCATCCCCAAGTGGAGCCAGTGTTAGCCTCCTATACCAATAGGTTTCATCTTTCATGATTGTCTTGATTGAACTATGGAATATGTTCAAACCTTCTTTCTTGAGCAAAGGTGTTCCATATTCTTAAAAAACCAAAAAATCAAAAAATTTAAAAAATGTAAAGAGGGTATACCCTAAAAGAAAGATCAAAGGGTAAGAAAAATAAAATGGTCAAAAAGAGAAAGAAATGAACCCCAAATAGAAAAATAGACCAAGGAAAGTGTGCAAATCCAAATGCCACTACTATTTCATTTTTGTAATAAAGCAATTGTGTGCAGCTTTGCCACAATTCATGAATAAGTCAAACTGTTTAAACTTGGCTTAGTCATATTTCAATTTCCTGTTGTAGATTAGAGAATAAATATCTAGCCAAACAGTTTAATCTTGGCAGATAAGTAGATAGGTAGAGTTAATAAAAGGTGCTCAACAGTTTAATCTGAGCCCTTGGATGCAATAAGTGTAGAATTAGATAGATTTGCCTTGTAAAAGAAAAGAAGATTGAAAAGGGTTTGCAAGTCTAAATGCACCCTAATAAAGAAGAGAAAATGGTAGTGTTAAGTAGATAGGGTAGGTAGATGGTGCTGCAAAGTGTTATCTGATGAATGATGCTGCTACATGCTTTTTGATCCTTTATTTTTATCACAAGTACTAAAGCAGGAAATACACTGCAAAATCACAGCAAGCAAAGTCAAACTCATTAACTTCCCTCATCACTTTCCCCTCAAAAGTTTTACTAATTTTCCCCAAAAGTACTAAGGTAATTGGAGATCAAAGGGGCTCAAGGCATTTCCTTGACTTCTGGAGGGACCGGACCCTCGGCCTAATGATCAAAAAGACCTAAGCACTTGAGATAATTCATCATTGTTATCTTCCATCTTTAACTTTTTCCTAAGAAAAATCCTATTTTACTTAGGAAACTGATGCAAAATTCCATAAAAATTCCTCAAAATAACTTGTTATTTTAAGTTTAAGTGTTGAAGATAAAATGTTGCAATTTACTTCACAAGTTATCACTTTCTTAGATGTACAAAGATGTTTTGATTCTCCTTGTCCTTTACCATATTAACATTTAACTCTATTATATTAAATCCCTAGTGAAATACCCTTTCCTAAGTATATAACTCCCTTTTTATATATACCCCAAAAACCCCTTTATTATAATGTTTTAACCAAAGTATTTATCTCCCTAAAATTCATTAAAACCCGCTTCTACAAGCCCTTTGGTTAAAAATATAGCATTATACATTAATCCCGCCCCTATGGTGAATTAGTTGTATTAATTAATTTACCATATAAATAAAAATATATATAAAAACTTTAGACATACAATACGTATGTTTAATACCAAAAAATATATCAATAAAGTTTCGAGAAAGCCTTGCGCCACCGTGGTCCGTCCACGTGGCATTCCACCTAGTCAACCCCTCCGCAACCCCTTTCTTACACATTCGGGATTAATTAGTCAGCAGGACTAATTAATAACCTTTTGTCCGCCTATTTAATATTCCCCGGAGCGATTAAACAGCGTTAAAAAGTGTTTAAAAGTCCGACGGGCCCACATGAAACCCCCGCCTATCTTCCCGTCACCCCAGCCGTTGGATCAGCCTCTCGCAGATCAACGGCCAGCGTTGATCCCGCTGCCCATCCCGTGTAAGTTTTTTAACCCGCGGGGGATGGGTGGTTTTGAAAAGTCAAACCATCCACGTGGCAAGAAACCTGTGGAATCGCTGTCCCTCCGATAAAAACCGTCCTCGACCAAAAGCGGTGCGGGGGTACCACTTACCGCTTACCGCTTACGACCGGCTTACGTCACCCCGTACGTCAATGACGTCATCACCTCGAAAAAATAAAAATACTTTTAAACTTGCGAATAAAGCCATTTTTCGTGTTTTTCAGTTATTTTCATTATTCTGAGAATGACAGTGCTCCCGCTGCAATTTTCAAATTTCCACTGCAATTGACCAATTTACTCCAAGATTCCGCTGCGCCCGTGTTGAAGAACAGTTCCGCCATTGCCTGTTACCTGTTAGAGAACCAGGAATGAATTGAGAGGCAGGCCTGAACAGGCCAGTCAGCTCATTCAATTTTTGAATTCCATAACAAAACAACAACTTGCATTGTTAGGAATTGATGACAGGACAGGTGCAGTTTTGGAAGCAAAGAGAGTTTTCACCAAGAGGACTTTCATGCAAAATTTAGAAAGAAAGTGTACAGACATTTTGGTTGACATCAACAATTTCAGAGAGAAGTTTCAAGCTTTGCTGGATAGTGGGTTACCAAGTCCCATGCTCACAGAAGATCAAATAGTAGACTTGGAAACCTATGAGAAGAGAATAAAGGCTCATGCTAAAAATACAGCTGTAGGTTCTACTAGCTCATCAGAGCCTGCATTACCAACTGGGAAAAGTATTTATGATAAAGTGAGGAATTTATTTCATCTGGAGCATGAAATAAAGTATCTATTTCCGAATGATCCCACTTTTTATAAACTTACTGAAGCAGATGAAACTTTAAGGAAGCTCAGAAGAACTATGATACCAGATGATCAATGGTGGCAGGAAATTTTGGAGATTCTATGAGAGTTATTTTCAGAATGAGAATTTATCTTTACTATCAAGTAAATGGTAAAAACAGGAAAACAGATGAAAGAGTATCAGATGAAAAGGTTAAAGAGTATCCGTGAGAATAAAGAGTGTTCAACAAGCCAAAGAAATACTGCAAAGGACAACACAGAGCTCTATTTTAGCACTTACCTCCAGCACATCCACGGAAAAAGGAACAGCACATCGGCAGTTGCACATTATTCTATCCACGAGACCGTTTGTCTCTTGTTTGTTTGTAAAATATGCTTTAAGTCAGCCTAGATTATTGGCTAAGTTAGTGTAAGATTGTTTTAGATTATTTTGTGTATAAATAAACCCTCAAAAAGAGTGTTGAGGGTGGATTCTATTACTCTGCTGTAACATTGAGATTTTCGGAATAAAAGCTTTTGGAGAAATTTACTTGTGGCTTACTGGATGACGATTTAAAGCATTGGACTTGTTGCAGGATTCATGTGTTGGACTACAGTTCAATAAGTGTTTCTACCCTTTGTCTAAAATTTTATATTAGTTTATAATACCATTTTATCCATTTCTGAATAATTTACATAAAGGATTGAAACAGAATTTGCTTAATTGTACTCTGTTTTCAAATGTGGTTATTCTTAATGTTTTCTTCTAAATTAGTTATAAGTATGAATTCTTAAATGCTCCTGCTTTGCTAATTTAAACATTGTTTATTACTATAATAAAGAATCCTTCATTGCTCTTTGTTTGTAGTCATTTCACTTCTTTCTTTTGAACATGATGAAAGATTCTTAGCTGCCTTTCATCCCTTCAAGATCATCCCATCCACTTTAAATTTTAAGGATTGTTCTCTGTCTAGCTATCTTTCCCTGTAATACCATCTTGTGCTTAGAATAGAAATCCAGTAAAGCCATCCTTTGACTCCATAGCCCAATGGACTGAAAGCCCTCAACCTTGCCCTTAGTTTGTGGATTCCACCATTTTCCCAAAACAAACATCTTGGATCTATAACTAGCCTAAAACCTTCTAAGAACAAAGATAAATTATAAAGAGAGAGCCCTCTCTGGATGCAGATTGGCTAGATTCTGCATCTAAAAGGTTGGTTTGTGGTTACCTCGGGTATACTTTCCTCTTACACAACTTCTAGGAAAACCTGAGTGATAACACCTCCAGTTGTTTATTCCACTACTCCAAGTAATCTATAACCCACTGAGCTCTCTGCAATTTCTCGGTCAGTGTGCCGATCTCAGCTTTTTGCTCCTGGATTATCTCTTTTAGCTTTGAGCTGGGAGAGCTCGCATCAACATCGATGAGTATAAAATCAGTGTCTAGGCCTCCTGAAGGGCCTTCATCGTGCATAGGCTTCTTGCCTCTGTCCTGAACCTGTACCTGTGCTGATTTTGAAGGCGAGACCCCTTCCACACCATGTGGAGATAGTACTCGCGCTGCTGATGAATATAACGAGACCCCTTCCACCCCTAGTGGAGATAGTACTCGTCGTGCCGCTGCAAATAAGGCTCTGTGGCCTCTCTGATATGTCACACACACCGGAGCGCTGATAGGCTCAGTCTCAAGAACCTCAAACTGATGTGAAGGCTCTGCCTCATCATGAAAAATCTCGGGAGGAGGCTGAGGGGCTGCAAAGAAGTCATGGGAAATGAACTCATCCCATGTGATGCCCTGCAAACCAAGCTGGTGTACTACAATGATTTTGATGAGTGCGTAATGATAAATGATGTTATGTTGCTGCTCCGGAGTCTTCTTCTGCACAAGGGTAGTCATAAGCTCTATGTTTCGGCACATGAAGTATGGAACATTCATCATTCGCACTCTCGTGAAATGCATCAAAAGTCTGATATGATATGCATAAAGGCGTGAGAATCTACCCTCACAGCTGAAGTATCTAATGATGAGCTTCATTAATGGCGCATAAGACTCCTTCAGAAACTGGAACGGGAATACTCTGCTCAACTGCCTCAAATATCCAGGTCTGATGTAAGGCTCATAATATGCTCTATCCAGCTGTTGTCTCTTATTCCACTCCTCACCTATGTTTGGCATCCTGGTTGCCTCAGAAATGGTCTCTAGTGTCAAAGTGAAGTTCACCCCAGCAAGGTTTACATGACCATCACGAAAATGTAGGAAAAATAAGCGAACCAAATCCGGATGGTGCTGAATCTGAGATATCATCTCACAATACCGAAAACATGAATGTTGTTGAAAGCATGTCATTGCAAGAGGGCAGGCCTGCAATTGAGCCAAATAAGTGGGCTCCTCCCTGACGTGCGTGCCACTCTTATGAGACCTCCTCGGCACATTTAGCTATGCGGTTGAATCACTGTCCTGCTCATACCCTTGCTCATATGATGAATTTGTCTCTGACATGGTGCTGAAAACAAGGTTTTTGACAAATATGTACTGATATATGTATGGTGAAAACAATAGTTTGGTGTATGCTGTAATGCCAAATGTGTCACATATAATAAGGTGCTATGAAGAGATGTCACAATGGGAAAAAGGACTGTCAAGTGACTTTAAGTCTAAAAATAGTCACTGTTTGGGGAACTTAGGGATTTGGGGATTTATAGGTGATGTAGGAATAGGTGATAGTAATGAGGGTAGTTTTTAGGGATAGAAGTGCAATTACAAAGTATACTTGGGTTAAAGTAAAATCAAGGATATTGGAACAGTCCTTGAATCTTTGGTAATTAGGATTTTATCAATGATATGAAGTGGTGGCAAGCGATAGGGTTTGGGGATTTAACACATGGGACAAAGGGTATAGGGATATGGGACAGCGGGAATGGGAGTAAAAATTGTGGTATGATAGTGTGACAGTAATGACCGCACGAATGAAAGTGGAATGATAATTTAAACACCAAACAACATCCAACACCTCTTTTCAAAACTCTATGGAGCAGATTTCAATATGAATATAGGGTTAATTCTTGCACCAATTAAACTCTTTGAATATCTCCTTCAAAAGACACCCAACAGGAGTTAAACTCAGATAGCAAGCACACACAACTTACTTGGAGGCAACAAGTTTGAAATCGTTTGAATTTGGAGCAACAATGACGATTTTTAAGCCTGTCGAGCATGTGCGCCGCGCGCAAGCCCAATGCACCGCGGCCTTTGGGTGCGTCGTGCCCTTAGAAAAATACACAGAGCTTTTCGACTCTATGCGCCGCGCCTGCCTTCTATGTGCCGCGTTATCTTCAACACACACAGTCAGCCTTCCAAAACGCAGTTTCGCTCTTCAACTTCAAACTTGACTTTCTGCCTTGGATTTTCTGAATGACTCTTGTTGCAAATGAATGAATGGGCTATGAGAAATGTCTTATAGACATGGTTTTAATTTTTGCTTCTTCAAAACCCATTTATGATGTTTATGACTTTGGCACTTTTTTTCATTTAATACAACTTTGTCTTTCTTGTTTCCTCACTGACTTTCTGGAGTTTTGATGATGAAATTGGTTGATTTCTTGCAGGGATGTTGGCGTTGAACCTTGGCAAAGGAAAACTAGAGTCTGCTTTGAAGTCTTCATGGCGGAAAAATACATTATTATTACAAAAACAAATTTTGACAATTTCTTATTCAAAACAGAGTTTTGAACAAGAAATGTCCTTGAGCATATTTGATGATAAAAATTTTGAACTTAAAACTTATTGAAAACCTCCTCATGGCCTGCGGGCATTATTCAACATTTCAAAAGACCAAACCCTAGACCTAGAAACTAAAATGACTCTTTTTGACCAAAATAGCTTCTATGACTGTAAATGACATGAACTGGTCTTTGATGAATTTTGAGAAATTTGACCAACCCAGCAGGTATAAGCATGAGGGAAAATGAAAGAACAAAACCCTTCCGTCAGTCAATGGCATGCCCCTAACGGAATGCAGATGAATGAGCAGAATGAGACACCTAAACAATGAAATGCAATAAGAGAAATGATCTCTGACGGAGGGATGTATAACCCGACTCTAACACACCATACAAATTATTCTGATCGAAGGCCTATGATGTCAACCTGTCACCGAAAACGAGAAAATTTCCATTGATGTATGCAAGATCCAAGGTACTTAAAGGTTGTTTCTAAGTCAACTTCATGGATGAGAAGTTGATGTTGACAGGGAGTGACTCATCGTAGGAGGGCCTTGATTTATCCCCCATCAACGACACGAAACGGGAGTAATGATTTTAGAGACAGAATGTAACTGATGAAGCAATGTTTAGGGATGTCGGTCATGAAATTAAGGTTTATAAGTATTTCAAAGGATGAAGAATAACTGAGTGACTTCTCTTTAACATATCGGTGACACTGAATGAGTTGGAAGAATTGACCCAAAAAAAAACTAATGGATGGTGTGATAGACCATAAGTATGATAGACCATCAAACAGATAACCCAACCCAAAATTTACGAAGATGAAGTGAATGAGTGTCATGTTCAAGAGAGACTTGCTACCATAAGGTGATTTATCCCTTTCCAATTTTCCCCAATCATTGTTTACCAGTACCTCTTTATTTTTTAACAAGATTGAGCAGGATAACATATTATTGATGTATAATTCCACCCTTCGGGTGAATCCATCACTATGTGATGTTTTAACGAGTCTAGCGAAGGTGAAAGTTAATCTTGTCATGATGGACAAGTCTATCGTTATTTGATGTTTTAACGAGTCTAACGATAGTGAAAACTCGGTCCTTTTTCATGTTTAAAGAGTTTGAAAAAGGGACAAAAAGAAAACTCCATAATATTTTTCATAAAAGTTTCCCTCAAATCCGAAAAAACGTAAAATAATACCTGAGATAACCTCCTAGCCATTTTCGACTAGGGTGTTCCTTTTTCGTAAAATAATCTATCTCAGTCCAAAAAAAGGTTAAACTTATACTGAATATATGTCACTTCAATTCCTTTAACGAGCTCGAAAGGACAAGTGCTCGGCAATATTTTCATGTTTTGGGAGTCTGAAAAGTGTTGAAAGAGAACTCCAAGGGGGTTCCTTTTCGTGTTTAATAGAGCTTGAAAAAGAGATAAAAATGTTCTATGTGGTCAAAGTTCATTTTACAATCATGCACATCAAATTCACTGTATCAGCTGTAAACCTGTTGAAAGAACCACCAGACGGATTAAATATATATGTTTTAATAGTAAAAATGGGTAAAAACTATAGTTAATTAATTAACTATGCATAAATTAATCAAAAAGACTATTCAAATAAGAATTTACTAAGTCATTTTATCATTCAGTTTTAGTGCTCTGAGCCAGTTTTACCCTCGAACTTCAACAACTGATTCTGACAGATCCTGTGAATCATTTCTCGTGCCATTCAGACCAAGTAGGAGATCTAACCTTCCTCTTTCTATTGGTGGAATACTTTTTCAGTTTCATGCAATTTTTTTAGGGTTTTGGGGCTCCTATGGTAAATATACAATGCCTTAGGACAATGTCAAAAAGTGCATTGCATAGAGGCTAAAAAGAAGCCCAGGTCCGCTGCAACGCTCTGTCTCCCACTCAGGAGTGTGTTGGGCGCAATTCAAAAATTTGCATTGAGTTTTCTGCCTAAAATTTCTCCAGTTTTTTGCATGGAATGGATCCTAACAAAGCCTATGGTTTTATTTTAGACTTTGATCGAATCATAATTTCAATTACATGGCGAGAAAGAGAACATGAGGAATATGATATGGTTTCCCTAAATGATCATGGCACTATGAGAACCCTCAAATACTGTGGGTTGCTGAAGTACTTTAGATTGTCAGGGATGACGCAACATATGGAACTTTTGCAGTTCTTGATTCGCTCATGGGAGTTGGCACTACAGGAATTTCACATTGGGGAAAAAGTGCTCCCAATATTGGTTGATGACATTTTACTTTCTGACAGGTTTTTCGAGACGTGGTTCCCCCATTTCCCTTGCAGGTTCCATCCGTGCAGGTGAGACAGGGAAGGACTACATTCGACTGTTTTTTCATCCAGGTACCAAGCCTAACAAAGATGGAAAAATAAATATCAAAGATGTATGTGATATGACTTTTTGAACACTCATATTTACTTTCGAAAATATAGCTGGCAGCGTGACACTTCATGTCGCGAAAAAATCATACATGCAGTATCCGCTTGAGTGTCTCGAGCCAACCGTGTTCAACTGGGATGAAGAAATACTCCTT
Source organism: Pinus albicaulis (assembly GCA_034641835.2). Lineage (NCBI taxonomy): Eukaryota > Viridiplantae > Streptophyta > Pinopsida > Pinales > Pinaceae > Pinus > Pinus albicaulis. Next base: position 798,590,981 of record CM076581.1, read on the forward strand.
CAGATGAAATAACAACTAACCAATGTAAAAAGCGGAAAGACGAAGAATTTAAGCTATGGGTCGATATTGATCACTTTAGTTTTGGAGTGAGTTGCATTAATGCAGCCACAACATGTGACACTAGGTTTAGCTAGTCCTAGAGATCCACGGATGTAGCGGTGGGTCGAGCTGATGGCTAGACATGCTGGTCAGTCATCAATCTCGTTTTCCACTACATTCTTCACATGGATCCGACGACAACATATCTTCATAGAGGAGCATCCATATGCAAGGATGGATTTCCGTGGAGGCCCAGATTTGATTTTACAGCTGGCACTCAATGGGGTGCTATAGGTAAAATGTTTGACCGTGTTTTTTAATTTTTGGGTTTTTTACATATTTTGTGTTTTTTATGTTTTCAAGACTAAAATAAAGATGTTTTATGTATGCAAATGTGGGTACTATTGGACCAGTGTGTCGTGCACAACAGGTGGGTAAACCATCAGAGAGGATTTTCAGGAGATAAGTCCTTCGAGATTTGGATTTGGTCGAGACTCTTGCTGAGTTACAACAGCATGTGGAGGGGTTGACTCTCGGGATACTGGATGTCCGGATCGAGGAGTTACCTATGAGGATGAAACACCATATTATTGGTGTTCCTAGACGATGGATGAGGCTATTGTGCATGATAGCTCAAGCAGTGTCCTGTTATCATGAGCACCACTAGGTCTAGTTAGATTATGTTATGTATGTATACATTTTGTGGTCATATGACCAACGTGTCTTGGACACAATTTTTTTGTAAAAAACTCGATTATATATCTATTTAATTTCAGTTTTTTCTATGATTATGTGCAATCCTATTCAATTGTGTGATGTGAATTGAAAATATATCTTTACATATGTTGTTAATGTCTATTTAACACATAATTTGCTAAAGAATTAGTTAAAGTGTTAAAGTTTCTGGAAATGTATTGATATTGGATGTAATCAAAATGTCTTTCCAAAATATGAACTCTAAGGAAAATATGATGAATAGCTGGATCTCAGACAGTATAAACACTAGTAAGTTGTAGTACGACAAGTTGTGAGTCCAACCTGGTGATGATGCAGTGAATTCCATGTAAAATGGCATCATAGAGGAGTTCGATCAACGCGCTATACTCAACGATATTGTAAGGAAAATTGACCGATACAAATCCCTTGGAAACTCACTAAATTTCCACTTGGAGCGAATATGGTGTATGCTGCAGAGGATAGATTATGCGTACTACAACTAGCACCATCGGCATAACCAATAAATGGTTCCGAAGATTCTGACATTTTCAAAAAAATTAAAAGAGGATTACTAACCACATAAAAAACTCTGAAAGATACACTGTGACGCACATGCAATCAAAGGATATATACAGTATCATACAGTGTTTACTACACAGAATCAAGCATAGTAATGTTTAAGATACAACCCATTCTAAGGCTGCAACAATGGAATCCCATCATAATCTACCAAATCATAGGCACCCTTAAGCTAGAATGTTCTTGACAATATGGGGGCCATGCCATAATGGTTTAAATTTTCTTGTTCCTATCTTATCATCTTCTTGATCATAAAGCAAGGCTAGGTCTTTTTCCAAGAAGGTACGAGGCTTGACATTGCAGTCATATTGTGCCTTGATTCATCTCTTATGTGCTTCGTTGGCCTATGCAGCTTCACGACATGTTTCATCTAGATGGATGAGATCTAAAAGACGTGCCTCTTTGTCAGAAGTTTCATGTAGCAGTTCAATCACGAGTTTTAACGATGGAATTTCACATTGAATCGGTAAGATAGCTTCCAGACCATAAACCCGCTGAAAGGGAGTAAATCCGGTTGCATTTCTCACCGAAGTTTGATATGCCCACAAAGCCAAGTATAGGATTAAATTCCAGTTTTGTTTATGAACCCCTATCATTCGTTGAAGCATATGCTTGAGAATTTTATTGATATCTTCAACTTGTCCATTAGCTTGCAGATAATAAGGGGTAGAACTATCATGCGACAATCCTAACTTGGCAGTAAACTCAGTCATCATGTGATTGAGAAATTGTTTTCCATGATCTATGACTATGGCTTGTGGCACACCTAACTGTGTAACCACATGGTTAAAGAAAAATACTGCAGTTTTCTTGCTTGTGTTGTTAAATGTAGGCATCGCCTCGTCCCACTTGGTAAAATAGTCGACGATGACAATAATATACCCATGCCCCCCATTTGAGCAGGGGTTACATGTCATGAATTCAATGCCCGACTTGGAAAATGGTCCAAGAATGAGGACATGATGCATTGGTGCTGGTGGCATGTGGGTTTTATGATAAAATATCTAGCAAGCATGACAAATTCTAAATACAAGAATGCAGTCGTGAAATATGGTAGGCCAGAAGTAACCAATGTGGAGAATCTTCTGCACGGTAGCAAAACCAGACAAATGTCCACTACAGGCACCAGTGTGGCAATCATTTAAAACTTTCACGGCCTCCTCGTCAGTGAGGCACATACGTAAAATTGTATCAACACCACGATGATAAAGTGTATCACCGACGATCAGATAATATTTGGCTTGGTATCCAATACGTCGTTGTTGCGAGCGAGAGGTTTTGGGCTGGAAATTTTGGGTCTGGAGATAGATGAGGAAATTTTTGATATTCAACAAGAAAATTTCAGCACCCACGCCTAGTGCATTAAGCACCTACACTATGGTGGCGTCCACAGTGTTATTTTCGGTGCATGTCTCTTTTAGTTATACCTTAATTAAGATGGACAATAAAATGTAAACTATTCTCAATGATAACTTGTAATAGTTATCTGAGAGTAATAAACTCAGTTAGCTAGTGTATTTCGAGTTAGAGGTAGTCGGTGAGGCATGCGAAGTAATTCTAGTTGTAACAGAGTTTGAAGTGCAATGGTGCATTAGTTAATGCAGGTTGTAATCAGTTTAACTCAGTTAAGTGAGTTAGACTCAGTTGTGCTAGTTGTAACTATTAGATACACTAGTGAGAGATAAAGTAAATTAAATATTAATTAATTCACAATCAGTGATCTCACATGCAATTGAGGATTTACTATTATTAGTTGCATGCATGTCAAATCCAGTGGAGATCCAATTAAGATCTAGGTGAAAGGGAAGTTGACTATCAGTTGTAGGATTATTGGGTTGCACACATGCAACCAAACACCCATTAGAGTGCCCATGATACTTTCGCAGTCAACGAAGGCCATAATTCCTATCTTTTAGGGATTTCATCCATCAGGGATTGTGCAAGCAAGGCAGGCTGTCTGGAGGCAGGAAATTGGCTAAGTATTGGTCAGTTTTATGTATGACAATGTGAGACAATTAGCTGAGTACTAGAGGGATCTTGTGAGAAGATTTTTGTATGTAATTTTTTCATGATTCATGTTGAATATACAATAGAAGATAGTGGGGTTTTGAGCAGCAAGCTTTACCCAGGAAATTATCTGTGTTGTGTTAGATTTTATTCTTCTTTACTTCATGTGATTAGAGATTGTGTTTTTAATTCCGAAAATATTTGTAGAAGAGATTCAGTATTTAAATTTAGTAATTTGTTATATCGGTGAATCCAAGATATACATGCATGTTATATAATTTCATACATGGTATCGGAGCACAAGAAATTGCAAAAGTGAAGTAGGAGCTGAGTTTGTGACTTGATAGAATTCAAATTTGAAGAAAGACTTTCTTGGTGCTACAACTGATTCAAGATCAAAATGGCCTTCAATGGCTTGAGGTTGGATTATGCACTCTAGGGCAGCTCAAACTATATTTCTTGGAATGAAAGGATGGAGGTAGTACTCGAAGACAATGGCTTGAAGGAATTCATTGACAATGATGTTCCTAAACTCGTTGTGACAGATGCTGCAAATCTTGATGCATGGCAAAAGAAAGTGGAAAAGGTGAGGAGGATCCTATTGGAGGGAGTATGAGACCACATTGTCTCAAGCCTCCATGTGAAATCCATACCATATGCAATGTGGAAGGCTTTTATGGATCTATTCCAGAGCAGCAACGACCATAGGAAATTGGCGCTCAAAGATAAACTCAGGAAGATCAAGATGGAAAAGGACGACACCATTCCAAAATATCTAACAAAGTTTTACAATGTCGAGATGAACTGGGGAGCATTGGAATAACAATCATTGATGATGATTTGTTGAGCTTGGCTCTCCTAGGACTTCCTAAGAGTTGGCACAGTTATGAATACTTTGTCAATGAACGCGAAAACTTTCCAAATTGGGAACGACTGTGGTCAGATTTGGTGCAGGAGGAGTTCAGACGGAACACCAGAGATGGATCTTAATCTAAGCATGAGGATGAATAATATTGTACTTTGGCTTCCAAGGTGAAGAAGGGGAAGGGGAATAAATTCCATTCCAAATCTGAGTCCAAGAATGGAAAGAATCAGGACATGTCTAAGGTGAAGTGTTTTCACTGTCACGAACATGGGAATTTTGCTACTAACTGTCCACAAAAGAAGAAGAACAAGAAGGTTGTTGGATATGCAACTAGTGAGGCTCTTGCCTCGTAATTTTAGCTTGACTTCTTATTGATCGCATGCATGGTATCAAGTGCATTAGGATCTGTGTGGTATTTGGATAGTGGCACTTCCTTTCACATGACGGGAGATAAGGAAATTTTCAGTGACTTGGAGGAGAAATATCTCCAAATGCATATTGAAATGGGCGATGACAGGCAGTACAGTGCTACTGGGATTGGTACCATTACCTTTTAGAGGTAGGAAGGCAAACCATTTAAATTAAAATATTTAATGCATGTACCAGGCTTGAATAAAAATTTAGTCTCAGTCGCAATGTTGGAGGATAGAGCTTATGATGTTGTTTTTAGTGAAGGAAAATCCTTACTGCGACATAAAACAATAGGACAAGCCAAGAGGATAGGGATACGAGTTAAGAATCTCTACAAGCTAGAGGCAGACGGCTATGCAGAAATGGTGGGCAAGGCGGATCAATTGGTGAGCCAGGATGAGGGCGAATTATGGCACAAGAGATTGGGCCATATTCACCTTGGAGCCTTGAAAGTCATCCAGCATATTTCTACTAGTCTTCCTAGGGGTACACTTGCGCAGTCAGATGAATCCAAGAAAATGACCAGAACCAACAACAAACACACATTTTTGTGGATTGAGGCGTATTTTTTAGTGACGGCATCATAAAAAGATCGCTCTCAAATGTAGCGGGTGGTCAACCCTTTTCTGTGAATGTGCAGGTAAGTCATCCAGATATGGTTGAAAAATGTGTTTGATGTCATGGAAAGCATAATTAATTTCCCTCTGGAATGTTGCCCCAACTTTCTTTAAACCAAAAGGGAGCCTTCGATAATCGAATGTGCCCCAGGGACAGATAAAAGTCGTTTTATATTGGTCCTCTGGGTGAATATTGATCTGATTGTAACCGGAAAATCCATCCATGAAGGAAAATATTTCACATTTGGCACATTCTTCAATGATTTAGTCGATAAAGGGAGTGGGATAGTTTTCTTTTGGACAATAATGATTAACATTCTGATAATCAACACACACTCTAATTGTCCCTTGTTTATTCATGATAGGAACAATGTTAGAAACCCAATCAGTAAGCAGAACAAGGTAAATGAAACCATAATGTAAAAAAAATTCAACCTCTTCTTTATTGGAAATAGCTTTCTTAGGATGAACAGGACGGAGGCATTTTCGTACCAGTTTGACATCAAGATAAATTTTAATCTCGTGCTCAACAATGCTGGAATTGATGCTTGGCATTTCCTCATATGACCAATAGAATACATGTAGAAATTCACAGAAAAGAGAGTGGTAAGTGTCAAGTTCAGATGGAGAACAAGACACACCGACATGAATGCTTTCTACATTGCCAGGTTTGGTCAAAATATCGATAGAAATTGTTTCTTCGATATTTGATGGGTTTCGCTCAAAATCGACGGCGTGGATAGGAATTCAATTCGTCAATAAATCAATGAATGTAGGGTGATATAGTTCAGTTGGACTATATTCATTGTAATCTAGAAGATTGGATCATTGATGTGAATCTTCCCATGGTTCTTCTTCCGACATTATGGATTCCATAATTCTCTCATTGGTTGAGAATATATGTGAAAAAGGATCAGAATAAGTACCAAAATGCAAAGAACGATCAACCCAAATAGTTGGTGACAAAGGATTTGGATTGGCCACATAAGCCAAAAATATTGATTGCTATGTGAGCTCGATTAAACTTAGCAGCATGATTTCACCTAGCCTATCTATTTCAGAATCATTGGGAATCTTCCTTAAGTCATATGAAGTGGAAGATATCATATTGCAGGTCTCTATTTTTCGATTTCTGTCGATGTCGCAGGTGATAGTAACGAAAAGGTGCCTATTAGGGAATAATCCTTAAAGATTCCTACACCAATGTTCTGAAGAGATGGCGGGGGTCCGTGAACAAACGGAATGCTTCCAGTTTCTTGGGAACCAAAGGCGAAGAAGGAAATTTGATCAATGACTATGATGCCTCCCTTATGGGGGAAGACGACCATACGAAAGTAAGTAGAATCATTGGGAATCTTCCTTAAGTCATATGAAGTGGAAGATATCATATTGTAGGTCTCTATTTTCCGATTTCTGCCAATGTCGCAGCGACAGTAACGAAAAGGTGTCCATTAGGGAATAATCCTTAAAGAATCCTACACCAATTTTCTGAAGAGATGGTGGGGGTTCGTGAAAAAACAGAATGCTTCCAGTTGCTTGGGAACCAAAGGTGAAGAAGGAGATTTGATCAATGACTATGATGCCTCCCTTATGGGGGAAGACGACCAGACGAAAGTAAGTATATACAACTGCAACCATGGAGTAAACCCATGGTATTCCAAGTAATATATTGTAGTCAAAGGGTCCGTCAACGACCTCAACTTCACTAGTAACTTCTTTCCCCTTAGTTCGACATGTAGGTTTTCCACAAGGATTATATGTACAACCATCAAAATCTTTCAACGTCGTAGGTGATTGTGATAAATTTGGCAAGCCAAGTGACTTCCAGAAACTCATAGACATGATACAAGTAGATGTGCCTTCATCAATGATAGCCTGATGAATGAGGCGATTCAGGACATGTACTTGAATTAAAAATGCTAATTGTGCTGGTAATTGTGGCACATAGCCTGCGTGATTAAAGACTACAAGATTAGAATCCGTCAGATCGATTCCACCAATTGCCGACAACAAAGCCTTCTTTTGGGAGGGACAATTCTGAAGAACCTCAAGCGTTGACATAACAGAAGGTGACTGAGCCAGATCTTCGACTACGTTATAATTTTGAGTTACATGAGCTCGAGGGTTGAAAGTTGATTTATGAACAACTCCCTTTAGTGGATTTATTGTTAACTCAGGAATAATAGGTGGCGAAACTGAATCAGATGAAGTCAAAGTTGAAGTAGTAGGTTGATTTGTAGCCTGACCATTCGATGATGATAAAGGATTGCTATAATAATTACTTCAAGTAGACACAAAAGCATCAATTTTGGGCTTAGTGGTGGATAGCATAAGCACTTGCATCCTAGAATCGGGATCCGTAGCGACCATATGTGTTTCCGTGTTCAGAAAAGGATTTTTCAACACTCCAGATGTGACAGAAGTCTTAAGAAGCTTTGAGACTTCTGAGCAATTAGGACAATCTTGCATAAAATTCTCCTCATTACATATCATACAACGGTAACAAGGTTTCTAAGAAGAACCGGATGAATCAGATGATTTTTCCTGCGTGGTTGAATTTTGTGTCTTCTTATCTTTCCCCTTCTTCTTACTTTCGGGTTTCTTGTCACTTTTTCCCTTGTCAGATGACACGACATGTATTTCAGAAGAAGACACAGGATCAACTGCAATAGAGGTTTGATTTAAAACAACAAGTGTGGAACCATATGGTTGATTTGTTGGCGGAGTGCTAGCAGAACCAATCACACCATCGCTGGCATGAATGTCCTTACCAGATGGAGAAGGAGGAACATAAAATTTTGTGATGGTGCATTCAAAATATTTTCATAGAGCGTGTCAGACTGATTATAAATCAAATCCAGATTTTGGGCACGAGTAATTACTTACTCTTCAGTGACAACATCGCCTTTGGCCACGTCCTCAGTGATATATGGAAACAAGGACTTTATAAACCACTCAGCTAAAAGTTGATCAAGAAAAATTTTTTTAACCATTCGATGACCATGACGCCACTCATGTATATGATATTATATATGAGCAGCAATGGTCTGTTTAAAGTCGTTCAAAATTTTTGTTCCAGTTTCATATATGATGGGCAAATGGAAGTGGGTTAAAAAAGTAGTGGCTAAAGCTGTAAATTTATCGAAAGAATATCTTGGTAATTCAATATACCACTTCGCAGTCGGACTAGTGAGCATTCGCTGGAAAATACATAGTCTAATAGAATCATCATTCAAGGAGTTTGATGAACACCATAAATTATAAGTCATAACGTGCGTAGACGGATCTTCTCCAGAATTTCCATTGAATTTCATAATATTAGAGGGTAATTTCTGAGGAATCACCGGCCACCAAGGTAAATAAAGAATGGGATAATTAGTGAGCCGGTTTAAATCAAGTAACTCTAATGTTGTAACAAGCGGAAATTGTCGATTTAGATCACGTTGAGCATAACCAGGGTAAGATGGAATTTCCTGGGAAATAGGCCATTGTGCACCAACATAAGGATTTTGTTGATGGTAACCCAGAAAGGGGTAAGTTTATTTACCAAACCCTTGATAGGATTGTTGACCAGGACTTGGATAAGCTTGAAACTATTGGAATGGATGTTGTGGTTGCCATAGGATTTGATAAAATTGTTGCCCGCCAGGATAATTTGGACCAGGTTGTGAATAGACAGGACCAGAAGAAGCCTATAACAAGGGTAAACTAACCCATGGTTGTGAAATTCCTGATCCAGATGGTTGTTGTATACCATCCTGGGAAGATGGAGTCTGTATATCCAAAACTTGAGGGTTAAGGGTTGAAGGACCCACCTCAGCAGACTGAACAACAATCGAGGAAGTAATAACAAGCGTATTAGGTATAGATGCAACAGGTTGAATTGGTTTATATTGATACACAACCGTTTGTGGTTGGACAAGCAAGGTAGGCTGCCATTGACAAACATGCATTCCAGCATAATATTGACCTAAAAATGAAGGAGTACTGCCATATGACCCGAACATTTGTTTCCCCCCAACATATGGAGTATAAGGATATTTCACATACTGACTTTCATATGATGGGATTCCAACAGATACTAGATAAGATGGACGATAATTGGATGGACCAACCTGATATTAATTTGATGATGTCAATAAAGGGTTGGGTTGTTTAGTACTCGTAAGAGAGGAACCAGATAAAATTCTAGATGATAACATTGGTGAATTCCATGGACTAAAGGAGACACTAGAGTAGGTTCCATTTAAAACTTTGTAACCCAGTGGGACGGACGGACCACCATAAAGATGAGACTTGGGTGTCGTAGAAAACATCAAAGATGAAGCAACAGTATATGATTTCACAACTGTAACAGATGGTACAGTCTGGGATGTTGGCTCATCCATGGTTAAATAACTAGTAAATACTCCAAAGAATCTATGAGAACTTGAGACTAAGTAGGATCAACAGGAACAAAGTAGGTCAAATGAGGAAAAGGTAGATAAAGATGAAGCCTTGACCCCAAATGAGTGGGAGTTGAGGGGTTGTCTCTTCCTGAAGTTCTTCCTCAATTTAAATCAAACTAGGTGGAAGTACTTCATTGTTAGGCCCATGATAAATTTCGGTGGTAAACTCTGCGGTAAAGAGGAAGACTCAATGGTTACGGATGACTGAGGATGAGACTGTTGCATGGGAACAAATTCTTGTTGTTCAAATTTGGGATCAAGATGTTCTGGTAAAAGAACAATAGGTTTCGGATCGACTTCCAGTTGAACAAGCTCAGGTTCTAGATTTATCGTTTCACTCGATTTAATTTCAGGGTCCTCAGGTAACTATGAGGGTTCCGTCTCGACAATAGAAGATAAACTGGGATCGGTAGAGACGAATCGAGACTCGGTACTCAAAGGATCATATGACTCTAGTAAATTATATGAATATGTAATAGCAAAGGTTCCAGAGGTACCAGACTCGATAGGACGAGCTCGTCGTCGTCTACTAGGTGTAGTTTCTGACGGTAAAGGTGGTTTATTCGCTATCCTACACGAACGACGGGGAAAGGGTTGATCTTCTTCCATGATTGCTGATTGATTTTAATACAAAAAATAAAATAAACAAAAAGAGGGTAAATTATGCTAGAAATTGTTTTTACCAACTGTGAACTGCAATATACTGCCTAGTAAACCAAGGACTTATGTACGTGCAAGCAATTTCCTCGAATGTTATGTTCGGTGTATCAAAGTGTACAAGGCGGATGACTCAGTTACCTATGGATGGTAAGAAACCTAATGTTTTCCTCCCAAATATACTCAATGGTATGTGGAGACCCAAGCTGTATTAGCACTGTCTAATGCAAAACCGCACAGTGAGAGCATCCCCTTATACTTTTCGTACCAGAAAATTGCCCGATATACCCAAAGGTATGTGGATGAGCTCTGATATACTTATGTACGTGGAATGAGGTATCAAAGTCTGAATGTATCGCGGACAACTAATGATATTTGCTATGTTTTACAACGCCAAAACACGTCTCTAGCCTATACCTCTAAATGTTATCATTAAGTGACAATGCTTCGTTAGGTTAATTGAGATAAATTTTAAGTTGATCTTGCTTATAAGTTTGTATTTCAGGTTCACCGCATGATGTATTTGACATTCCTAGAATGCAATAAAAATGATAAGCATTCGTTTTGATTTGAATTTGACAATGAAAACTTAGCTACAAGGGATAGAGCAATCAGATTGTAAGCAAACAACAATGACCACATCTAAATGCAAATTCTCTAACTATTCCTATGCAACACTCACAATCCCTATATGCAAATGTATGTTTTTCTTTTCGAATTATTTTAAGTGTATATTAACAAAAAAGAAACTATAATGCATAAACAATCAATCAATACTTTCCAGAGAAACAAAGACTGAAACGACAATTCCTCTTTTTGAAAGTAAAGAACTGATCAAATTTAAAATTTTAAACTTTGGAGAAATTTGACAATGATAAATAAAACAAAAAGAAGCATTGATCAAATAAATATCCAAAGTGAGGGAAGAATAGTAGAGGAAATCTGGTCTCTAGAGGCAATCAGACACTTGAAAACTCGGCGAACACGATACTGAAATGAATGGAAAAAGACAAAAATATGATGATTTTTGGTTGGTCATAGGAGAAACGCACCCTTGAGTGGGAGACAGTGTGTTACAGAGCATTGTCCCTAAGTCAACAGTGCTATGCAGAGCACCGTTTCAAGACCAACAGTGCGTTGGTGCCAGAGGAAACTCAAAAATAGACAATCAAAGCACTTATTTTACTAAAATACATTCAAATGGATGAAATAAAGAAAGTGAAGTCTAGTAGAGGTTGATAAACAAGGATTAAACCACCAGGGATGATCTGTCGATCAACAGTATGGTCGTCAATTTGTTTTACAGAAATCAAACCTACGGATAGATATGTTTCCCTAAGTGTGGTGGTCGCACTTAGAACAACAAAATAAATATATTTGACCTTTTCCTTAAAATGAATAGATATGGGAAGAAAACCTACTTGTGATCTTTCGTTATTCCTCACCTCCCTTTTGTCACTTCTGTCGCTCTCAATCGAACATAACTCGCTTGATTGGTACCTGCAATGGCTAACAGAATACAAAAATGACATAAAGGAATATGATCTATTCATTTTAAACAAATTGAATCCATTGCATTTGAAAATACACATATAACATAATGAACACATGTATTAGGAAATGATAAAATCTCTTTATTAGGAAGTAGAAGGAGAAGTTACAACCAGTTGGATCGATTTGATGTCAACTCGCTCTAGCTTTAGTCCTATCCTCATCACATCAAAAACATCACTCCAGAAGCATAACATTACATGTAAACAACACCTCCAAGAGTTGTGATCTCACCAGCATAACTCTACTAATTCAAATTCTTGCTCTCCTGTGCATTATGATCAGTGCTCAATTTATAAGTAGTGAAGGTAGTTTTACATTAATGGATCATTGAATGGATTTTCCAAATATGGATGAATAGGTTTCCTTGTTCATGGGAATAGGAGGATAAGAGGTTCAATGGATCCATGGTGTCCATATTTGAAGTTATTACATGATGTGATAGTTGCAACAACTTCTAGAAGCCACTAAAGGGTGGGAAGATTCTCGGAATCCTATGAACAATTCGCTCATAGTTGACCAACGCACTATAAAGTGGGCCTAGATGCTTTGCAACACATCTTTGCATGGGATTAGATGCTCTGCAAAGCACTTGCTGCAGTATAGGGGTGCGTTGATGGCTCAATGGAACACTTCAACTAGTATCCAAGCATTGAAACTTTCATGGAGGAAAACCATCAATGGGATGCCTTATTTAAGGCATGTAGCACTTGATTTATAGTATGATAACCCCTAATTGATATTGATTTGGGTTTTGGGAGTGATGCCCAAATTTACCTGTAACAATTAGGTTTTGGAAATGCACCAATGGGAAGAGGAAATGTGGTGCAGACAGGGGCCACCATGTGCCCCCTCCCAAAGGTAAAAATGGTGCTATGTAATGGTCGAAATGCATTATATATATATTGTGGCAAAATTATATATAGCAGATTAGCAGAGGTTGGGGTCGACCCTGCGACCTACCTCGCAGCAAAAACAACGCGAACCAATAGACCATACATTGTAGCTTAATATATATAGCGTGAAACTTATATTCAAGTTTTAATATAATGCATGGCGTGGGTAAGGCCAGGGCTAGCCCAAACCCATATAACCTGATGCTACGACCACGGGCAGCACTCCAACTAAACGCGCCATTAATGCCTAACCCATACTTAACTCCCGCCTATCCATTAATTAATCTAATCTTAACTTGGCAGTGAAGTTGGTGAAGTCCGCCATCTTCTACGGAACTCCAAATTTGGCAGAGTTAACTAGAGTTGCTCCAGTGTTAGAGGAGGTTTTCTAGGAAAAATTTAAAGAGGCATAAATTTTGCATAGAGAGTCAGAATTCGACTCAGTCAGAACCAAAATAGGGGTATTGGGGTTGTCCCAGATCCATTGGAGTAGGCTTGAGAGCTATCAGAGCCCGTTAAAGGACTTTACTCAAACATTTTATCAAATATTTAAAGGGGCCAAGCCATTGAAGTTGGTCCAAGGAGACATAGCCCAGGAGGGGTGAACTCCTTCATCGTTACTGTGTAATTTTTGTTGTGTGGTGATTATTTCCTGCAATTTATTTTGTTGTTTATGTGTTTTTAAAGCTAATTTACTTCATGAATTTCTCATAAAAGAAACACAAATTTGACACATAAACTCTCTCATAGACTTCCTATTTGACACAATCCTTAAGCACACTTTTATTTTATACCGATGAGGAAGATAGCACAACAAAACCAGTTTGTCCATATTCAGATCAAGTGGTCATGTTGTTAGATCTCTTGTTGATTCATTTTCTTCCATAGGTTAATAATATAATCACAAGATTGCAATACATCTTGAAGACTATTAGTTGAATCGGTTGTAAGGAGAAGTACAAGACAAGCACATTTGATTAAAAGCACATCACAAATTGTTAATTTGCATCTAAAAACACTATCTCGAAGAGAGAGTATTTTGACTTAGATAGACAAATTGATAATCTGTGGCCATTAAGTGGTAGATTATTGCATAAATATATGAAACTAGTAGAATTAGTTAAGGGACTAGTGCTTTCATTTTGGCATGAAAAAACTAGGCCTTCTTTCAACATAATGGATGTGTTAAAAATATGTAGTGGGTTCTGTTAGGGTCCTATAATAATAGGATTCATAATTTTTAATTGACTATGATTAGTCTTATAATATGTACATACTTTACTTTCTGCAAATTATTTTCCCATATTAAAAAATGTAAAGAGGGTAAGTCTTAAAAGAAAAATCAAAGGACTGAAAGAAAAAGATCAAAAAATAATATCAAAAATGAACCCCAACAAAAAAGAGATAAAAATAGATCATGAAAGTGATGCAAATTCAAATGCCGCTAATTTTTACTTTACTTTGCAAAATAAGATTGTGTGCATCTTTTCAAAAATGCCACAATCCATGATAGTAAAATAGCTTAATCTTGATTATTCGTATTTTAAATTTCATGTTGATAGATAGGGAATAAAGATCTAGCCAAACTGTTTAATCTTGGTAGATCAGTAGTTAGGTAGAGAATAATAATGAGCTTAATAGTTTAATCTGAGCCATTGGAAGTAATAAGGTTAGGATTAGGTAGTTTGTTGTTAAAATAAAAATAAAAAGGGTCTGCAAGCTTAAATGCACCCAAAAAAATGAAGAAAAAATGTTAGGGTAGATGATGGGTAGGCAGAAGCAGTTTCACAAGGCATGGATAACAGAAATTGATCATTTCATAATTACTAACTTCCTTCCAAAAACATTTCCCTTGTAAAAATACCCCTTCCCCTTCATTTTAACCCTTTCCCCTTACGTCACTCTTTTTCCCTTACAAAACCCCTTTTCCTTAGTTACAAAAAGCATATTACATTTGGAAAAGTAAAAAATCCCTTTATTAACTTCCCTTTTTTCATTCAAAATACCCCAAAAACCCCTTTATCCTAAGTATTTTTTAAAAATGATGTATCAGATCCCACTATAAAAAATCCTTCCCGATATCAGTTTTTACATTAAAATTAGTGTATTTAATCCTACAACATATTCATTTAACCCCCCCCCCCCATTCATTTTAACCCCTTATTTAATATTAATATATTAGCTCCCTTATATTCACATTTACCCCGTATTTAATTCATTCCCGCATATATATATATATATATACCATTCATTTTAACCCCTTGTTTAATATTAATATATTAGCTCCCTTATATTCACATTTACCCTGTATTTAATTAATTCCCGCACACACACACACACACACACACACACACACACACACACACATATATATATATATATATATACCCAACCCCTTATCTTATTACAACATATAGTTTATTAAAACCCCACTTTATAAATTCCAGACCCACTTATAAACTATGCTAAACCCGTCCATTACTATATCACATAACTCATCACATTGACCTAAGACTCGGGCCCCACGCCTATCAAATCTTAGATGAATTCATCCCATTCACCCATCAGTCCGATCGATTATTCCTCAGATCCGACGACCAATAGCTTTTATCGCATCCCTGAATGCCTGAACATTAACACTGCCGAGACCTTGCGAAATGAGTTGTTTTCGTGGCCCCGCTCTGTGCTAAGTGACCACCTTTCATTGCATCGCATCCTCTAAAATAATACCTCCCACCCACTTTTTTCGATGCAAAAAACGCTAAATGGTATTTTTGACCGTTATGAATACCACCCCTCGTTTGAAATTAACCTCGTGCATTAATTTTTAATCAATGCTGGTTAAAAACACATAAGACCACCCTTTGCAGCCTTTTTTCACCATTTTTTGTTATAGTTTGTGGAGAAGAATATTGTCGACCTATTTCAAAGAAAATATTACTCTGTCAACCTTTTATTTAGCCTTTTCACACCAAAATTCAACAATCTTGCTGCTAAAGACACTGAAGAACCAATTCAAAGCTTTATAAAGACCATTGAAGCCTCAGAAAGCCTCTGCATCCTCAAAACCCCTTCTGCAAACTAAAAGCTTTGTTTTTTCCAAGTATTCCTAAAATACCAAATCTTGTTCTTAAGCAAAGAAAGTAACCTATGAATTAATTGAACCAGTTAGGAACTTTGCAGACCAAAAGAAAGCACCCGTTGCTTCCCAAACCTTTTTCTGCAGACCCTAGTCATATTTTTACAGAAATCCCAAGGCCTAAGACTATTCTTGATCACAAAGACTAATTATTTGATCAATTGAAGCATTGTAGACCAGAGTAAAAGCCACTGTTTTATCCCAAACCCTTCTGTAGACTATAATAATCTTTCAGAGGTGCTCTTAAGGGCATGACATTGTTTTCTAAACACATAGAGTAATCAATTGATTAAAATCAAACAAATAATGGCTTCCCAAGGCATTGTAACAGTTAATCCCCTACAATCTCTATTTATTATTGTGGAACACACTCCCTTAGCAGACAGAGATTTTAAAATTAGTGACCCTTTCACTGAGTTTAATCTCCTTGAGCTCCACTGCTGGAGCCATGATAAATCAATTGACCAAGCTGATGATGTTTTCCTTTGGGAGTCAAATTTTCCCAAGTATGTTTTCCCACACACCTTCTAGTGTCCAGAGGTCATCAGAATCCGTCAAACCAATCATATGCCTGATCAAAGAGCGATTATAACTCCTAGAAAAGATATTGTATTCACCATCACATCTGAATTAATAAATCAAATGCTGAAAATTCAACCTAGGCCTGATGAAACCCCATTATCCATTGAGATCCTCACTCAGTTTTATCTAAATCTAGACTTCCCCAAGAGGTTCCAGATATTCCAAACATTCATTCCCTCATCAGTAGAGACTCCCAAGGCCAACCCTCCTTATCCAGCAACTATATTCTCTAAGAGAACTAGGCATATTATTAGCATGTTGTCTTTTATTCTGGTTTATTTCACTGATAAGCATGTTGATGTTTCAGTCCTAGGGTTTCTACCTATTTTTTCCCCTAGTCAGCCTCCTTTTACCATATTCAATTTTGCTCAGTACCTTGCTGATACAATTCATGAACAGCTTGTTAAAATGCCTGAAGAAGGTGTCTTCAAGTATTCATTTGTTCTATTCCACGTGTTTCTATACTTTCAATCTAAAAAATTTGCTGTTAACCTTCAAAAACTGGATGTTGAAGGTAACCCTCAGTCAATAATATTTTGGACTTCCTTAATAAGGAAAGTTTCAAAAAAGTTTACATACACAAATTTCATTGACACATTCATCCATCCTATTGTCAACATGCTGAACAACAGTATTCAACCAAGAGTCAGTGATGTTATAAAAAAGGTCCTGCAGTTATCAAAACATAGTAGGATAGGAGATTGGTACCTTTATCAAAACCACACAGAGATTAGGGTATATGGATCTAATCTCTTTCCATATAAGCTGCCCAAATACCTTCAATGAGGTTATTTTCACTTGAATATATGAGGCAAATCCTTCACTCTGATGAAGTAAATTTCTTGTCAGCAAAAAATAAGACAGTTTAAGATAAAGAATCAGATTGGTCCTTTTATTTGCAACAATAGAGGTGCAGGGAAACAAGCAGAAAAATATTTGCCAGAATTTAAGTTCAGTAAAATTTTCCAATGGTATTATGATCCTTTAGGAGTTATAAGCAAAAATAAGGATTAAATTTAAGTTAACTCCTTATGTACATTAATCCAAGCTAGACATAGAGAATTACTCCAATCAGTCTGAATGTTGGAGAACACTTTTAAAGAGGCAGAGAAGAAAGGTGATACTAGTTCCATCTTGCAGACTCCATCCCCATAGGATAGGAACTCTAAAAGAGTCAGAGAAGAAGGATCATACTCGGCTAAAACAACCACTGAAACAAAATTCAAACTGATGTACAGGAATAATCCCAAATTAAATCCCGTAAATGAAGAAGTGGAAACTATTGAAGTCATAGATACATATACAGTGGTAAAGGGCAATGCTCCTCTCGTTGTTTCAGAAGAAACTCACCAGCCTTCAACATATAACACACAAATTATTCAAAAGCAGCATAGCATTGAAGTGTCTTCATCCACTGAGCCAGCAGAAAAAGAGTAGGATATTATGCAGAAGTACAAAGAGATCAAGCTTAGAAATGAGGCATTAAAGGTAGATAATTATGTCCAATACTGGAAAAAAACACTTGAAGTGACCAAAGCAGGTTGCTTTCAGCATTTGACTACAAGACCAGGAAGATGTAGATGACCTTCCAAAACATCCTAAGTCATCAGCAGATTATAAAAAAACATCATATTAAGTTCAAGAAAAATATCTTCATCCTATAGACCAAATAGAATTTCACAAGAAAGTTGGTGAAATGTTGTATTATACCATGAATAAGAAAGCCATGAGTTTACATAAGCTGCAAAATACTCTTCAAAACATCAGAGGTCAGCTAAAGTTATAAAAAACATCCTCACAGGCTAAAGATAACAGAATTAAATCTCTAGAATATTTGGTTATTGAAGTAGGAAATGATCCCAAGATTTTCAAAGCTGCAGAAGAACTCATAAAGAAAAATAATGCAAACATTGTTGCATTAAAGAAACATCTCAAATTTCCTCCTACTGAACATCCACAGGCCAAAGAATTATTACATGATGCAAGCCAAAAAGATGAGATGATGAACTTCATTCTTCATTTAACTACCCAAATGAAAGAAATGGAAAATGAGATGGATAAGTTAGTATAGGAGAAAAAGGCCAGCTCAGAAGCAATCCCTGTCACTAATATTCCTACAGTCACTACAGTTTTTCCTTATACCTTAGCAGAATCTTTGGCCCCATTAGTTCAAATAGCTACAGCACTTCCCGTTACATCAGCAACTACTTCAGCAACAGAGTCATCTACAATAGCAGCATAGCCTACTGATAAAGTAGGTAAACTAGTTAAAGCAATGCAGGAAATGTCCATCCAGACAAATGAAATCAACAGACTTAAAGAACAGTTGAAAAGTCTAGATGATGAGAAGAAACTAGTTCAAATCATGCACAAGAATGAAACATAGAAGAAAAACAGATTGACATAGAAATTGCAGAAGCTAGAGAAAGAGTTGACATTGAAATAACCACTTGCTCAGGCCAAGCAGCAACTGTGGGCCAATATCATTGAATCTGTCAATGATATTTGGCCATCCATTCAGGTTATTTATGAGCAGAAAGATCTTATCATTGCAACAAGTGAATCCATGCAAAAAATCAAAGAAGAACTTGGTAAGAAGCCAGAAGAGGCCAATGAAATCATTAAATTTATTAATTCCAAGAATAAGCAATAATTAGAGGAAATTGGAATTAGTGACAGGACAGAAACAATACTAGAAGTTAGGAAGGTGATTTCTAAGAGAAAATTAATGGTTCAACTTGAAGAAAAATGTCAGAACATGGAACTTGCCATAACTATATTCATGATGAATTTTGATATTCTGAGGCAGAAAGGCCTTCCAAATCCACTAGTTATTAATGACAGGTTAATGAAACAATAATATTATGATAAGAACATCATAGAAGTGGCAAAGGAGCAAGCTAACAATTCATCCATGCAAGGAATTCCAACAGGGAAAGTACTCTATAAGATTTTTGAGAACCTCTTTTACCTACAAGATGAGGTAAACATTTATTCATCAACAAACCTACATTTTCAAAGTATACAGAGGCCGATGAGATATTCAGAAGGATGCTAAAAATCAAGTTACCAGATGCAAAATATTGGGAGAAATTGACTGATTTACTGTGAAAGCAATCAAAAGGTTAATGTAAATCAGAGCAGTTTAAAGAGTATCAGACAGGTTAAAGTGTATCAGATGAAAGTCATATAGTTAAAGTCAAAACAGAGATGAAAAAGCAGAGTGAAAGACAGCCTTCGTTGAAAAATAGTCAAAGAGACAAATCAACAAAAGATTAAACAGCAAACAGCAAAGCGATAAAAAGAAGGGACAACTTGCATTAGTTAGATAGTTGTCTCTATCTTCTTGCATGAAGATATTTATTTTTCCTTGAATATATCCTAAGATATTTTAGGATATTTTGTATTAAATTTTTTTATAAATACTTCACAATTCGAAGTATTGTGTGTGGATTGTAGATTGCTAAACATTTCTATAGATGTATTGATCTGAACCAGAGGGTTCTTTGTACCATTTTCAAGTCAGCGGACTGGATTGAGCAATAAAGGCATTGTATTACAGGATTCATGTGTTTGGTCACTTTATTGAAGTTCTCTCAATTGTTCTTTGTTATTGTCTGAATTTTTCACATACTTGCATGTTTTCTAAATCTAAATGTATAACAAGAATATTATTTCAGAAATTTTTTAAAAACACTCTATCTTGAACTGTTATTTCATTTTTATGTTTTCTACTGATATCCAAATTAGGGAATTCTTAATTTCTCCCTAGTTTCGATTGACCTTTGTCATTTCCCTCATGATCCAGATCTGAGAACCCTTAATTTCTCTCTCATCGCGATTGAAACCATTTCATCATCCAGCCTAAATATCTGAAGTTACTCAGCTATCTTTCCCTGTGAACACTTCCCTTTAGAACCTTTATTATGCTCTGTTTATTGACACATTGACTCCATTAGCCCAATGGAATTCAGACCTACATCTATCCATCTGAATCAGTGACTCCACCACCAAACCAATCAAAATAAAAAACCCAATCAATCTTACATAATTAGCCTAAAATCAACTAAAATCAAAAAAGTTAAATCATATAGAGAGAGCCCTCTCTAAGCATTAGGAAGGCTAGATCCTAAGCTTAAAAGTAGGCTTGTGGTTACCTCTAATATTCTTTAAACCAGAAAGATTAAAAACCCTTGAGAATTTGGAGTGATAACATACTGGCGACCATACTGGGGACATCATTCCTCAGTGTTTTAAATAAACCTTAAAGGAAATATTTTTATTCATCTTTTCACCTTAAGGTTTTTTTAAGGGATGTTAGGAAAATTTTCATTAAAAAATAAAATTTTGTCTTCTAGAAGAACCTACTATACCAGGTCTCATCCTGATCCAGAACCTACTGTAATAGTAGATAATCCTGACAGAATTTTAAAGAAAAACAAAAAAGTATAAAGATTATGTAATAAAATTCCATTGATCAAAGCAAATTCCCTCCCCAAAAAATTATCAAGTTTGCAAGACATTGAATTTGATTTAGCTTTTGAGTAATATTTGTTTAGAACTAAATCAGAAAGTTCCATATATGATAGTGTAATAGATCTTGATTTCATTTCATTTATTGAAACTAAGAAGGAAATTGTTTCACTTAATTTAGATCAACAAGCTGTGGAACCTTTTGATAAAATTGATGCTTTAGCTGCAAATTTGATTAAGGAAATTGATAAAGCATATTTCCAACATTTTGTTGAATTGACTGCTTTATCTGCTCATACTCCTGGAGCCTTCTACCATTAATTTAGAGTCTGTAAATTCAAATTTATTTAGTACCACCTCATATATTATTTCCACTACACCTCATTGCACAGAATCATTCATCCCCAAGATTCATCTTCAACCTAGAGTTTTTTTTACATCTCCAAACACTTCAAGTTCACCTTCTAGCACTGTTGCTACATCTTCAAGCACTTCAGCATAATTTCCAAGTACATATTCTAGTGTCCCAACCTCATCTGCAAGTACCTCAACCTCATCACCGAGAACCACCAATTTACCTCCTAGCCTAGCTAGAATCTTAGCCATGGCTGCCAGATATGCTCCATTAGTCCTACCACTCAATTACATGCTATGCCCCAAGATTACCAAAGAAAAATTCCTCAATTTGATGGAACTAGTGAATACACTGCACAACAACATGTTAACAAAATGATTGATTGCTTTGAATTGCATGAAATTGATGAATCTGATGTCCAAATGAGACTGTTTGCCCAAAATTTAGCTGGAGAAGTAAAAAAAGGGTTTAAAGCTTTACCTTCCAATCATATTGCTAACTTAGAAGCTTTCCATAGATTTTTTATCAATAGATGGGAGAAAAAGAAGAATCCTTTACAAAAAAATTCTGAATATGAACACATTAAAAGAGCTCCTAATGAGTCATTTCAGGACTATTGTACTAGATTCAACAGTATCTATAATGTTATTCCAGCAAACATCAAACCCCTACTAGATCTAGCTTTAATCAAATTTCCTAATGGTTTTGATATGGATATGCCATATCAATTGAGGGAAAGGAACCCAGAAACACAAAAACAAATGGAAAGCAATGCAGTTAGTGTAGAAGAAAATTTGTTAGCTAAGAGAGCCAGAATGAGAAATGAAAGAAGAGTAACAATAAAAGAGGAAACATCCACATCAGATAGTAAAATAGATATTTTATCAAAATCTATGGAAAAAATGATGGATAGATTAGAGAGTATGGAAAGGAAACCACAGTGGGATAATCAACAACAAGGTCCACAAATAATAAATCCCAAATTTAGAAAGAATACCAACACTGGTAAATCTAGAGAATTAGCACTTGACCAATAAATAAGACCACCTTTCCAAGAGAACTATGCTGAAAAATCTCACCAAGATGAAGAAGATGAAGACACTCAGATTAACTTAATGGGAATCAATGATGATAATACTATTTTTCTTACACAAGAAGAACATGAATTATATGAGCTACAACAGTTACAATTAGAATCTGGAGAGACTTTTGATTATAAGCAAGGTTATGATTTTGCCATTAATGAAGTTCACAGCAATATAACCTTAGGAGTAAGAAAAATGTGGAAGCCCCTACTAATAAAATTTCCCACACTCAAACCAAGAAAACAATAGAAGCTCCTACAACCAAAGTACTACAAATTTTCCCTGGGGAAACCCAACAAAACTCTAGTTCAAATCAGAAAAATTCAAGTCCTAATTAGAAAATTTCTAGTCAAAAGATTGCACAAAGTCCTAAAATTGTTGACATTACAGATATTGTTGTTCAAACATCAGCTGATCTTCAAAAATATGTTACTGTTAAACAATAGCCTCTGCTAAAACAACACCTTCTGCTAAAAATTTACCTGATCCTAAAACAACTGCTACCAAAACAGCTGTTGAAACTTCAAAAGCTGCCAAAACTACCATTGCTACTCAAACTGTTCCACAAAAGAAAATTGAAAACAACAAAACAGTGGAAACACAAACAGAAAATCCAACTGTAGATAAAGAAGAGAAACACACTCAAACTTTAGTTAGTAAAGAAGAAATTATTTAGTTAGGAAAAACACAAGCACCATTTAACATCCAAACTGAAAATACCAATTCCTTTAACAGAATTGGTAAAACATGATTTATACAAATCACAGATCAATGAAACATTGAACATCGATGAAGAAGAAGACTCTGTAAATCTAAATGATGAGAAACCATAACTACTTTTTGGCCCTAAAGTAAATGGAAAACATCAAGAAGGTGATGTTCCTCCTTTCTATATTAGCTTGAGTATTCATGATCAAATTTTACACAATGCTATGCTAGATTCAGGAGCATCTCACAACTTGATGCCAAAGGAAATCATGGAAAATTAGAATCTAGATATCACTAGCACTATAAGAAAAAATGACATTGGTTACTCGCGAAAAGTGTCACCATAAGCTCATTGGTGACGGTCAAAAGAGCCTTCGTCACCAAAAACTGAACGTCACCAAAGGTGGCGTCGTCGAAAGTATAGGTGTTGTGGTGACATTCAAGGTCCATCACCAATAATGATTTATAATGATGGATAGTGACCGTCACCATTTTATATGAGAAATGGTGATGGACAATAGCCTTCGTCACCAAAACACTGAACGTCACCAAAGGTGGCGTCGCTGAAAGTATGTGTTGTGGTGACATTCAAGGTCATGAATATTGATTATAATGACGAATAGTGACCGTCACCATTTCATATGAACAACAACGATTTTTTGTGATGGATCTTTCATGGCCGTCACTATTGATGCATATATATGGTGACAATCATTGACCCTCACCATTTCCTATTTGGTGAGGGTCAAAAAATGTCACCATAAGCTCATTGGTGAGGGTCAAAAAATGTCACCATAAGCTCATTGGTGATGGTCAAAAGAGCCTTCGTCACAATTCCATATGAATATCAGGGCACGATGGAATTGAAACACCAACCTCCTGCTTGTAAATTAGGTGCTCTTCCATTGAGCTAGCACCCTTTAAAGAACTAGACTTTAAAAAATTAAACCTTGAAACTTTATAAATTCTAAATTATACAACTTTCGATAAATTATAAAACTTTGTAAAGTCTTGGAAAATCTTTTATTAGACAAGAAAAATAACATCGAAGTTGCAAGTGCCTACCTAATGGTTATGGAAGTTATGAAAATTGGGTGGAGGTGTAAATGAAGTGTTGGGAAGTACCAAACATACAAGTAGAATACAATTATTCCATTCTATAGAAGTCTTAGAATAAGTTTGAAATTGTAATCTATATAAACTAAGTTAACTATTCTGTGTGAAATATGCATACGCTCCAATGAATAAATCAAGAATGCTAAATGTATATTTGTGCTATGAAGATTTGTATTCTGCACCAATATGGAATAGTTAGTGTTAGCCAACTACAAAGTAATGTACATGTCAAAGAAAAAATCAACAAGAGGAAGTTACTTCTATGACTTTTGGGGCATGTTGTAGCCGCTACAACACCACCCAAAATTTTGGGTATATTTAAAATTTCGGGTCCCCCTCCACTCGCTTATTCGTTAAGATCTTTCACCGAACCTGCAGTCAGTGTCATCTCAGCGACCTATCCCCAACCCCTCATGAGTTGTCTCGCCATCATGATCAGACGTTGTTGTTGCAGTCACGCCATGTGCGAAGGATCTCCATGCATACATTCGAATGGAAACTTGTGTGTATTTACATTAAGAACGCTTGCATCATAGATTGTCCAAGCACTCTGTTTTAGCACTTCGCCGAGCTCATAGTCTAATATTTATTATTTGGGGGCACCGTCCTCTAAAGTGTAACTGTGAACTAATTAATGTTATGTTGTTTATACAGGTCAATCCCCCGACTGATAAACTCATCTATGATTGTCATGGCACCGAGGGGAATAAGATTAAGCTCAATGACAAGGTCACAGCTGTGAACCGTGACACATTCATCCACATGTCCCGCTCAGGTGGATATGAGACAAAAGGCCACCTTTGAAGACCATGGGTAAGGTAGATGACAAGGATGCACCCACAAGTGAGATGGAGGAGCAAGTTAACATTATTTTCAGTTGGAAGATGTTGCAGTGTATTTTCATTCGAACGAAGGATCGAAGAAAGTTCATGATTGACCGACGCAACACTATGGGATACATCGGATAGGTTTCGTCGTCGCCCAAATTGTTATGATTCGGCCTCTATGTATCATTGCACTCGGCCTATGTAGCGTTATTCATTGAAACCTAAAATTTTCCTTGCACTCTATGAGGGAGACCCGGTCCGAAGGATGGAAATCGTTGGGTGGCATTCTGTTATGTTCAGAGGCAACGTTTACAGATTTTGGGGCACTCTTCACAAGTGTCAAGCGCTCTCACTTTTATGATTTATCTTGCCTTGATTGTGGCTTACATGTGTTGAGCTACTTGCATTTCACAACACTATCAATGTGTTGATTCAACCAACTATTTCTTGGCAATGCCAAAAACTGTGAGAGGGCCTGTGGTTGGAGTTGTGGGCCAAGAATTGAGCATGAGACATGTTGATTGCTAACCAACGTCTGGCACGTGGATACTTGCCTACATGTAAAGGTGTTACGTGTAAAGGGGTTACGCGTGTCAGATAAATTTTATGGGAGGATATATACTCTTGAAATCGAATCAATTTCAAACAACGTTATGCCTCACTTCTACGTTCGGTTTGAGAGATGATAAGCACGAGGATAACGCTTTCTACACTCCCTTGGAGGCTGCATTCTTTGATGCTAGCAAGAGGAGCACCTCCACAATGATGAATATCATGCGCTATCTTCGATCATTACCGGAAATGGCGAGTTTTTATTGAGTGGCCAGTAAAATAATTCAAACCTCCTCGGCATTAAGATATTCGAGCAAAAAAGGGTTCGATGTCGTTTTCAATTCACAATGAATGTTTGGAACAATATACACATATAGCGGTCAACTTTATGCTGGAATCATGGCGCAGAAACGTTCAATGTTTACGTTGCATGGAGCCCAACGTAAATTTTTGTATATATGCATGGCGGTCAACTTTTCAACCAGAACGTGGAGCGGAGTGCTATACCCATGATGGCATGCTCTAATTGACAATCTTCAACCACGTTTAGGCAGTGCAAGAACCATATGGTTTCAAAGCCATATAAAATGGCGGATCGAAACTATATGAAAACACATTCCAATGAGCCTAAATATTTCTATGGCGGATATATTAATCGAAACTTGGGGCAGAGTGTATAACAAACCTATGGTGACATGTCATGATAAATATGGTGCATTATGAATGGGTGAAAAGGGCGAGCGCGGTTTTCAACCTATGCTAAAAGCTTAGAGCCGATATATACACGTTCAATAGTCTAAATTCATGGCTACGTTGCATGGAGCCCAACGTACGTTGCAGGGAGCCAACTGAAAACGTTTTTATATATAAATGGCGGTCAACTTTTCACAAAACATTTGGAGCAAAACTGTGCTGGCAAGTTTATAATAACCATAGCGCAGAGCAGTCGAACAAAGGATCGAATGTGCCACATGGTAGTTGCAGTAGGGCTCCTTAAGGCAGTCATCAACATTCAAATTTCTCATTCGACGTAACCCTAGAAAGTTTAAGGAGACATGTGGCAAGGATCGCGTTGTTAATTCGCATTTCCATAAGGTGAAGTCGCTCAAAGTCACGATAAAGGGTTTCAGCAACGAATGGATGATCCTTTCAACTTCAACATTATAATTTGGTCTCCTTTTTACTTAACGTTGAGATGGGGCGATCTCATCGTTCTTGTCAGCACCAGTCATGATCGTTATTAGCTGTTTCTCGTTCTTTGGTTGATTTCTATTTTGGGAGGCGCACTTTTAGCCATGATTAAGGCCCCGCATGAAGGGTGAATTTCTTTTTGCCACTCCCATTTTGCACTTACCATTACAACGATGAATTTAATTATGGGAAGCGCAGTTGCAACGCGCAAGAGGGAGTCCGCGGCGTGATTCTTGGCTCTCCGCCACGTGTCAAATATCTGTTGATCCAGTTTGAAAAAAACGCCAGCATTTTCACCTTGGGGAAGGAAGTTTCTGATGCCGGGCGTTGTAACCTCTCCATGCATGACACCACGTGAAACGTGTCATTAAATTAGTGTTTCGACGGAGGCAGGCAGCGTTCGCTATCATCCAGCGTGAATGAGTTAGTAATAATGGCAACATAATCCCGTCCAGAACGTAGGCGCATGGTTTCAGCTGTGTCAACTCTGCCATTACCGTAGGATGCACCAGGAAAAGGCGAAACGCTTAATCGAACCAGCGCAGTAACAGCTATGGAGCATTATTTCCAGAATGACAGATCCTTCGATATAGTAGTTGAAAAATATTATGTTAC
Organism: Pinus albicaulis; assembly: GCA_034641835.2. NCBI lineage: Eukaryota > Viridiplantae > Streptophyta > Pinopsida > Pinales > Pinaceae > Pinus > Pinus albicaulis. The sequence continues at coordinate 798,618,411 of CM076581.1, forward strand.
GAGATAAATGTTCCACCTTCAAAATTATATCAAATTTGTTGACTCGAGGAGGCCTGGCGTTCGATCATTATACTCCTATCCCAGCCTGTTCGATGTTTTCTGAGCCAGCCATGTCCACCAGCACCAACCTCCCTCCAACTGATGGCACATCTACTATAATCATGCAATGGCTGCGAGAGCTCCTCTCGTTGCAATTGGTACTCTTCACAGCACGCTTTTTCTCCACCACTTATATTTCCCGAATGATGTCCTCCGCTTTCTTCCCAATTATTGAACATGCATTCTTAACCTTTCGACCCAACACATCCAATCTCATCCTTCCTAGACTAGCAACCTTTGCTGAATTAGAACCAAGAAGATCGTAGACTTCTTCATTGTAAATCTCTATAACCCTGACCTTCACAATCTCATCCCCTTCCCCTTCCATGATATGGTGCAGAGCACGGTAAAAAATTCCAGGCTCCTTGGCAGCACCAAACATGGTATAAATCTTACCAGACCCTGTTGCTCCATACATTATAATAGTGCATTTTCCTCCGCTCTTCACTCCTTCCACTCACCCTTCAACGTACTTAAGGTAAAACAGCTGCAGGGCCTCTCCACTCCAAGATAAGTCATCGAGACTAAAATCTCTGCAATATCCTGAGCCTGCTTTGAGTCTCATGCCTTTCCTTGTTACTTGAATTCTTATTCCACCATTCTGCTGAGCATGCCTCATGCGTTCAATTACTTCCACTGGGTGTTCTTCTTTCTTCCGTGGAATTCGCCCCCCATTTGTTGCTGCTGCTCATGCTTCTGGTTCGGTTCTTGATTCAAATTTTGGCATGCTACCACCCTTTAGCTTATCATTTGATTTTAATGGTGTTTTTCTGCTCACAACCTGACTTACCACCGTGGAGACAGAAGCTGTGCATTATTAATTTTGATGCATGGTTAAAATTATTGATCCATCAGCGAATCACCGTTAGAAGGGCAAAGGATTTGCTGGAGTGCGCTCCTCCCTGCAACTACAGCAAGATCACACGATCGAGCGACTCCTCCATACGTAAAAGACACTCCCTTCGTTGAATGAAAGCGAGATTCAATGCAGGAGAAGACATTGCGCCTAAGCTGAACAATGATTGCACGATGAAGACAGCCATGCTTTGAGGTCGCAGTTCAACCCAGGTCGCTGGGTCGCAAACCTGTGAGGCTAGTGCAGATTGCGACTTGATGATATTTGCGACCCTGCGACCCTTTTGAGATTGCGACTCACGTAGAGATCAAGTGGCGCGACCCCTCCAGGTCGCTGAGTCGCAATGCACGCTGTTGGACGAAAAATGCGACCATGCGACTGTGCGACCCCTCCAAGGTCGCAAGGTCGCAGAATGATATGTCCACTAAAAGGCTGCGACCCTTGAAAGCTCCGACCATGCGACCCCGCTTCATAACAGCCTTTGTCTCCAAGAGAACAGGACTACACAGGGGTCCAAGCTAATCATTAAAATCCCTTGATGTTATTTGTTAATATGCTCCTTATGCATCTGCGTTCTCTTTTATTATATCTTTATTTTTCTGCAACATGCAGAAACATATTCATGTGGATGAGGCTAATGGCTGATCTAATGTGCTTACACGCAGGTAACATGAGGAGATTGTGATGACGACCCAGACAAGGAAGTTTTTCGCTCACCCAGAAGTGCTGGTTCATGTGGCGGGAGCTCAGAATATCTCAACAGGAAGAAGGTGAAAAGGATAAAATCGCAGGTCGCCCATCTGCCGAGGTCGCAGGTCGCACATCTGCTAAGGTCGCTAAGTCGCATCCCTTGGTAAACGCTCAATGACGCAACCCAGCGACCCAGTGACTGGGTCGCAGGTCGCAAATCCGGCAAGGTCGCAAGGTCGCACTTCCCCTGTTTTCTGAGATTTGCGACCTCGTGACCCCGCGACCTAGTCGCAAGGTTGCAAGGTCACACTTCCTCCGTTTCCGAGATTTGCGACTTCGCGACCCCGCGACCTAGTCGCAAGGTCGTAAAACTCAGTCAGGTTGCAGGTCGCAGAACAGACTGGGTCACAAGGCAGCCCAACGGTCAGGAAGATGAAAGGTCAAGGAAGCCCAAAGGGCAGGTTTTGCATTATAAATACTCCCTCGAGAGCTTGTAAAAGGGCTTTTGTTTGGGACTCGAGCTGAGTGCATTGTATTACCAGTAGATATACATTTAATGATGAATACAAGCATTTTGTAAAACCCCTTTTGTGGATCTGGTGTTGTTTTATGTACGAGCATTGTTGAGTATTATATCTTCAGTTTCTGAATATCTTTAGATTAATGGAACCGCATCTTCAATTCATATCACAGTTGCATAAAATTTTTCTGAGTATGTTAATGGTGGTTGAGTTTATTTCACTTTCTTAGCTAATGTTGATGACTTTGTTTATCTGCGTTTGTGTTATCATTTAAACTTTTAGGAAGTGAAGAGTGTTCTTGCCATGAGGAACTGTTTCCTTTGCGGTCAGAAAAATCTACAAGCATGACCCTAATGAAGTGTTGCTAACAACACTTCCTTCGGTCTTCATGATTTATTATTTTCTCTTGCTACTCATAGTGCTGCATGTACATTTAATGCATCAAACATATGTCTTGTATCAGTTGATTAGGTGTGTACCCACTGTTTTATAGAGTTTAAGCGAGACCCAAAGCAAAGGAGAAATCAGTGGTAGCTGGACCCACACCCCGAACGGGTCCCTATTCCAAATAGTTCAAGGTCTAATTGGGACCTTTTACCGGGGAGATCCCCTGCTGTTGGTCAGACAGATTTTCCCGTCAATAGAATTGGCGCTAGAAGGAGGGCCAGATGACAAGCTGAGCCCTTAGAGCCTGCAGTTAATCTCATATCTGTAATGGCTCGTTCCCAAATCATTCTCCCGAGATGTTTGTCGGAGTTTTTTGAGCCTCGATACTTCATCCCCGATGAAATTATGTATCACTTGTCCCAATTAAAATTCAATGGTGAAAATGGGGTGTCCATAACCCAACACTTTTTAGATTTCTGTGACTTTGGTGAGTGCTACGAAATTGACGATGAAGGTTTGATTTGTTTGCTTTTCTTCCTCACTCTCGAAGGTCGCGTTAATCAATGGTGCCGTACATTGCCGAAAGCTTCCATCCATTCATTTGAACAACTCGCTAGTGAATTGTGACAAGCTTTTCACAGGTACGATCTTCATAACGTTGTAATAAAGTTAAATGACATCAGAATGGAACCACAGGAATCCCTAGATGAATTCTCTATCAGATTCATTCATTATTGTTTTGAGTTCCCTGAGAGGGATGTCGATTGGAAATGTTTAAATGAACAGTTCAAGTATGTGATTCTCGTTTCCCTTGAACAATTTCAGTTAGATCCTAGTGTTCCCAATGATGACCCGCAAGTTACCGGCTGTTCAGATTTTGTCCCTAATGCTTCGTTTTCCATCTCCTCGAGTCCAGAACACATTCAGGCCTCCAAGGAGAGTGTTGCTGTTTGTGACATTCTCACCCCTCCTCCTGAGTTGTTGGGTAGTGGATTTGTGACCTCGAAAGTCCTGAGCAAGGATAGACACTGGCAAGAGGATAAAGCCTATTGCATTACCTTTGAATCTTTCATGCACCATGTCGAATCAGAACTTGAAAACCCTAATGGCTCATTACCTCTCCCGGTTCATGAAACCTACCTCAAGCCCACTCGATGTCTCCCTGGACACAGTCCTAAATCTGATTCACATACTGATTATGAATCGACTCCTATCCCAGATAAAGTCGATCCCCTTACAAGGCCTACCAGATCATCGTTTTCTCTAAATGACACGGATGCACGTGTTGAAAAGCCTTGTAGGGTTAACGCCCCTGCGACTCAATATTTTCGTTCATTATTCCCCGGTTGGTTTCCCGATCCCGCCACACCAGTAATTTCTTCGGGACATTCAAAATTCCTTATACTGGTATTGGCGGCAATTATAAGCCCGCAGATGGTGTTTCACAATCACAGTTCAAAATCGATGAATCTTTCAGATCTGATCATTCTCACTTGGAATCTTTAGACAGCCATAGGAGCGATTTTCTGTCTGGGCAACCTCAAGATGTCCTCTTTATTGATCCATCCCAGTTGGTAACTCCCGGGGAGCCTGACTTGCCAAGTACACAGCTTGATCAAATCGATGGTTGTAGCGATCACTCCTTATCTGAAAACATATTCAATCATACCGCTGAGGACTATCACTCGCATCTCTTTGCTGACCCTATGAAGACACCTGAATTCAGTGATTCACTTTGGGAAGATTCAAGTACCCATCAGAAAATTGAAGCGCTTCAGCTTCTGCCAATTGTTTCTGAGATGACGATCCCAAAATACCACGCTCCTCCCAGCATAACCATGGTAAATCCACCCCACCCTGGAAAATATAGAGAATCTGATACTTTGGATTATCAATCTGTCAGTACGCAAACATTTGACCGAATTGATACAAATCCCACTGACATTCTGCAACCCACCACAATCCATGATCACATCTACTCGCCTGTTGATCTCGCCAAGCAGTCAAAGTTGGAAAGCCCCTTGCTCGAAGGTCCAAAGTTTGTTCAAGGCAGTGAGGAATGTCAGGATCCACTAAACGCGGATTCGGATCCTTATACCCTTGACCAAACCCAGGAGCAATCCCGAACTAGGGTTTTCAAAACTAGGGTTTCTACGCTTGGATGCGCATGAATCTATAATTCGCCTGGCACTTGCTTACTGTTTCCATTCCATAAAACTGATGGTCCTCAACACCATGATGAGATTGCCGGTCAACTCGACCAACCCTATCCGGTGGATGTACCTACAAATAGGCCATGGCCTGCCCAGCGCCCATCAGACCTGAGATTGTGCATGAATGATTGTGTTTCATGTATAAATGGTGATTTTCAAGAACATATTGTTGTGTATCAAGATGAGAGTGGGTTTCAGCTTGCACAATCTGTTCTGGCATGTTCTTTGGTAAGTATCTATGATCATCTTGCCGTTGCACCTGCTCCTCAGGTAATTTTTGTTGCTGCTGCACTTTTTTGGATATTAGCTCTGGTCCTGATCATTATTGTTCTTGCAGGTCAGGAACTAATGTGGTGGCTACACTGGAAAGCTGATTTTACATAACCCGACCGCATCATTGGTTAAACTAGGGTTTAGGTGTAGGCTAGCTAGGACCAGTTAATAAAATTTGTTATTGCAAAGTTTTTAATTAGGCTTACTTGCTAAATTTTTTACTTCATGATTTAAAAGTGTGTTTGTTATTTTACGATTAATATCCTAGGCATCATCATGTTACAATTGTTTTTCACTCATTTCTTTTTCGTTTGCTTGATGCTGCATAAATAATTACTTCTTGTATTGCACCCCTTTCCCACCTACAACTGGTTAATCATTCTCCCACATGGCGTGGCATTGCATCTTGAGCCTCGCCTATTACACTGCGTCGTATGCTCTCTCCCTCACATCATTTTTTGTCACATCACCTACCACTTCATGAGCCCTCATTGCAACCCTATCACCTTGCAGTCTTGTTTTGCCCCGATTGCTGAAACAGTAACCCCATTGTTTTGCATGAGGTTGCGGTGGCTATCTCAAGAGGCAACTTTCTCTTAGGACCAGTCATCGAAGTCGCATTCTCAACAAGAGGCCTATGATTCTAAACTTATTTAGCCGGGGAGATACGAGCTGGTTTCCTATGGGAGACCTAATGAGTTTGAATGGCCCATACCCGTAGCCTAAGCCTTGTGCCCAGCGTAGTCCTGGACATCTTAATGACCTGTTTTGCACGCTTCGCCTATTGTGGTGGATGGGATGTGAAGGTTTGGCACAAGGGTAAACCCAAATCAGGATATCTTTCAGTTTCTGCAAAACAAGAAACAACCTCTCTTGCTCATAAAATAAGTCGGGATCCCTCATCCGCCCATGAAAAATAAGTGCCACGAGCACATGAAAATAAGTGCTACAAGCACATGAAACAAATAAGGGTAAAGGATCGAGAAAGGCTTCCTGCGCAGAGAGGTAATGCAACGACTCCGCTGGGGTACTGACCAGGCTCGCTGGCAGCGAAGCAACGTTTGTGATTTCTTGAAGTGACTCCGCCGGGGTACTATCCAGGCCTGCTGGCAGCGGAGAAACACCAGAAACTTACTTTAAAAATCCTGAAAATAATAAACCCACCGCCTTTCCCTTCACATCATCAACAAGCTACTAGCATCTGTGAGCTTTCTCTTTGATGTGTTTCTGATTAGCGGGACTTAGTTGAGGCACAAGGATTAGGCATACCTGTAAAGGGCCAAAGTAACACAAAGGGGACCCGCGGAACTTGTTCAATATTACCTTGCATTACTATCAGGACTCAGACTTTTGTTCTGATATTGACAGAGATGCTGAATTCTACCAGTGGTTCGCCATTTGTTGTAGCCACTACAACACCACCCAAAATTTTGGGTATATTTAAAATTTCGGGTCCCCCTCCGCTCGCTTAGTCGTTAGGATCTTTCACCGAACCTGCAGTCAGTGTCATCTCAGCGACCTATCCCCAACCCCTCATGAGTTTTCTCGCCATCATGATCAGACGTTGTTGTTGCAGTCACGCCATGTGCGAAGGATCGCCATGCATACATTCGAATGGAAACTTGTGTGTATTTACATTAAGAGAGCTTGCATCATAGATTGTCCAAGCACTCTATTTTAGCACTTCGCCGAGCTCATAGTCTAATATTTATTATTTGGGGGCACCGTCCTCTAAAGTGTAACTGTGAACTAATTAATGTTATGTTGTTTATACAGGTCAATCCCCCGACTGATAAAATCATCTATGATTGTCATGGCACCGAGGGGAATAAGATTAAGCTCAATGACAAGGTCACAGCTGTGAACCGTGACACATTCATCCACATGTCCCGCTCAGGTGGATATGAGACAAAAGGCCACCTTTGAAGACCATGGGTAAGGTAGATGACAAGGATGCACCCACAAGTGAGATGGAGGAGCAAGTTAACATTATTTTCAGTTGGAAGATGTTGCAATGTATTTTCATTCGGACGAAGGATCGGAGAAAGTTCATGATTGACCAACGCAACACTATGGGACACATCGGATAGGTTTCGTTGTCGCCCAAATTGTTATGATTCGGCCTCTATGTATCAGTGCACTCGGCCTATGTAGCATTATTCATTGAAACCTAAAATTTTCCTTGCACTCTATGAGGGAGACCCGGTCCGAAGGATGGAAATCGTTGGGTGGCATTCTTTTATGTTCAGAGGCAACGTTTACAGATTTTGGGGCACTCTTCACAAGTGTCAAGCGCTCTCACTTTTATGATTTATCTTGCCTTGATTGTGGCTTACATGTGTTGAGCTACTTGCATTTCACAACACTATCAATGTGTTGATTCAACCAGCTTTTTCTTGGCAATGCCAAAAACTGTGAGAGGGCCTGTGGTTGGAGTTGTGGGCCAAGAAATAAGCACGAGACATGTTGATTTCCAACCAACGTCTGGCACGTGGATACTTGCCTACATGTAAAGGTGTTACGTGTAAAGGGGTTACGCGTGTCAGATAAATTTCATGGGAGGATATATACTCTTGAAATCGAATCAATTTCAAACAACGTTATGCCTTGCTTCTATGTTCGGTTTGAGAGATGATAAGCACGAGGATAACGCCCTCTACACTCCCTTGGAGGCTGCATTCTTCGATGATAGCAAGAGGAGCGCCTCCACAATGATGAATATCATGCGCTATCTTCGATCATTACCGGCAATGGCGAGTTTTTATTGAGTGGCTAGTAAAATAATTCAAACCTCCTCGGCATTAAGATATTCGAGCAAAAAAGGGTTCGATGTCGTTTTCAATTCACGGTGAATGTTTGGAACAATATACACATATAGCGGTCAACTTTACGCTGGAAGCATGGCGCAGAAACGTTCAATGTTTACGTTGCATGGAGCCCAACGTAAATGTTTGTATATATGCATGGCGGTCAAGTTTTCAACCAGAACGTGGAGCGGAGTGCTATACCCATGATGGCATGCTCTAATTGACAATCTTCAACCACGTTTAGGTGGTGCAAGAACCATATGGTTTCAAAGCCATATAAAATGGTGGATCGAAACTATATGAAAACACATTCCAATGAGCCTAAATATTTCTATGGCGGATATATTAATCGAAACTTGGGGCAGAGTGTATAACAAACCTATGGTGACATGTCATGATAAATATGGTGCATTATGAATGGGCGAAAAGGGCGAGCGTGGTTTTCAACCTATGCTAAAAGCTTAGAGCCGATATATACACGTTCAATAGTCTAAATTCGTGGCTACGTTGCATGGAGCCCAACGTACGTTGCGGGGAGCCAACTGAAAACGTTTTTATATATAAATGGCGGTCAAATTTTCACAAAACATTTGGAGCAGAACTGTGCTGGCAAGTTTATAATAACCATAGCGCAGAGCAGTCGAACAAAGGATCGAATGTGCCACGTGGTAGTTGCAGCAGGGCTCCTTAAGGCAGTCGTCGACATTCAAATTTCTCATTCGACGTAACCCTAGAAAGTTTAAGGAGACATGTGGCAAGGATCGCGTTATTAATTCACATTTCCATAAGGTGAAGTCGCTCAAAGTCACGATAAAGGGTTTCAGAAACGAATGGATGATCCTTTCAACTTCAACATTATAATTTGGTCTCCTTTTTACTTAACGTTGAGATGGGGCGATCTCATCGTTCTTGTCAGCACCAGTCATGATCGTTATTAGTTGTTTCTCGTTCTGTGGTTGATTTCTATTTTTGGAGGCGCACTTCTAGCCGTGATTAAGGCCCCGCATGAAGGGTGACTTTCCTTTTGCCGCTCCCATTTTGCGCTTACCATTACAACAATGAATTTAATTATGGGAAGCGCAGTTGCAGCGCGCAAGAGGGAGTCTGCGGCGTGATTCTTGGCTTTCCGCCACATGTCAAAGATGTGTTGATCCAGTTTGAAAAAAATGCCAGTGTTTTCACCTCAGGGAAGGAATTTTCTGATGCTGGGCGTTGTAACCTCTCCATGCATGACATCACGTGGAACGTGTCATTAAAGTAGTGTTTCGACGGAGGTAGGCAGCGTTCGCTATCATCCAGCGTGAATGATTTAGTAATAATGGCAACATAATCCCGTCCAGAACGCAGGAGCATGGTTTGAGCTGTGTCAGCTCTGCCATTGCCGTAGGATGCACCAGGAAAAGGTGAAACGCTCAATCAAACCAGCGCAGTAACAGCTATGGAGCTTTATTTCCAGAATGACAGATCCTTCGATATAGTAGATGAAAAATATTATGTTACGAGATAAATGGTCCACCTTCAAAATTATATCAAAGTTGCTGACTCGAGGAGGCCTGGCGTTCGATCATTATACTCCTATCCCAGCCTGTTCGATGTTTTCTGAGCTAGCCATATCCACCAGCACCAACCTCCCTCCAACTGATGGCACATCTACTATAATCATGCAATGGCTGCGAGAGCTCCTCTCATTGCAATTGGTACTCTTCACAGCACGCTTTTTCTCCACCACTTGTATTTCCCGAACGATGTCCTCCGCTTTCTTCCCAATTACTGAACATGCATTTTTAAACTTTCGACCCAACACATCCAATCTCATCCTTCCTGGACTAGCAACCTTTGCTGAATTAGAACCAAGAAGATCGTAGACTTCTTCATTGTAAATCTCTATAACCCTGACCTTCACAATCTCATCCCCTTCCCCTTCCATGATATGGTGCAGAGCACGGTAAACAATTCCAGGCTCCTTGGCAGCACCAAACATGGTATAACTCTTACCAGACCCTGTTGCTCCATACATTATAATAGTGCATTTTCCTCCGCTCTTCACTCCTTCCACTCACCCTTCAATGTACTTAACGTAAAACAGCTGCAGGGCCTCTCCACTCCAAGATAAGCCATCGAGACTAAAATCTCTGCAATATCCTGAGCCTGCTTTGAGTCTCATGCCTTTCTTTGTTACTTTAATTCTTATTCCACCATTCTGCTGAGCATGCCTCATGTGTTCAATTACTTCCACTGGGTGTTCTTCTTTCTTCCGTGGAATTCGCCGCCCATTTGTTGCTGCTGCTCATGCTTCTGGTTCGGTTCTTGATTCAAATTTTGGCATGCTACCACCCTTTAGCTTATCATTTGATTTTAATGGTGTTTTTCTGCTCGCAACCTGACTTACCACCGTGGAGACAGAAGTTGTGCGTTATTAATTTTGATGCATGGTTAAAATTATTGATCCATCGGCGAATCACCGTTAGAAGGGCAAAGGATTTGCTGGAGTGCGCTCCTCCCTGCAACTACAGCAAGATCGCGCGATCGAGCGACTCCTCCATACGTAAAAGACACCCCCTTCATTGAATGAAAGCGAGATTCAATGCAGGAGAAGACATTGCGCCTAAGTTGAACAATTATTGCACGATGAAGACAGCCATGCTTTGAGGTCGCAGTTCAACCCAGGTCGTTGGGTCACAAACCTGTGAGGCTAGTGCAGATTGCGACTTGATGATATTTGCGACCCTGCGACCCTTTTGAGATTGCGACTCACGTAGAGATCAAGTGGCGCAACCCCTCCAGGTCGCTAAGTCGCAATGCACGCTGCTGGACGAAAAATGCAACCATGCGACTGTGCGACCCCTCCAAGGTCACAAGGTCACAGAATGATATGTCCACTAAAAGGCTGCGACCCGTGAAAGCTCCGACCATGCGACCCCGCTTCAGAACGGCCTTTGTCTCCAAGAGAATAGGACTACATAGGGGTCCAAGCTAATCATTAAAATCCCTTGATGTTATCTGTTAATATGCTCCTTATGCATCTACGTTCTCTTTTATTATATCTTTATTTTTCTGCAACATGCAGAAACATATTCATGTGGATGAGGCTAATGGCTGATCTAATGTTCTTACACGCAGGTAACATGAGGAGATTGTGATGACGACCCAGACAAGGAAGTTTGTCGCTCACCCAAAAGTGCTGGTTCATGTGGCGAGAACTAAGACTATCTCAATAGGAAGAAGGTGAAAAGGATAAAATCGCAGGTCACCCATCTGCCGAGGTCGCAGGTCGCACATCTGTCGAGGTCGCTAAGTCGCATCCCTTGGTAAACGCTCAACGACTCGACCCAACAACCCAGCGATTGGGTCGCAGGTCTCAAATCCGGCAAGGTTGCAAGGTCGCACTTCCTCTGTTTTCCGAGATTTGCGACCTCGTGACCCCACGACCTAGTCGCAAGGTCGCAAGGTCACACTTCCTCCGTTTCCGAGATTTGCGACTTCGCGACCCCGCGACCTAGTCGCAAGGTCGCAAAAGACAATCAGGTCGTAGGTCGCAGAACAGACTGGGTCGCAAGGCAGCCCAACGGTCAGGAAGATGAAAGGTCAAGGAAGCCCAAAGGGCAGGTTTTGCATTATAAATACTCCCTCGGGAGCTTGTAAAAGGGCTTTTGTTTAGGACTCGAGCTGAGTGCATTGTATTACCAGTAGATATATATTTAATGATGAATACAAGCATTTTGTAAAACCCCTTTTGTGGATCTGGTGTTGTTTTATGTACGAGCACTGTTGAGTATTATATCTTCAGTTTCCGAATATCTTTAGATTAATGGAACTGCATATTCAATTCATATCACAGTTGCATAACAGTTTTCTGAGTATGTTAATGGTGGTTGAGTTTATTTCACTTTCTTAGCTAATGTTGATGACTTTGTTTATCTGCGTTTGTGTTATTATTTAAACTTTTAGGAAGTGAATAGTGTTCTTGTCGTGAGGAATTGTTTTCTTTGCGGTCAGAAAAATCTACAAGCATGACCCTAATGAAGTGTTGCTAACAACACTTCCTTCGGTCTTCATGCTTTATTATTTTCTCTTGCTACTCATAGTGCTGCATGTACATTTAATGCATCAAACATATGTCTTGCATCAGTTGATTAGGTGTGTACCCACTGTTTTATAGAGTTTAAGTGAGACCCAAAGCAAAGGAGAAATCAGTGGTAGCCGGACCCACACCTCGGACGGGATCCCTATTCCAAACGGTTCAAGGTCTAATTGAGACCTTTTACCGGGGGGATCCCCTGCTGTTGGTCGGACATATTTTCCCTTCAACATGGCACAATTACTACACTACCTATCTTTGAATGTCCCTTATGTAAATCTATTACTATCTTTAAAGGTCTAGCATATTATAGGACCAAAATAATACTTCCCTATTTAATGCATATCTTCTCTTCCATAGGTAGAGAAGATGCCCTATCATCTGTATAGATTTTGAGTGATAGATCTGCAGTTTACAGTTATGTTGACCACTAAAAGAAGCCATTTATCCTAAGATAATTTATAATTTTATGAAGATCTTAGGCTTGACTAAAAAAATGACTGGCGAGGGAAAATGGGAGTAGACCTTAAAAACGCTTTGAGGGGCTTGCAAAGTGATTATTTATTTCCCATTGATAATGTTGCCTCTATTTTTTAGTAGTTTATAAAAATTTTGGGAACATATTCTGCAAGAATATAGCTTGCATTTAGAAAACTGATATTACAAAGTGGCACAACTTTGAACACTTTCATAAATTTAATGACCATTGTCATGGTGATTTAAAACAAAAAAATGATAGCATACTATTTCCCTAATGCAAAAAACCATCATGCATTTTGTAGCAGATTAAAAAAGCTTAGCATCTTAGTGAATTAAGTTGTCTAGGTGATTAACTATTTTATTCCCATACTCAGCCTTATCTTCAGGGGGTTTTGTATAGCCAGCTTGAAATGCAACGATACCACTCATTGTTGTCTTGATCCTTGTAGGCACTGCAAATAGTCTAGGAAACCAAAAAAAAAAAAAAGTTTACTTTCTTATGTGATAAATGATATAGTTTCCATAGCCAGACTCTTTCAAAATTTGACTTTATATTGTAGTAGTGAATGCAATAACCAACAACAAATTGAATCGATTACCATTTCTCATGCAGATTGAAATTCCCATATCACTAATTTGCCTCTTCTTCAACGATCCTGCTGCACTTTTTACATGTATGCTTATTGTGGAAGTATGAAGGGCACACACCAGGTGTTTAAGAAAATTCCCAAGCGCAATGTGTCCGCATGGAATGTTATTATCAGAGGTTGTGTCAGGGATGGAAACTTCTAGGAAGCCCTCAAGTTGTATTAAAAAATGAAATAGGGAGGACTAAGTGGAGACACACCTATCCAATTGTCCTCAAGGCATGCACTAAGATTGCAGCCCTGGAGCAGGGTGGGGTAATCCACAGTTACATGGAACACGATGAATACAGGATATTTCGAAAATAGAAATTGTGTAAGAGGCAGGAAAGCTACTTGATGAAATGCAGATGGGAAGGTCTAAACCCTATGTAATGCGTGATGATATCCAAGTATGAGTAGAATGGTCACAGAAATGGTGCAGCGAGATCTCTTCTAAAATGTAGCTAGATGGAGTGACAGCTAATTCAGTCACTATTGCCAGTGCTTTTTCTTCTTGTGCAGAATTAGAAACGCTGCAACAACAAAAAAAATGGATGATGCATATGAAGTGTTTGTCAATATGCCAAAGAGGGATCTGACCTCATGAAATCTAATAATTTTTTGTTATGCATTGAAAGGATATTGTGATGAGGTGCTAGGACTCTTTTATCAACTTCAAAATGACAAGAATGAACCAAGATGTAATTACATGGAGTGCGGTCATTGTGATATATACTCAATTTGGTCATAGTGTTTAATCCTTGAAACTCTTCAGTTGAATGCAAGTTTCAAAGGTGAAGCCTAACTCTATTACCATAATAATTATTTTCATTCATGTGCTGACTTAGTGGCTCTGCAGTGTGGGTATCAAATGCATGGGCATGATGCCATGACACTCTTTTATGAAATACAAGAAGCAGGCATTAAGGTATGCCATATCATCTTCATTGGTATTTTATCTGGACACGGCCATGCAGGACTATAGTAGATGAAGGCTAGCATCATTTTGATTGAATTAGTAGAAATTTTGGCGTGAAGCCTAAAGTGGAGCATTATGCATGCATGGTTGACCTCCTCGGCCACTCGAGACACTTGAATGGAGCATATGTGAAGTTGTTGAGCATATGTGATGTTGTTTAACATCTATGTTACTTCTATGGGATGATGTAGTCAACGTGAGAAAGCTAATGTCAGATAAGAGAATTTAAAAAAAGGAACCAACATCTCATTTTCACAGACAGCTCCAGATGCTGCTAACTTAGGATGTTTTGAAATATATCACGTAAACTCTTTGACAATGTTCTTGAGTTTGAATGATAATACACCCTCTTCATTTGAATTTTGCCTCTCCAAAACCATGGAAAGGAGAGACATGGATGAGTTGCAACCATGCATCCTTCCTCAACAACCCTCAAGGTGGCTAGAAATAGATAATCATGACAAGCTCCAAGCGTTGGACAAGTCTTGGTTGAAGCCTTATTGTTGAGTCCCAAATTTGCATCTTTTCCATACACTTTTCCATACCTTTTTCACTCACCTAAACCTCCCAAATTGTCAATATCATGTGCAAAAGAGCATCTAACATGGTTTTTAATTATATTTTTGTGTTTGCTATTTGATTTAGATTTTGTTCATTCAGCTGCGGAATCTTGCCACTTTCCGTAGCTGCTGCAACTTTCCGCAGCTATTTTGTGAAACTCTATGCTACAGGTGTCTACAAGGAAAACGAGCCACATGGGCAGGTCAGGAATGACGTGGACATGGTTCGTGTCCTGTTGGTTCAAGCAAACTCATCCAAAGAAGCCGCGGTCAAAGGCGTCCACATGGAAGTCAACCATGGAGTTTCATGTCGGCCGGACTCTGTTTCGTGTCACATAAAGATCCATACGGCCGTTTCTAAGCCTGTGGAGGATAAATCGACATCTGTACAGGGCTCTAGAGTCGAATTCAAGCATCCACCTCTCGTAGATTCACTTTCCAACACGGCCATGCTCCTATATCCGTGGACGTAGTGGTCTACGTGCTCTCTACCAGCATGAACTTTAGGAGACAGTTATAGTTTGTTGTTATATATAATGCGTTTGCATACGCATATAGAGTTAGTCAATATTAGTGAATGTAGTCTCTGTTATCTTTTGATTAGTCCGCTCTGTAGTGATTACGCTGCACTTGTGCCGTAACATTACCATTCTGTAATGACTGCTTTTTAATATGAGAAGACTCTGTTTTTCAACTTAATTCGTATTTGAGGACCATTGCCAAGGCTGGTGTAGAGGGCCCCTGCTCAGCTAAGGTTTTGTGCATTAGTGTATAATTTTAATTTCATTTCATTGTGTCATAATCCATTCATATGTTCATATATTTCATTTGTTTCATTTCTGTTTATACACTTCCATAATTTCCATTTCATTTCTGTCTTTCATGCTTTATGATTGTTAATCACTGATCAGTGTTCTTGTTTCAGGTTATAGATAGGCAGCCCGGGCATTTTCATAGCTTTTTGACTAATGACATGGAACTAACATTGTTCTACTGCTAATTTGCTTTTCATAGTTTCTGTTTAATTTCAGTATTGCTTTGTTCATTTCAGTTTTGCTTATTTGCTTCAGTAGTTAAATTTAGATATATTAAGCTGCTCATAGCATCTTCAGTTGCCTCCGAAAGCCACAGCTGGACTGATGGTGAGGAATTGTATTATGAAATGTGTAGTTTAGTATTAGTTTCTTTTCTGCAAATTTAGATATATTAAGCTGCTCATAGCATCTTCAGTTGCCTCCGAAAGCCACAGCTGGACTGATGGTGAGGGACTGCATTATGAAATGTGTAGTTTAGTATTAGTTTCTTTTCTTCAAATTTAGATATATTAAGCTGCTCATAGCATCTTCAGTTGCCTCCGAAAGCCACAGCTGGACTGATGGTGAGGGATTGCATTATGAAATGTGTAGTTTAGTATTAGTTTCTTTTCTGCAAATTTAAGATATATTAAATCATGCATGACATCTTCAGTTGCCTCCGAAAGCCACAGCTGGACTGATGGTGAGGGATTGAATCATGAGTGTATGGTTTAGTATTAGTTTACTTTCTGCAAATTAAATATCAGTTACTCAAGTTGTTTATGATTACTTCCGAAAATCATAGTTGGACTAATGATGAAGGGTCAAAAGATAAATTGATGTAATCTGATTTAGATTTTTTTTGTTGCAATTTTGAATTTCCTTAAGCATAGTTTCTTTTGTGTTTAGTCGGCAGCAAGAATAGTTTGGTTTTCATGCTCACTAGTTTACTGTTTTGATTTATTAGATTAGCAGCACCTTTTCATTTCAGCAGTACATTTTCATTTTCTTTCAAGTCTTATCATTGTAAATTTCAAATTGCTTTTAAAGTTTCAAGTTGGTAAATCATTATAGGGGATATCATTTCCTTGAACAAACATAACCAAACTTGTTTTCATCTGAGAATTTCCATTTCACCTTAGAAAACCAAAAACGACAAAAAGTTAAGAAATAGGTTATCTTGCACATATAGTGCGCCGCACTTCATCAGCTTACGATTCCCGGATTGACAAATTAAATGCAGCAATTTAGGACACACTAAATTGACCAAACACTTATGTTGTAAAAAATTAATCGATCAGGCAAGTCCTCGACCAAGTTTGGGACTTCATTGAGGAGTTTTCGCAAATTTCGAATTATCTCAAGTTTTCGACAGTGTTTGGTTATAGAAAATTAGTGGAGCAAAAAAAAGACATTTTCCCAGAAACAAGCCTGCCTAACAGAGGCCAAAAGTTGTGTTACTAGTTTGAAAACAAGAATTTCAATGTCAAGCAAATTGGATGAAGGAGGGGCCAGCAAGGGAACATGACAAGTTGCCTCAAGCTTGCATATTTTTGTGGGCTTGTTTGTCTGTATTCAAGACTTCGCTGAGAAGACAATGAATTGCATGGATTTTATAGGGATATGATTAGTGGATGGTAAGGTCTGGGAGACTATGGAAGTGCAAATACGCTTTTTATTGATACTTCAAATGTGACCAAGCTTAAAAATCAAGATGGTTTCTGGTTCAGAAGGGAAAAAAAATAAAAACAACAAAAAATGGAGACCCCATGCATCTTTTGAAAGAAGTTCTACGATGCCTCACATCTATTGTAGTTATTGCAAAGCTCTCATATATTCTTGAACATTGGAGTAACATAATCACAACATTATTTTATTTCCCTTTATTCTCTTCCTCTATGAATTTCATGTCAAGTAAAATCATCACTTTCTTCTGTTATTTGAGCATTATATGGAAGGCTTCATGTAGCTATTTGACAAGGTGCCAAAATTTATTTTCAAGAGACAGTTGTTCAGCAAACCCTGATTAATGAGTCCTACTGGATCCTGTTACAACTAATACTTGAATATTTCATTCCAAAAATTCTCCTCCTTCCAGGTTGTAAATCACCATATCATTTCTGAGGACAAGGAGTGATTTTGTAAGAAAGGTATTTGAGATGCTAGTTGGATCATCTAGAAAGCTTCAGGTATTGGAAAGGTGCTTCCACAATTGAAACAAGGTGGACATGGATGCTTGATATACTGGAAGACTTCTTGAATTTCTTAGAATTTTTATATTGTCGAATGGATGGGAGCACTCCAACATTAGAAAATAATCATTGAATAAAGAACTTTAGTAGCCCAGATAATGAAATTTTTTCCTTATTTCAACTCATGCGGGAGGGGGGGCGAAAGGCAAGGTGGGAGTTGGAATAAATTTTCCAAGTGCAGACACAATTATTATTTATTTTAGTCCCTTTTTTTATTTATGAGCTCAATCATGATCTCACAGGATAGGCCAAGACAAACTAGTGATTGTATATCAGTGATAATAAAGTGCTTTGTTGAGGAGAGAATATTGTAGTAGCCAGGAAAAAATATGGATTTGGAGAATCTAGTGATGAATCTTTGTAAAAATGAAAGTTTAAAGAATTATCTAGATCACAAAAAACCTTTGTGTTTGTGGATACTGCCACAATACCACCAAGTTCATCTCCAAAATTGTCAAGTGAAAAATCACTGAGTGATTATGTTCTCGTGCAATTGCAAATTACTAATAACAACAAACCATGTAGAAATGTCGTTTATGTTGTGAGTAGAGTTCATTGTACAAAGATCAATGTTTCAATATTTTTGGTACTACACGACCCCAACCAAGTTTCATTAGTTTACTCTGTTAACCAAACCAGGTTTCATCATTTTATGAAGTACATATGACATTCTAATAGCTCACTACGTGTGTTTGTACTACCTATTTGTTCTACTCAAGGAAAAAGGTCTAGAAAATATAAATCTGATAAGATATCAACGAAGTAGGTGGTGGGCCCTCTTAGAAGTGAGGATTCTTTGGGAATAGACACTCATTTAAAATAGACAAGCTCCAAGAGTCCATTTTCAAAAATGGGAAATAATGCTCTGGCAGGTGCATTGGCCAGAATATTTGTAAGTGTTTCTACATCATTTATTTGGCTGATTGAAGCATGGGGATCATACCTAAACTTGTTGGGAAAGCTATGCAATGACACTTATACTAGAGGGTTATCAACCAAATACTAAGTGGGAGATGTTATTGAATCTAGATGGCTAGATTTGGGGACTAGCTAACATTTAAGCTTCAAAAAATGTAAAAGAAAGAGTGCCCTTTTTTAATTGGATGGATTATAGCCAACTTAAGGCTCATGTTTGCAGATACTTTGAGATAGTTTAAGCTCCAACTGATGAGGAAGATATCCTCCTAGTAAGATTCATTCATGGGGATAAAATGACTTAGAATTTCCTCAAAGCCAAACTGGGCCTATATGACCCCAACATATTCAAAAATAGCAATTCATCTACACTCTAGCGCACCTAGTCAAATTTCTGCAAGGCTATAATGAAGGTTCTAAAGAAGCTTCATAGAGACATACACTCAAAACATAATGCTTTTTACTTTGATTGCCAAGAGGGTCAGTGTTAAAATTTGAAACTAGGGCCAAATTCCACTTTGGACTGCTCCTATGAGGAAAATGATTGCAACATTGGATTTCTCTTTTTGAGAGGATCAAAATTGACCTAAAGATCACTAAATTTGGATAAGGAAAAGAATTCATTCACTCAAATGAAATTTCATAAGGCATGAACATATTTAGGCAGGAAAATTTGAAAATTGAAAATTCGAATTTCCCTCCTCAAGTAATCAAGTCGACCTACCCAAGAAGGATATAAATAACCTATCTTAAGCACTTTGATATTTATTCTTCTCTCTAAAGTAGCCGCAGAAGAAGGTGATTTTCAGCGAAGGAGATGAAGGTTCAATTTAGTCATAATCAAGGGCAGAGTTCCATAATATGGAGGATGGGATTAGTTTGGGCAAATTTATGATTTGTCTTGGACATTTTATCTTCATCACAGGTCCGAGTTCAAGTATATAAAAGCCGCACCTGTTAAGGGTGATTTTGATGAAAGTTTGGGACTGTTGTGAAGGTGTCATTCTCCTTGAAGCCATACGCACTAGTTTGGGTCACCTACATCTAGGCCATAGAGCTTAAGAACCCTGTCCTGGAGGACGAGAACCTACAACAAGAAAGCCACATTCAGGGATGCTTTATCATGAGGCTGTGTAGTGGGTTTTGAAGCCTAGAAGAAGGCTTATGGGCTACCAGCATTTAAAGGGACTAGTTTAAGGTAATCCACAGTCTATTAAAGGTATTTAAGGCTGTGAATGGGGTATTTATTGACTGTGTTTATTCCCTAGTCAGTCCTACCAGAATTTCAGAGAATACACAAGTCCTTGGAGCCTACACCAAACATCAGATTTGCAGCCTTGTTGGAACCATCCTCTTGTCTAAGGGCAGTGGTATTAAACCTTCTCATTTTGCAAGTCATTTTGACTTTGAAGTATTGTATTCTCTCTCTCTGCTGAACATTTGACATTAATGATAAGAATAATTGATAAGGGTTTTCCCCGTCTTGGGGTTTTTCCCTGGCTTCAGCCATATTCGTGTGTTCTTCTGTCTTGTCTTGTCTTGTCTTAAGATTTTATTACTTATGTTCTTTCATTAGTTACACTTATGATTAAATCATTAATGAGATTTCTAATGGATTAATGGGAAAACGATGTAACTAACCGAAGTTAATAACATGTTAACTCAAAATTAACATGGTTTCAGAGCCAGGTAAGGACAAGCCCAAGCTTAAGATATTACGATCTCTAAGAAGCACCTAAGGAATTTCAGCAGAATTCACCTTTAGACCTCTGTGGTAGGACAAGTCCGAGTTCAAAAAAGGACAATCTGTGACATTGTCTTAAGGCCTTCTACAAGCCCTAATCAGTGAACTTGGGCACAAATTCAAAGAGAAACTCAGTCATCACAAACAAAAGGTGGAATTCATCAACGTATGTTTCATCATTTATGAGGTGTTCTTTTAAGTGGTTTCAAGATATTTTCAGAGGTATATTTAGCAGTAAAAATTCAGAAGGAGATGTTTCCCTTCAAGATCGTTTCCTGGACTATGAGTTATCATAGTAACATAAAATAATTTATATGTCAAGAACTCCTAATCCCTTGGCCTGGTGGAGTTAAGACAATTCAAATTTTACTATGATCTGAATTCATCAGTACTATGGAAGATTAAGTAACTTGAATCCTATTCTCTGAAAAAATAGTAAGAAGTATTGCTGGAATTATAGTAGTATCACTGTAAGAATAAAATGCTAATACCGGCCTCTGTTCTACAACAAAACTATGAGCATTCTTTTGATGTGTGGAGCTCTAGATATAGTGACCTTATTCTACAATTAGGACATCAAAGCACAAGCCTAATATCTAGTGATTCTGGCTCCATTTGGATGTCATAAGGCAGTTGATCTCTACAAGACCGAGCTCCAAGTTTCACCGTCTTCTGTGATCTTCATCACAAAACAGCAAAATATTTTGTTTCAAGACACTACATGTCAATGAAAGGTCTAGCTCATATCTTGTTTTTAAGACCTTCATTCTTGTGGCCCTATTAGAGCACCACTCCAAACAAATCTCTACACTATTATGTGATTAAAGTGGCACAAGAAGATCGAAAGGTTCAGGCAGTAAGAGGAAAAAAAATTTGAATAGAACCTTGGTTCCTCCTTTACAACAAAGACCTACTCTTCCTATGTAGACTTGTGGAACTCCATTTGAAGGGCAACGTGATCTCATTTCTAGACAAAGTGTAAAGGAGCTACCGAAGTCAAAAAATTATTATTTTTTTCTTTAGGCCTTGTTCTTAATAAGAAGTGTCAGTCTTGAATCTTGCAGACCTAACGCAATCAACCTGAAGTATGGAAGTCTGATACATATGTTACAATGATACCTAATAGATCATTAAGTGCAAATTCAAGATGTAAAAGTGTTGTGTAACTAAGATAGCCCTTGTCACATATATATACATATATCTTCTTCAGTGATTGCCTACAATCCAACCTACATAGCATACTGAGCTCGGTGACAAGCACTATGTGAGCATCTCTATTCATTAGAAATATGGAATGACTTAAGAAGCCTGTGGAGAATATCTATATTTTATCGAGCGAAATCTTAGCCCTCTTAAAGATATTCTGAACAGTTTTATTTGTGTTGTTAAATTAATAACAAATCTACATACATCGATACAGTGACCAAGAATCTGACCTGGAATACACTCTTAGTATGGTTTTCATAAAAATTATGATAATATCCATGTGATGTGTTGATCAGATTTTTGGGCCTTGATTTGTCCACAACGTAGCAAATCATATCCTGATCAGTTGTGCATGATGATGACAGCAAAATAATTGAAGTGCACTAAGACCTTTCTAAAACTTATGGGAGCCTTTTTTGAACTTGCCAAGGTTCTGATCAGCATTTCTTCTGCCTGTAGAATGCATCCATGTGCTAAGGATTATGTCTGTGGAGATTTTCTCTCTAATAAATACTTGGGATTGTTCATTATATTGTTGTGTATGAACATATTTACAACTAGTGAACAGAATAATAACACCGCATGACTAACCAAGTTTATATATATCAATGCTGGAGTATATTGCGGATGACACAGTTTAAATTAGAGTCTTGGTATCTATGTCATGATAATGTAGTGCTTTTGTATTAATGCCTGGAAGGAAAAAACCTTATCATATTAAGGCAGGTCTATTGGCACCATCAAGAAAATATCTCAGTTAAGATATATGGACAGAGACAGTTGAATACTCCAAGTTCTGAATGGAATTTCTAGATTGTCACTACAAATTATTAAGAGCTGAATCATAGATTATAGTTCTGAAATGGAGAGCAGTTCCAGATATAATATAATCCATGACTTGAAGGATTTGGTTCTCAAATACCTTAGCATGTCACATTATATCTCTATCGGTAGTAGCTATCATGGATTGGATGGGTCAGATCATTACGATAAATATATTATTTCAATGGCCAGCACACTCTGATGTTGACATATAGGCAGTGGGATCTCTCTCTGCGACATTAACAATGGTATCACATTAGATATGACATTGTGCATATATGCAGAGTAAATGACATTGCAATTATCTTTGTTGATTGAATGTTGAGTGTATGATAATATGTTTGATATGGCTACATATGCAAAATATACGACATCACATTCGCATGTATTGACAATATGGGTATCGTTGCATTCACTGTGTACTATTGGCATCACATTCACTCTAAGGCATCCAATCTCTATCTCTCGCATGGTTTCGATTATATGTATAAGGCATCATAACATCTCAGTATGGTGACTCTCAATATTTGTTTGGACCCTCTGCACTATGATATATGGTTCATGTACATGGCATCAAAGATATATGTTGTAGTACAGGGCGGTCAGTGTTGGTATGTTGAAGTGCAGAATTGTATGGCAACATATATGTATAGATGTATTATAGTATGACATCAGTAGTGATATTCATTCATAGCTTCAGATAGCAGTTGCAATATATGCAGAGGCATTTTTGGTTTAGTATCTATCATGACTTCAATTATGATGTAACTCTTGATGGAGGCACTTTTATATATGAATTATGGTGTCTCATTGTGTACATGATTTTCTCAGTATACATATATGACTCGTTGCACAGTTCATATACACAGAATATATAATGCCTAGTTCCTCTGCAACATAGTCAGCATCCATCTACAGTACTTCTCTGTTATATACGTGGCATAAGAAAACTATCCAGTGACTGGCATCAACATTTGTGACTTGATATGTCTATGACCTTGGAAAGAAATCCAATTGAATTCTTTAGCCATCATAAATGAACTTGCCAAAACTTGAAATTATTTATTAAGGAATTCGTTGTTTTTAATTCAAGTCAAAAATAGTTGGAAGAAGTTTTTTCCATGCTCAGAATTCACTGTTCCTTGCAGCCATGCTTCTCTCTATCACTTCTATACCCTTAGGTACCGATGAAGATCAAATATATATGCAAAATTTTCCTCTGACCTCAGGAATGTCCGTTCTCTGGATCATTGATGTTCTCAGCAAAGGTTACTTTGCTTATCAAAAAGGAAGGTTTTGGACGAACAAGAGATATATCAGATGCATGGGCAGATTGTTCTGGAAATCAGTGTTACAGTTGGCATCCACTATCATCAGGACTCCATCAAAATCAATCTAATCTCCTACAGTGAGGATTTCAACAGATAAAAGCTTCTCTGGATTACAATATTGAAATTGTAATAACCCTGACGAAGTTTTGTTCAACTATAAGAAGCAGTCTCATATTTGTCAGGGTTGCTCCATTGTTGCTTAGTCTGGTGATGATGTTTGGAACAATGCTTGGCATAATCAGACTTTAAGCTGATTATTTCAAGGTATTATCCTAGACCATCTTGAAGAGAAATTTTTCCTCCTTCTAACTAGCCCTTACTTGCCCCCAAACTCCCACTGGTTGATGAGAAATTGATTTTTTAAGTTGAAAATATATATATATATATTTAATTGCTAGCCGACCTACACTCTCATAAAGGCCTCACTCCAAAAGGACGCGTCGCTTCATTTCAAGTCAAATTCATACAAATAGAAGAGCTTACTATCAATTTTACGAACTTATTTCGGTTAAGAATTTATTTCGGTTAATAATTTCAGAGTTTATACACTGAGGCTTATTTCGGTCAAGAATTTCAGAGTTTATACAGTGAGGCTTATTTCGGTCGAGAATTTATTTCAGTCAATAATTTCAGAGTTTATACAGTGAGGCTTATTTCGGTCAAGAATTTCAGAGTTTATACAGTGACATGATGATAAAGGAGGCTGAGAATGATATATTTGGGAAAAAAAAATCTGCTTGATACCTTAAATTTGGATTACAACAGAGATCAGTTCTTTGTAGTCTCAGAACTGCATTTGTAAAATCGTGCAACAAATTTTCAGAGTCTATATTACAGAAATGTGGTGTCATCTTCAGAACTCGAATTACAGAGGTAATTTTTCAGAAGATAAAATTTATGATTACAGTCTCAAGCTACAGCAACTCAGACTTGTATATGAGTCATAAATCATCGTATTGTGTGGAAGTATCAAAGCTTTGGAGTACTATACCTCAGGAATGGAGGTGGAGAATAGAAGCTTGGACATGTAGCTTCATAAAATCTGCAATATTGTCACTGAAACTCTCTGATCTGTATATTTCCTCATAATCATTGACAGACAAGTCTTGGACCTGAGTTTTTAGCAAAATTCAGGCTTGTTTCAATTGAAAAAGAGCTCAAATTTGTGGCCACAATCTTCTGGATAGTTTGCAGGCATATGTTTGAGGCTACATTGTTGTAGCATCTTCTAGGTTGTTTTCATCAACACCATGCCCAACGCCATTTGTTTGATGCGGTGTTCTACCCCTTCTGATTATGAAAATTTGGAGATGTGTTACTTTGATGTGTCTCTCTTGAAGGTGAGCGAGAAAGATATATATAACATCACAGAAGGATACAGTGAGAGAAATATCATCGGCAGTGGTGCCTAAAGCACCATATACAAAGGGAAGCTTGTTAATGGGATGACAGTGGTAATCAAGAAGCTCAAATTTGAATTAGAAGCAGAGGCCCAAAGTTGTTTTATGGCAGAGTGCAAGACACTGGGTAAAATCAGGTATCGGAACCTTGTGAAAATTATGGGTTAATTTCCAATTGGGATGTCAAAATCCTTATACTCTAATTCATGCCCAATGGTAGTTTAGACATGCATTTACATGGGGACTCTACTCAGCTCGACTGGGCAACAATGCTCAGAATTGCTATGGGTGTTGTAGAGGCACTGGTGTATTTACACAAAATGTAGAATCGGGGAGATTTTCCACTGTGATATTAAGCCCAAAAATATTCTTCTTGATGAACAGTTTGAGGCGTACATCAATGATTTTGGAATTTTACGGCTAATTGATCCATAGCTTCGCGGCAGCACGCTTTGATGCGATGTCTGCTAATGCTTTCAACTTCAACTTCTTTATTTATTTGAGGGTTTCATCAAATTTTCAAACAATAGGCTAAGTGGTATACTTCCTTCACAGTTTGGGTTGCCCAAAGGCCTCAGGAGTTTAAATATCTCCATCAATAAGTTGACGGGACTCAAAAACATCAAATATGGGGTCAAGACCAAAAAAATTCTAAGAAAGGTCAGAGATTATTGCAAATGCAACATGCAACTCAAATTCAAGACATCGAAATCAAACAAGCTCAATAAATTCGCTTGCAAGGCATTAAAATATGGGGTTTTGAAAAGCTAAACAAAATCATAAAATAGCATTTCCGAAGGTTCATTTTATAAATACCTGGTGGGCAGGTTGTGGACTAAGGTGAGCAGCATCTTGAGCTTAGTTCCCCTCAGAAGCCAATCCAGTGTGAGGCCAATACGGCATGCATATCCACAGCTATGGTGTCAACTAGCTACCTCAAACAATACAAAGGAATAGAGCATCCCTCTTCGAAATCTGGCAGAATGCTCACCACGGGGTTCCACTTGCTCCTGAATGGTGTGTAGAATTTTTTTTGCAGGCGGAAATAAAACATTATCAAAAAATTAAAAATTGAATTCTTCAGTTCAACTGCAGTTTAACCTTCCTTGTCAACAATTTTTGGCTCGTGAACTTCATTCAATTGTTGCTCACCCAGGGAAAAAAAATTTTGGAGGTGAGAATTGCAATTAATTTAAAATTTAAAATTAAATGTCAATAATAATATTTAAAATATATATATATATATATATATATATATAGTACTAAATTAAAAATTCAATATAAATAAATATGATATTAAGATGCATACAAATTATTTGATATATAAAACGTATAAACATAATTAATTAGTATTTGGTCATATTTAAATTAAAAGACTCATTAAATTTGTGGTTTTTTCTTATTTTAATATAGACATAAAAATGTATGATAAAATGTACTCTCTAAAGGTTTGATAGTTATTATTATTTTTTGGACTAAGCTTCCACCTATCATAATGAAGCTAATTGCTTAGATTTAGCATTATGAGAGTGTTTTTTGGCTCCCATTATGTTGACTATACTAGGGTTTGGGAGAAACCCTAATTTTGCAAAAAAGTGACCCCCTTTCTGTTTTTAACCTACGCCTCTAAGGGCACAGTCTCATCGACATTGCACGACACCATGGTGGTATTTTTTGCATAGCATGTTTCCCTGGGCCCTTGACTGGTCCTATGCCTCAACATGTGCATTAGGGTTTGAGAGAATTATATATTTTCCCTGACATCCTTGAAACCTTAGGTGTTGGTGATTGAAGTTCCAACCTTGCTGTGAATTAATCATTACACTCAAGGGTGCTTATCATCTTCACCTTATCATCTTATCTC
The DNA here is from genome assembly GCA_034641835.2 of Pinus albicaulis. Taxonomy (NCBI): domain Eukaryota; kingdom Viridiplantae; phylum Streptophyta; class Pinopsida; order Pinales; family Pinaceae; genus Pinus; species Pinus albicaulis. The sequence goes on from CM076581.1 coordinate 798,645,308, forward strand.
GAAACTGGATCACTCATATGCATCAGGGTTTACAAGGTACCTCATATAGCATTAGTCCTCATTCCCTCTCATTTCATTAGGGTTTGTGCATGTAGTTTTTTTCGGGAGTTATCTTATCATCAACTTGCATTTGCAAGGGTGTCTTCCCATTGGTCATATTGCCCATGTGCCCTTATGCTCTCCATTAATTTAGCGTTTGGATTATCATGATCTTGTCCATATGTTATAAAATCCTAAGTTATCATAGCCATGAATCAAAGGTTAAAACATTTTTCTCTTGAATTTTACTTTGGTGTGTATTACTCAACTTGCTCTCCACCAAGTTTTAAGGAATCATATCCATCATATCCATGAGCATAGGCATTACTTTCCCAAATTAAGGTTTTTTTATGTTTGAGAGAGTAAGCGTCCAAATCTTGGCATTTCACTTCATATGTTAATATTAGAAGAAATGTTTGAACATTCAAGTCATAATGTTTTACAAAACCACCTAGAAATTCTCTAGTGTAATCATCGCAAGATATACTTAAGTTGAGGATAACCTTATCATGCTTGCTGAAGTCCTTACTTAATGCATGCCTGAAATTTTGTTATTTGGTCATTACAACATGAATGCGCACTCCAAAGTAGAGCATAAAAATCAAATGGTAAAGGAGTTAATGAGTTCTAACCATTACGAGAGAGAGAGGATGAGTTGTGCTTTTCTTTTGGGTGATATGAACATTTATATACAAGCCAGATGCCATGGGAATACGACACGTATGTATGTATATTATTAACATCGCATAACAAGGACCTTTTAATGATGTTAATGTGTTATTATGGTACAAGAGAAACCACAGAATGGTGCGACCATACAACCTCTTTAGTTGTGGATGCGACCAATTCATTAGAGAATGTGAGCTGCAAGAAATGACTTTATGATCGCACACCAGCTTTTTGGGCCTGAATACGAATCAAAATATTTAAGCTTAATGAAAATAGTGTTGCACTGGTCGCAATGGGTTTTGGAAACATGAACATTAGTTATCTTTGTCCACCCGTTGAAATCGTCTTTCATATGAGGAACGTTCTACTACAGTAATGCCCATGATGCTATGTGTCCTATGATGGGGGGGTTATACTCCAAGTTATAAGGTTTTTTTTGAGACTGTGTTGGCAGGATTATAGAGTTACTTTCTTTCAGATGACTTGAGAATGTTGAGTTTATCTCTAAAGGTGGTCCTCGACGAGCTATCGCATATTTTCAAAATGTTGTTTTCCTGTGTGGATGACCCAGTTCCAGCACCGATATCATTAGCATTTCAAGGATAGTACGAAAGGAGGTTATCCAGCCACTATTTCAAGAATTTCGAATTGGCCAAGTGAATTTGGTTCGTAAGGATGCCTCACACATTATAGTTGAAGCCAGTCGAGACTCGCATTGATGGCATTAAATTCATGGCCAAGGCTACAGATCAATCATTGAGTTGCAGCCTCAAGTAACAACTAGGAGGTGCGACCTTTGGCTAGTTGTGACCAGTTGTTGAGTCGTAGTCTCAAGAAGTAGGGTTTGGTGCAACCTACCTAACCTGGCGACCAATGCAACCTCCACTAGTTGCATAGCAAAATCACATATGAATGCCCCACAAAATGCGACCAGTGCGACTAGTGTGACTCTCCCTTTGTTTTGACATTGCGTGGAGGCCATCAGTATTGATTACATCAATGAGAGTGAAGTGATCACTATTGCAAGTGACATACACCATATCAAGAGACATAATAGATGTATGTTTCTTGTCTATGGTTGTTGGAACCTTGGTGAGGCTCTAAGAAGGATTTTTTAAGGAGTTGTTGTGATCAAGGCCAAAGGAGAAGTCGATACTTGGAATGTATTGAAGCAGTAGGACATGCAAGGTCTGCGTTGGGTAATATATGTGAGCTATAGAGATTGGATGATGATAAATCTCTACCTTCGCTAAACAAATTTTTTCTCCCTCTTAGCTTGGGAGGCAAACTCAAACAATTGGAAAGGTTGCATGTTGTAAGTTTTGCAACAAGAGGCATCCCTACACATGCTAATGTTTCCTTGGTGGTGTAGTTGGCCTGTGATAGTGCTTTTGTAGATTCGGGCGTGTTCCACAGTGTCGATCTAGCTCGTTGGGCCCGAGGAACTGTACATGTTGTATCCCACTATATTGACTCCGCAAAGGGACTAAAATTGAAGTTGTTGGATACTTCCTAGTGTTCATTCATGCCCCCACAACCATTTAAATTACACAGTTGTGGAGCTGTAGTCAACACCCATTCAACTGTAAGCCCACAGGAAAAATATTGGTTGAAGAGACACAGGGGAACTGTCAAATCCAATCTCTCTGACAACGTTGTGGCACAACAATTTACCACACAAGGGTCTAAATTTATTGTTTGTTAATATCATTCTTTCAATTAGTTGAATGTTCTTCTAGTATCATTATTTGATTATAAATACATATGACCCATCTAGGGTGCCATCTAGCGAGTAAGGTGGTTCCTTACAAAGCTCCAGGAACCTCGCAATAAAGTCAAAGGTACCTAGCAATTGCATTATTTCAGCAGTTGGGCAACAAATGTTCTAGGGTTTCCAAGAACCCTTAACGTCCTCCTCTTCTCACTCATCGTAATGCAATTATCGCTCACCAATATCTCAGCAGTTATGCTAAGATTTATTTGATCATGTAACGGTCAATGGGCATGAGAGAGCAGTAAGGAAGTTGAAGAGTCATGAGGGGAGGTCAAGGGTCAGTTGAGGCTAGGACTAGATAACTAACTTGTGGTTCAGATCTAGAGGCACTCAACACTTGGTAGCTAGTAGAGGGAGTTGTAGTGAGGCTAGGGCTTTGGCTAGGGAAGCATGCTAAGATGTACCAAGTGCCAAGGTGTGATAATTTGTGTTAAGGAGTGTTATTGATTGCTAGGGAAACACAAGAGAGAACTAGGTCAAAATGCATGGAAATGAATGAATTATAAGAGTGTGTGACAGGTAGTGTCAACGAGTTCTTGGTGTGTTAAGGAGGGCGTGACATGGTATGTTAGGCAGTGATAAGGCATGCTCAAGTGCTAGGGAAGCATGCAACCAAGATGTGCCAAGTACCATGGTGTGCCAACACATGCTAGGAAGTGTTACAAAATTCCAAGGAAATAGAAGGAAGCACTAGGTAAAAATAATGCATGGAAATGAATGAATAATATTTTGTGACAGGAAGTGTTAGTGAGTTCCAGGTGTGCTAAGGAGGGAGTGACAATATCTTCTAGGGAGTTTTTCGACATTCTAGAGGCCAAGGAATCACGCCAAGATGTCCTAGGTGCTAGGGTGTGCCATTGCATGCTAGGGAGTGTTAGGGAGTGCTACGAAAACACAAGGGAGCACTAGTTTCAAATGCATGGAAATGAATGAATAAGAGTGTGTGGTAGGGAGTGTCAGTGATTTCTAGGTGTGTTAAGGACGAAGTGACAAGGTATGCTAGGTAGTGCCAAGGAATGCTAAACTTCTAGTGTTACATGCCAAGATGTGCCAGGTGCCAGGTTGTGTCAATGCATGCCAGGGAGTGCCATGGAAACACAAGGAGGAACTAGTTCAAAATGCATGGAAATGAAGGTCGAATAAGACTAAGTGATAAGGAGTGTCAGTGATTTCGAGGTGTGTTAAGGAGGGAGAGACAAGGTTATATGTTAGGCAGTGCCAAGGCATGCTAGAGTGCCACGACATGTCAGGGAGTGCTAACACATGCCACATAGTGCCAAGGAATGCAGGGGGTTCTAACACATGCCACATAGTTCCGAGGGATTATGATATGTTCCAAGTTATATGGCATGTCAATATGTAAAATATGTTTCTCAGTTGTTTTAAGGCCATGGTTGGACATGAGCGTTGACTTGGTAACTTGTAACTTGTTAAGTGGGTTCAGTTGAAATTGTACATGAGTAGCCTAATATGATTTATAGTCAATTCTTAGGTGAAAAAGGCATAGTATAATTGTAGTAACCGTACCTTGGGGTTGGTCAAAGCAGTTTCAAATAAAGGGAGACTTTGGTTTGGGCACAACATTGTTTTCCCAATGACTTGTTTGGGTTCCCAAGTCTTAAAAAAAGTAAGGCTATCTATGAGGGCATGACAACTAGGAGTGCTAAGGTGTGCCAGAGAATTCCAGGAAGTACTAACACATGCCAGAAAATTCTAAGGCATGTTAGGCATGCCAAGACAAGGCAATTGTTAAGGCATGCCAAGATGTGTCGGGTGCTAAGGTGTGGTGTGAACGCATGCTAGGGAGTGTTAGGTCCAAGTGCTAGGGAAATGCAATGCAGTTCCAAGGCATGCTAGAGTCTTAGGGAAGCATACCAAGATGTGTCAAGTGCTAGGGTGTGCCAATGCGTGCTAATGAGTGTTAGGGAGTGATAGGGAAACACAAGGGAGTACTAGGTTAAAATGAATGGAAATGAATGAATAAAAGTGTGTGATAGGGAGTTCCAACGAGTTCCAAGTGTGCTAAGGAGAGAATGGCAAGGTGTACTAGGCAGCACTAAGTCATTCTAGAGTGCCAAGGTGGCATGCGACCAAGATGTGTTAGGTGTCAGGGTGTGCCAAAATGTGCTAGGAAGTGTTAGGGAGTGTTAGGGAAACACAAGGGAGCACTAGGTGAAATTAGTATATGGAAATGAAAAAATAATAGTTTATGACAGGAAGTTTTATTCAGTTCCAGGTGTGCTAAGGAGGGAGTGACAAGGTGTGCTAGAGGTCAGAGAAACATGCCAATATGTGCCAGGTTATAAGGTGTGCCAATGCATGTCAGGGAGTGTTATGGAGTGACAAGGAAATTCAAGGGAGCACTAGTTTCAAATGAATGGAAATGAATAAGAGTGTGTGACAGGGAGTTTCATTGAGTTATAGGTGTGCTAAGGAGGGAGTGACATGGTATGCTATGTAGTTCCAAGGAATGTAAACTATGGAATTTCAAGATGTAAACTATGTTTCTTAGGTATTTTATGACCACAGTTGGATGTGATGAGCCTTGTCTTGGTAACTTGTTAAGTGGGATCAGTTGAGATTGGACATGAGTTGTTACATGTAGTTCTTAGGTGAACAAGGCATATATTGAATTTCCACGACACATGATAATTTGGGTTTGGTCTTAGAATCTTTGATGCAAACACACTCAAGTGCCACAACGCATCTTTTCACAACGAAATCTACACACATCATGGAATCAACTAGTGCACATGAAAAATTTTAACTTTTTCAAACCGTTCTTCATTAAATTAAAAACTATAAATAGAATAGACTAGAGCTCTCGTACCAGGGATGATGGCCCTTTACAATCACACTGATACAAGGAATACAAATAGGGCTTGGTGTTAGTCCTTTGACAACCAATATACCTTGAACAAGACAACACTTGACCCATTATTTGATGATGGCTACACATATCCATTTCAATCCACATGTATTGAACACATTTGGCTGGTTCTATTGCCTCCCATTATGAAACTCCTCAATCTTCCTCTATCAATGAACTCAAATCCTTTATATTACTGAACTCGGCTCAAAAAACGTTTCCCTCTATCTACCTCTTTTTTCCTTTAAGGTCTGCAACACTTAAGGTTTTCGATCAGTTGTTCACAACTCCGTTGTGAAAACTCTTTGGTATGCCCACTTTTTCCATACTACTGCTCCAAGATGACAAGTCTAGGGATATGGAGGTTTCCCTTCTTCTCAATGACGCAATATAGTGAACTAGGGCTAGTTGGCTAGCCCACTTGACTACTACTTTAGTCCTTCAAATTCTGCACATCCTTAGGCCCAATACACCTACCCTTCTACCAGTCTTGTTTTCCTTCACAAGTACATGACTTAGAGCTCTTATTTGACAGTCTCCTAACAACCCTCCAATTGTACTTGGACTGCCATCAATTTTCCCAACCACAGTAGATTATTTTACTGATCTAGTTCCCACAACACTTCCCTCATCTAGGTCTCTTCAAATATGCAACCTAATATTGATTTGATTCCTCTCAAAATCACTATTCTTGTGTACCAATTTATTTATTGTCAAATCTATGAACAAATATGAACTACTCATCTTATCATCCTTCTAAGAATTTGTAGATGACTGAACTAGAGTCTCAAATCATCCATTAATTTTCCATTGACTAATTGTTTATAGGATACTTAAGATCTCTGTCCAAAACTCTATGGACAATCCAACAAATCAACTCCTCTTCATGTCAATCCATTGCTCATATGGCACATTTTTTCTGCTCCATTTTCTTTCTAATTTTATTTTAGATTTTAAACCCCATCTCAGGTCCAAAGCCCCTTCGCTTGGGTTATTTTCCCACAAAACATTTTTTGGCCAAACTCACACCAACCCATCTCACTAGGCTTGTGGAGTACCTCCCAAGCTACATAATTAAACAACATATTCTAGTAGTAATAATCATAACTTGGTCAAGCTCCTATATTCAAGCGAGGATTTGGTTGGGATCCCAAGTTGAAAATTAAGTAAGGGTAGTTGTGGGGGCATGGTAAATAGGAAGGGTTAGGGCATGTTGTTGAAGAGGTAAATCCCCTCTGCGGACAGAGGTGATCCCTACTAGCCCAGAACGGGTCTAGCAACAATCATCAAATGCTACAGCGCAAGTTCCTAATTGCGAATAAACAGACCAACGATGGAGACCTACCTGGAGTCCAACGCTACGATTCGTAGAAGAGACGGTGTTCCCGTTCCTTAGCCTCGGCAGATCACGATCCCCACGATCTCCGTGAATGGACACCTGCACATGCAAGAAACAATATGAATACAAGCATAAAATCCAGAATACGCAACTATATATCAGTCAGAAAGGATATAACTCATCATCATCATAAACGAAAACCAGAGTGGAACCATAACCAATAGTCATTCATTAATAAACAATTGAAAGAGAGTACAACCAATGTTCTGACGCTGAGGTCTCCTTCGGAGGGGTCACCAGTAGAGCACGTCTCGCAAAGCCTACCAAGGATGGGACAAGCCTCTCTTAGAGTCTCTCGACGATAGTCTCCTCGCTTGAGTTTGGCCTTAAGGGAAGAATGAGGGCTCTTGCAGCATAAGGCTCTTGGGAATTTGGGAACTTGGAGATTCAAGACTTGGGCACTTCAAGACTAGCTTGCAATGGAAATGGGCAAGCTTTTATAGATGCAGGAAGGGGAGTTGGGATCCCTATAATCGTGGGATTGGCCCTATCTTCAAGGAAGCTTCCATGAGAGGTGGAAAACCACATCCCCTACATGGAATTCCCGGAGCCAAACCTCCCAACTCAAGATAGATAACAGTTTCTGAGTCTGTTGAAACGAAACTTCCGCCATTTTATTTAAAAAACACTCCATAAATTGGTTGGCACGACTGCGACTCTGGGACAGAGCGCCAGTTGGCGCGGCCTATTTGAAGTATTTCCCTAATTGGCGTGAGTGATGAACTGCACGCCCGCGCCAATGCAAAAAGGGGTGTTTTATGGTTTTTTTGCAAGGAGATGTCTTCAGGGCAATTGAAGCTCATGTTCAGGGGCATGCAGTGAAGGTAGTTTCAAGGCATAACACTGCTCACAGGTCACAGAATGAGCCCTCCAATGTGCGGGACGGGGAATGGTAGGGACGGTGAAAAATTACTGTGTAACAGATGCCCCCTAAAGCATGAGGCCCGAGAGAGAGAGGGGTGAAATGCTTTGACGTGTCCAAGCTGACTCCGTGATCGGAAGCTTACTTCTAGGAGAAATACTGACGTGTCTCACTTAATAATATATGTGGTATGGGCGCGACCATCCACGCAACAGTATACGGTAATCGAGATCCAGAGTATGGACACGGCCATCCGGTGAGGATAGATAAATATGCTCCGGTATAGTCCATGACCATCCATTGGGCAGGTCATATTAAATAATCACTGACAATCCACTAAAATCATGACCTGGATTACAACGGACACAATCAAGGTCTTGTGCTCCATCTCGACTCGAGAAAAGTACAAGTTCAAGCATGCGAATAAGTGAGCTGAAGTCGAACATGTGAGAACATCACCTGATTACCAGCCAATGATGAAAGGTGTTAATAGACGCAAGAGGTACCACCAATAATGACAATGGTCCTCAAGGAACTATAGGTACAATCTATGGCATGTGAATCAGTGAGCTGGCGTCGAACACCCATAGAATCACTTGATCAGAGGCTAATGATGAAAACCTCACGTCGAACGCGAAGAACCTGCCATTGAGGCATGCAGGCTCCAAGGTACCAGAAGGGAGTCTCTAGATCAGCTTCCTGGATAATGAGCTGAAGTCGACAGGAAGTGACCTTGATCGAAGGTGGGCCATAATGTTTCCCACATCATCGACACGAGACAGAGGAACATGATGTTTTTGTTGTGAATCGGGATCATATGAGAACCAGAGGAAGGTTGATATTTACAGAGGTCAACTTCTCTTGAACATATAACGGCACAATAGTGGTTTTGGCAGTATTTGAAATCAACGGATCAGAGGTCATGGTGACGAGGCAATGAGCAGATGACAGGTAAAAAGGGATTATCCAAACCCATGGAGGCAAGTGAAAGAACGAGATGAGATATCCCCAACCCGACACGAATGCGGACAAGTGCCATGTTCAAGAGCGACATACTGCCGACACGACAATGATGATGGTTCCATTTTTCCCCCACCATTTCTGGCGAGTACCCCAATTATTTTTGATAACAAGCTTGAAGAGGATAGCATATGCTTGTAATATAAGTCCGCCCTTCGAGCGAATCCATCCTAGTACATTTAACGAGCCCTAGGAAGGAGGAACTCGAAGAACGTCATTTCGACTGAATCCAATGTCATCAGGGTTTAACAAGTCTGACAAAGGAAGAACTCGGCGTCTTTTCATGTTTAGAGAGTTTGAAAAGACAGCAGAAAAGTAAACTCCAAAGGTCCCTTTTTGTAAATAGTTTCTCAGATCCGAAAAGGTAGAAAAAAATATCCGAGAAAACCTCCTAGTCGCGATAGGCTAGGGTATTCCTTTTTCGTAAATAATCCATCCCAGCCCGAAAAATGGGTAAACGTATACTGGGTAGATGTCGTTTCGCAGCCACTTTAACGAGATCGAAACGAAAAGGGCCTCGGCAATCTTTTCATGTTTAGAGAGTCAGAAAAGAGCTGAAAGATGACTCCAAAGTGACTTTTTCGTGTTTTTACCGAGCCCGAAAAAGTATAAAATACAACTCGTTACGTCGTTTACGTTGCATAAAAAACCTGTTGCTGCACAGAAAGGCAAGTGTAAAATCCATTTTCGACAAAACATATGAAATATTAATGAAAAATGACTTTTTAAACCTAAATAGAGCTCAAAAAGTTATAAATAAGCCTCAAATGGTAAAAATAAAATTACTTTTACTTTTTACCTAAGTGAAGAGCAACATTGGTCCATTTACTGTGCAAATTTCTAGCGGCGATTGCGACCGATCCGGGCTACCATTCAGAGTTCCGTCAGTTCCAGGTAAGAGGCGTTTCCTTGTACTTTATTTCAATCCGTTTTTCAATAGTTTTCCATCATGCAATAGACTTCTGTGGCAATTTTTTGAATTTTTAGGGCTCCGCTCATTGGCATGGGTATCAGGCACGGACCCGCGCTAATGGGTTTTTATATGCAAAAGGCTCGCGCCAGCGGCCAAACCCAATTTTCCACCTAAAAATTTGACATTTTAATCAGTTTGAATGAATTTTGAAGCTCAACAGAGATCTAATTAAAGGTTTGTGACCATGTTGATGCAAGAAACCGAGCAAAATGGTGATTGAGTGGAAAGAAAGAGAGCATGGGGAAGAGGACGAAATGGCCATGAAAAATGAGGCCTCTATGAATGCCCTTAGAAACTGTGGGCTCAAGAAATTCTTCCTGACACCTTGTTTACGAGCTCAACCTGAGCTGCTTCAGTACCTAGTGAGCATTTGGGATGAACAGGAACAAGTATTCAAGCTACGAGACCAGGTGTTAGAACTGGACGTTTCTGATGTGTACTTCATAACTGGACTGTCGCGCATAGGTCTGGTACCTATATTGACAGGGAGCAGACCGTCTGGTGAGAAAATGGAGGAAGTGATGGCACGAGTGTGCCCAAGGGCACAAATGGGATCAGGTAGTAAAAAGGTGGATATCCACACCATCCCCGATCTGGCACTACGAGTAGTGCTACATACCATCACGCGGGCTGCGGGGTCGCAGGCACCGCACGAAGCGACAAAAGCTCAACTCTTACTGGCTTCAAAGTGCATGAGTCCCATACTGTTTGATTGGGCCACAGCAGTAACGATCAACATCAAGAGACAGCTGACGAGGTGCAAACAAGCCAAGCTGAAGCAGTTTGGCTACGGGTCCATCCTGGTATCGTTCATTCTCGAACGACTACCAATCTTCCAGGGCCAAGGGGCCATTGTAGCAGAGCCGATACCACGAGAGCCGAGAATGGCTCGTTGGGCAGCACTGATGCCCAGAGCAGGAGGGGGCCAACAGATGTCCTAGAGGCCAGAGTTTTTTGGATGGTTACGGCGCCAGTTGATTGTAGTTGAGGACTGGCCTTATGCCGGGACAGACTTTACTGGAGACCCAGATCTCCCACTGCTAGAGGGAGAGGATTGGGACGAGGAGCTTGGTATGATATGTTTTTATTTTTATGTTTTATGATTTTTTTTGTTAATACATGTCTATTTTGACAGCAGTTACATGCGTATGCAGATGTTGGCCCAGAGAGACCAACCGGGATGTCTCCTATCGCACGGAGAACTCAGCTCGCAGTCGATCCTCATGAGGAGGGTGCGGAGGGAGGAGATTTGGTCCAGAACCTTGAGGGGATCGCCCGGGGGATTCCAGACTATGCCCAGCTGGCGGATGTATCGTTAGCATATCAGAGACATACGGTGGGAGTGCCTAGTCGCCTCCACCGTTTACTGAGACGCCTAGTGTGTGCGGTGACTTGTTATCATGAGCACCACGCAGACTAGCCTCCTAGGGCTTTATTTCATGCATATTTTTGAGAGACGTGTCGTCTCCGGATGTAATAAGATGAAAATGTATATTTTTTGATCTTATGTGACACACGCTATGTAAACATTTCGATATCTATCTATATACATATCTATTTCTGGATGGAGTTTCCTTTCACATGTGATGATGTTCTTACAAATTGTGCAAATGTCTATCTAAAACCATATTAGCTACTGCATCTGTTAGTGTATTCATGTGTCGGGGTATATGTTGATATGTAATATAGTCAAAATTTCTTTCCAGTAAACGAACACGCAGATACAGACTTAAAATGTGTGGATTTATTACTGAATAGTGACCATTGAGTTGTGATACTACGAGTTGTGAGTCTAGATATACAAGCAATTCACGGATACCAAGGTTTACAGCCTCAGTTAATAATTCTAAAACAGCACTATATTCCGCGATGTTATTTGTAGCACGTCCCAAACACACACCTTGCAGGTTCACCAACTCACCAACAGGATCATAGATTACCCAGGCTGTCGAAGACAGATTCCTGGTACTGCGGGAGGCACCATCCGCGAACCCAACAAACGGATTGATGGACATCTGCACAATCAGGAAGACCTGATCAGCAGAAAGAAGTTTACATTGCACACCACACCACACATGCACACAAATGAATAAACACACATATGTACACACACCACACAAAAAATGACTTTAAGCGTAGTATTTCTTCAGGTACAGCCCATTTCAGGGCTGCGCCAGCGGAACTCCTTCATAATCTATAAGCTCATAGGCCCCATTCTTTAATACTCGTTTAACTATGTAGGGCCCATGCCACATGGGTTGGAACTTCCCTGCCCCAAGCTTATCGTGTGCTTGATCATATAGGAGGACAAGGTCCCCTTCAACGAAGGAACGTGGTGAAACAGATTGATCGAAATGGGCTTTGACCCGCTTTTTTTGTGCCTCAATAACTAAGGAAGCTAAGCGGCGAGTTTCATCTAACTGTTCCAGATACAGGAGACGCTCTTCTTCAGCAGAAGTGTCGGGTAGAAGTTCTACAGCTAATTTCAAAGAAGGAATCTCACATTCAACCGGAAGAGTGGCTTCCAGACCATACACCAGTTGAAATGGTGTGAATCCAGTTGCACTCTTAGCAGATGTTCGGTAGGCCTAAAGAGCTGAGAACAGTTGGAGGTGCCAATTTGATTTATGAATCCCAACTGTTCGTTGAAGCATGGTGACCAAAACCTTGTTCACTGCTTCAACCTGGCCATTTTCCTGAGGGTAATATGGCGTTGAGCTATCGTGGCGTAAGCCCAACCTCGATGTCAGCTCGGCCATCATATAATCTTGGAAATGTGTACCATGGTCGGTAATGATGGCCTGAGGAACACCAAAACGCGCGATGATGTGGTTGAAGATGAATTGAGCAGCTGTTTTACCGTCGGCCGCAAGTGTAGGCATCGCTTCGGCCCACTTGGTGAAGTAGTCGACATCTACGATTATATACGCATGCCCCCCGGCCGAATGAGGGTTACACGTCATAAAATCCATGCCCCATTTCGCAAAAGGGCCGACGGTAACAACAGGATGCAAAGGAAGAGGTGGCGCGCGCATCTTGCGCTGAAATACCTGGCACGCGTGACATTTGCGGACTGCAGTAATACAGTCTTTGAATATTGACGGCCAGAAGTATCCTGCTCGCAGAATATTTTGAGCAGTAGCATATCTAGACATATGTCCACCACAGGCGCCACTGTAGCAGTCATTGAGGGCCTTTTCAGCCTCTTCCAAGGTAAGGCACCGGCGGAGCACCGAGTCTACTCCAACACGGTATAAGGTATCTCCTACGATACGGTAGGGTTGAGACTGATGCCGAATTCGACGTCGGGCATCTTTAGTCAACTCAGACCGAAATGTGGAGGTCTGAAGATACACAATGATATCACCATACCAAGGGTCACAAGTACTGATGAGGAAAAGAGTTTCGTCCAGTATATGGTCTTCAGAGTGTGAAGGAGCGAAGTCTGTAGGGAGTGAGCATATAAGATCCGCGAAAACAAGTGATTTGGTTGACTTAGCTGTGGTGAACTCTAAGTCAAACTCTTGTAGGATGACAATCCATTTGGAGTATTTTCTCCCCAGTAATTTTCGAGACAGAATATATGTCATGGGGTTATAGTCTGAAACCACGGTAATCGTGCGCAGTAGGATGTAATGGCGAAAGCGCTACACAGCGTGTACGGCGGCTAAAGCCAACTTCTCGATGTGAGCATAGCGTATTTCCATGTCGAGGAGGTTCCGTGACAGATAATAAACAACATGTTCATTACCTTCATCGTCATCCTGCACCAGAACCATAGCTATGGTGCTAAACGCGGCGGCGAGATACAAAGTGAAATTGCGGTGATAATCAGGAGGACGAAGCAAAGGAGCATTAACAAGTAATGTCTTCAGCTTCTCAAAGGATTTTTGAGCAATTTCGTCCCAATGGAAGGGAACATTCTGCTTTAATAGGCGTGTGAATCCTTTGGCCACCTCCGCGTAGTTCGGGATAAAGCGTCGAAGGAAGTTTGCTTTTCCTTGCAGACTCTGCAACTGATATATTGAGGAGGGTGATGGGAGATTGATGATAGCCTCGAATTTTAAAGGGTCAAGGCGAATTTCGTCTTTGGAGACTATGAATCCCAATAGACGACCAGAATCCACGCAAAAGACAAATTTATGAGGATTAAGCCTAATGTTGTAGCGTCTACAGCGAAGGAAAATCTGGCGGAGGTGTTCAGGGTGGTCTTCTCGCCTAGCCGAATGAGCTGGCAAGTCGTCCAGATAAGGCTGAACGATATGGCGAATGTCATGGAAAGTGTAAGACATCGCACGCTGAAAAGTGGCTCCAGCGTTCTTCATGCCGAATGGGAGTTTTTTATACGCGAAAGTACCCCACAGACAGATGAAAGTAGTCTTGTGTTGATCCTCAGGTGCAATATTGATCTGATTATACCCCGAGAAACCATCCATTAAGGAATAAATCTCACTTCCAGCACACTCATCGATGATCTGGTCTATGAACGGAGTGGGATAGTTATCCTTTGGACAGGCGCGATTGATGTCACAATAATCAACACAGACCCTAATAGTACCCTGCTTTTTATCGACAGGGACAATGTTGGAAACCCATTCTGTGAGGGGGATGGGATAAATAAAGCCCGCGTTCAGAAGTTTTTCAACTTCTGCCTTAATTGCAGCGGCTTTACGAGGATGCATGGGGCGTAAGCGTTGGCGCACGGGCTTCGCACCAGGGTAGGTTGGAATATCATGCACTACTATACTGAGATCGATCCCAGGCATTTCCTCATAAGACCAGGCGAACACATCTCTGAATTATTTAAAAAGATCAGTATAGATTTGAATCTCATCAGGAGAACAAGTCACTCCCACGTGAATATTCTCAACGATCCCCAGTTTAACAGAGATGTTGATTGGGATGGTTTGAGTGATGTTACCCAGGTTACCTTCCGAAAAAACCTCGTGCATCAAGATGGGCGTTTGAAGAGGAGGGGTGGGAACCTGAGATGCATAACGCTCTAGACAATCTGACATAGCCCCAAAGCTAGGAATGAAAGAGGAACGATGATGTCCATCGCCCCAAGGCAGCTCCTCGAGAGACATAGTTTCAATGATGGCTTCATCGGAAGGAAAAGTCTCTTTTAGAGGATCAGGTGAATCGGCCTGACCAAGCCAGGGGGATTGAGAGTAGACATCTAGAGCCATGCTCAAAGGAGCATGCTGAGGAGGTGTAGGATCAGATGTGGCAACAATTTCACAGTAGCTAATCTCTACTGGAGTTAAGGGCATTGATTCTCCAAACTCAAACACCTGCTCAGGCGTAGGGATGAGCCAGGGGTCATCAGACTTGGAAATCATGTTAACTTGAGCGGTGTGCGGTGGTGGTGCGGGAAAAATACACATGAGGACGGGGTCTTTGAAGAGACCGGGCCCTACACTATCAGGGGGATTTGGAATCTGATCCACGTATGGGACGTTGTTCTCGGAGGTGGAGGTGAAGAATGACAATTGATCCACCGTAACGATTTTTCCCTCGTGAGGGAACTTAAGAAGTCGAAAAACGGTGGATGGCACGCATAGCATGGCATGAGTCCAGCTGCGGCCAAGAATTATATTGTAGTTGAGCCTATCTTCAACCACTTCTACTTCGACGTTGACAGTCTTCCCCTGTAAAGTAATCACTAAACTCTCGAGAACACCCAGGGGTTTGGATTCCCGACCATCAAATGCCTCTAGGGCATTGGGAGATGACGAAAGGGTCGGAGAGCCAATGGCCTTCCAATAAGCAGATGACATAACACAGGTAGAGGCACCTTCATCCACAACGGCCCTATGAATGTTAATACCGTTGATCCCGACTTGAATAACAAGAGCGATCTGATGCGGAAGTCGGGGGGTGAAATTCTCTAAGTCGAAGGTGAGAAGACTCGAATCGGCGGGATCAATGCCACCGATTGCAGACAATAAAGCCTTCCATTGCGAAGGAAAACTTTGAAGAACTTCTAGTGCAGACATAGCAGAAGGCGCCTGTGCCAAATCCTCAACAATGCTGTAGTGCTGAGCGGCACGGGCATTCGGATTATAAGAATATCTTCGTAAGACACCTTTAGAAGGTGGCTTCACAATGGGTTCAGGAGTAGGCTTCTCGATTTCAAATGAACCGGAGACAGGTGGGGGAGGCGGTCCATCTGCAACTGCCTTCCCAGGTGCCTGCCATGATTCATTGTAGTCCTTCGAACGCGTGGCAACAGAGATAGGTGCAGCACCATTCATCATAAAAAATTGGGACCCAAATGGTGCAGATGGTGAAGGCTGTTCAACCATCTGGGTCTACTGAGATGGGAATGGTTCTTTAAGAACTGTCGGAGTCCCTTTAGATCCTTTGAGAAGTTGACTAACCTCAGATCGTCGTGGACAATCCTTGGTATAATGGTCTCCTTCACAAATGAGGCAGGGATACTTCGGTTTACGCTGAGAACCATCCTCAGTGTGAGGTTTGGATTCTGGCTTTGGGGCGTCGGATTTAGATTTACCTTTGCCTTTCTTCTTCCCCTTGGAGGCTTTCTCTGTAGGATTGGCCTGAACGACGTTAACCTCCGCGGTTTTGCCAGAATCGGACGGGGCGGGATGAGCAGGAGTATTGTTGGAAGAATTAGACTTCTTCTTCCCATTCGAAGATTTCTTTGAATTCTGAGATACGGAACCAATGACACCATCCACTGCAGGGGTAGGTGGAGCCTTAGAGGTTCTGGACCGTGGATCATCAGGCAAGATATCATAAAGTGTGCCAGACTGAGAATACACAAGATCTAGATATTGGGAACGCGCAATGGCTTGTTCTTCCATCACACACGCTCCCATCGCAATATCTTGGGCGATTTTGTTCACAAAGGAGGTGGTGAACCAGTGAGTTAGTATCTGATCAGGTATATGAAACTTGATCAGTCTACGACGGCGCCGCCACTCATGAATGTGATCAGAAATGTGAGTGGCCTTGTCCTACTTCAAAGAAGTCAGGAGGTGCGTCCCGGCTTCATAGCGAACCGGTAACTGAAAGTGCGTCAGAAAAGCCATGGCTAAGGAATTAAAATCTTGGAAGATGCCACGGGATAACTCGATGTACCGCTTAGCAGCAGCTCCAGTCAAAGTGCGCTGGAAGAGGCGCAGATGAATTGAATCATCGACCCAAGAGTTGGACGAACACCAAAGATGATACGTCATCACATGCGCTTGGGGGTCCTCTCCAGCTTTACCCTCAAACTTGGGGAAATCACCTAGTATCTTAGTAGGAACCAGAGGCCAATAAGGATTGTGTAAAATCGGATCATTGGTTAGTTTTGAAACATCCGGCAACTCCAAGGTGGCCAGGAACGGCAATGGCAGATTGACCGGCATGCCAGGCCCGGGATGAGGACCGGTACCTGTACTCCACGCTGGTTGGTAATATCCTTGCCCCCAAGGGTTTTGTCCCGTAGGATTCTGACTATAGGGGGCGTAGGTCGTGTAACCATACTGATTTGGTTGCTGGTAACCAGTGTGTGGGGCTTGATAACCAGAGTACGGACCCTGATTATGTGTCGGCCCAGTGTAAGCAGCATTTGGATTTGGCTGCTGAGTATAGGTAGACCTAGGTTGATGAGGATAATACTGAGAACCTCGGGGTTGGTTATAATTTGGTTGAGATTGACCATGAGGATAATAACCGCCCTGAGGATGAGTCGGCTGCTGATAGGTGGAACCCTGCGGAGCCTGATAACTAGAGCGCAGCTGTTGATTTGGCTGCGGCATTGAATAAATCGGCTGCTGGGCAGGGTTAATGGAATGAGCGGGCTGCCCTGAGTGAACAGGTTGACTCGGCTGAATGGGCTGCCCTGAGTGAACAGGCTGACCCGGCTGGAAAGGAGCCCTAGGTTGTACCGGATGGGCCGGTTGGCCTGGAGGCGGAACACCAGGTTGTACCGGATGGGCCGGTTGGCCTAGTGGAGGAATAGAGCCAGGTGGTTTCTGGTAACCGGTTTGACTTGAAGCAGGACCATAGGATGGTCCCAGCTGATATGAAACATTAGAAACAATAGGATACTGCGGTTGCATAGGCTGAGAAGGCTGGATTTGCCCGCCAGGACCATAGACCGGTCCCGGTTGGTACCCCGGCCGAGGCTGCACAGGTTGACCGGAAGGGTTGTAATACTATCCTTGCAGACCGTACGATGGCCCTTGCTGGCCTGTAGGATAGCCTTGCATGGGTTGTCCCTGTGGCTCGTAAGGATAGCCAGGTTGCCCCGAAGGTTGGCCTTGGAAAGGTTGCCCTTGCGGGTTATAAGCCTGGTTATAAGGTAAACCTTGAGCATGGAGGTGAGCCTCAGGAGCGGGTAGACGTAAAATGTCCCCGTGCTCATCATACTGATCTGGAAAAGCATACACGGGTGTACCATCCTGTGCATAGTGCGAAAAATAAGAGCGGTTGGGATCAAGGGAGGACGGACCAACCTCAGGGTTCGGCTGTTGTAAAGACAACCGATACTCCTCCGGAGAGATGTTCTCCGGTATAGCAGTCGCTAAATAAATGTCTTCAGGAGGCGGTATAGCCCTCATAGAGGGTGTCGTAACAGCGGGTGCAGAGGCGGCCACACAGACAGTGGGCCGAGCGGGTACAGAATTGACGGGTGTCTGAGGAGACATCCCCAATGAAGGAGCAACTGGCCTCATAGAAGGAGCTGAGACTCCCATAGAGGCAACGGCGGAAATGATCTGACCCAGGGATCTGTACCCTGCTGGTAATGAGAGACCGGATGATGACATGATCGCAAGTTCAGAGTCGTCTCCTGGAAATAATCTCCGAGGAAAGAGCTGATAGTCTTCACCAGACGTTGGGATTTCCTCACTAGAACCACTCGTGACTGAGCCTGCCGCTAGATCTCGTAATAGACGGCGAGGACTAGGAGGAAAGACAGCAGCTATAAAAGGCGAACCCGATGTAAGAGAAAGGAAATCAGCTACTAATCTCAATTCAGACACAGGGTCAGAAAAGGGCCAATTGAACTCAATTGGTCCCCCAAAGGGTTGCTCAGAAACAACGGGCTGCTGTGGTCCAGCAAAGGATTAGGAAACCTCTGATGAATCGTCTGTATAAGGACTACCAGTACACGAAACCGAGGGTTCCGCCACTGTGGTAGCAACGATAGGAGAAAAATATCAAACACACACACGGGCTAAAAAAGAGTCAAGACACACAATCAAACAGTCAACAAGCATAATTTAACAAGGCGTGTGATCGTGGGTGATTAATTTTTTACCATATTTAAAAATAAGAAACTCCACCGTTTCATGTTTTAAGAGTCGAGAAACGGTCGAAAAGGTGACTCTATCTCTTTCATATTTGACACAAGCGTGAAAGGACAAGCACTTGGTGATCCTTTCAAATTTAGGGAGTCAGAAAAGATCAAATGACTACTCAGGAATACTAGGCAAAAAGGGTGTACCAAATAACCGTGAACTGCAATATACACCTTGGTTTCAATAATGAAAAATAAATCAACCAAGGACTTTCCGTACGTGCAGGCAATCTCCTCGAATGTTGTGTTCGGTGTATCACGGGTATAGGGCGGCAGACTCGGCTTTCTATGGATAAAGGATTGAAACCTAATGGGGTCTCCCTTTATATACGCGACGATACGGGGAGCACAAGTCCGTACTAGCGTTGTCTAAAGCCAAGAGGCGAACGACAACTACTAGGTTTTAAGACGTCGGAACATGTCTCTAGCCTAGACCTCTAAATGTGTTTCGTTATATTTCAATGCTGCCTTAGTGTAAATTGAGTAGATTTTAAAGTTGATCTTCAATTGTGTTCCAGTTTTCAGGCCCTAGCGTATGATGTATCTCAAAAGATCTCTTAAATGCAACAATATGCCACAGTACATTTCATTCGATGAAAGCTATCTATGAGAGAGTTAAGAGCTTTTTCATACAACAATGAAATGATCAGAAAGCAACCAAAAAAGTCTCTAATGAAGCTAATGAAACTAAAAACTTTTCTTTCAAATTTACTAATTACTAGCAAAATCGAAAAGATTTCAATTTGCACTAATCAACCAAAAGTAAAAGAGATTTTTTTTATTTTCAATGTTTGATAACACAATGTACTAATCAAATGAAAACAATGAGAAACGATTTGAGAGAAAATAATGAAGGAGTAAAACAAATGAATTTCACTCAATACAAGCTCACAATCAAATCTCTAAAGTGACAAAGCAGTCCTTCAAAACCAAAAAAAGACCCAAAAGGCTCCAATGGACCGTGTGATCTAGGCCCAAAGCAAGACCAAACGAAATTTGAATGGAGAGAAGAACAATCACCCAAAAATTGCAATAAAACGGTAAACAACCACTAAGAGAATGTGGAGGAGCAATCAGAGAATTGACTGGACTAACAAAACACCAAAACTCCTAAGGAGGGCTCGACACACAAAGCCACTAGATGCCCTAGGGCTTAAAACGTGAAATCGATGGAGAAAAGCAAACAACCAAAGGATGAAGGCAAAATCCCAGTCAAACAGGACTCCAACACACTCACGCAGCCAAAAAACCAAAAAGAAACACACTGACCAGACCCAGAGAGCTCAAAACTGAGCGAACTCTAATGCCTCACAGGATTGGCGCGACTGTGAGGTTGTAACTGGCGCCAGAAAGCAATTGGCGCGGGTGATACACAAGCAACCTGCGCCAATTGGCGCGACTGTCGAGCTAAAAAGCGCGCCAGCCGAGTTTCTCAGCCAAAAATAAAAAATAACTACTCCAGAAGCAGATCAATGATATCCAAGCAAACCAAGAAGCAAAAACAGCAAAAGAACCCAGCCCACAAGGCTAACCAAGCAAGCAGAACCGCGAAACAATCAAAACGAGACAATCAAAACTAGACGATCCCCAGCGGAGTCGCCAAATTGTTGAAGAGGTAAATCCCCTCTGCGGACAGAGGCGATCCCTACTAGCCCAGAACGGGTCTAGCAACAATCATCAAATGCTACAGTGCAAGTTCCTAATTGCGAATAAACAGACCAACGATGGAGGCCTACCTGGAGTCCAACGCTACGATTCGTAGAAGAGACGGTGTTCTCGTTCCTTAGCCTCGGTAGATCACGATCCCCACGATCTCCATGAATGGACACCTGCACATGCAAGAAAAAATATGAATACAAGCATAAAATCCAGAATACGCAACTATATATCAGTCAGAAAGGATATAACTCATCATCATCATAAACGAAAACCAGAGTGGAACCATAACCAGTAGTCATTCATTAATAAACAATCGAAATAGAGTACAACCAATGTTCTGACGCTGAGGTCTCCTTCGGAGGGGTCACCAGTAGAGCACGTCTCGCAAAGCCTGCCAAGGATGGGACAAGCCTCTCTTAGAGTCTCTCGACGATAGTCACCTCGCTTGAGTTTGGCCTTAAGGGAAGAATGAGGGCTCTTGCAGCATAAGGCTCTTGGGAATTTGGGAACTTGGAGATTCAAGACTTGGGCACTTCAAGACTAGCTTGCAATGGAAATGGGCAAGCTTTTATAGATGGAGGAAGGGGAGTTGGGATCCCTATAATCGTGGGATTGGCCCTATCTTCAAGGAAGCTTCCATGAGAGGTGGCAAACCACTTCCCCTACATGGAATTCCTGGAGCCAAACCTCCCAACTCAAGATAGATAACAGTTTCTGAGTCTGTTGAAACGAAACTTCCGCCATTTTATTAAAAAACACTACTTAAATTGGCTGGCGCGACTGCGACTTTGGGACAGAGCGCCAGTTGGCGCGGCCTATTTGAAGTATTTCTCTGATTGGCACGAGTGATGAACTGCACGCCCGCGCCAATGCAAAAAGGGGTGTTTTATGGTTTTTTTGCAAGGAGATGTCTTCAAGGCAATTGAAGCTCGTGTTCAAGGGAATGCAGTGAAGGTGGTTTCAAGGCATAACACTGCTCACAGGTCACAGAATGAGCCCTCCAATGTGCGGGACGGGGAATGGTAGGGACGGTGACAAATTACTGTGTAACACATGCCAAGGAATGAAAAGGCATGCTAACACATGTTGGACAATGTCAATGCATTTTTAGGATTGTTAAGGAGTGTCGAGGCATCATAAGGGAGAACTAGGTCAAAATGCATGGAAATGAACAAATCAGAGTATGTGTCAGGGAGTGTTAGTGAATTCAAGAGTTCCAAGGATGAAGTGTGTTAGAAGAAGTTCATAATATGATTCGCAAGAGGCAAGCCTACGTTTGTGATAAGGGTCTCGACAAAGAAGTTTTAAACAAAGGGAGACTTTGTGTTGGGCACAACACTATTTTTCCTTTATCTATTATTTTTATCTGACATGTGGCACACTTTGGCCGAATGCCCATGTTTTAAACTATTTTAGACAATTGCATATTGTACATTGTTGTGCATAATTTTCGGGGCACTCGGCTTGTGCCGACTACCTTGTGTATCTTTTGGTTCTTGCAAACTCTCATTTAATGCTCTATTGTTTATATGAAATGGACATACATGTGAAATATTGCCTATGTAAGCTATGTTGCTTAGTTGTTTTGTGGCCATGGCTAGATGTTATCCTTGTCTTGGTAACTTCTTAAGTGGAAAATTTTCAGCTTGAACATGAGTGGCCTAATATGAGGTATAGGCAGTTATTAGGTGAACAAGGCATAATCTACTTGTAGTAGGTGCAATTGATCATTTTTTTACGGATGAAGCAGACCAATGTCACATGAACTGCAGTAGCTAAGGACTTGATTGGGTTCCCAAGTCGTGCAAAAATTTAAGGCTAGTTGTGAGGGCATGAGATCCAAGGCATGCTAGGGAATTCTAACATGCGCCATATAGTTTAAAGGCATTCAAATATGCTAAGATGTGTCAAGTGCTAAGGCATGCCAAGATGTGCAAGGGTGTGACAATACATGCCATGGACTATCAAGGCAACAAAAAGGAGAAACAAGTTAAACTACAAGGAAATGAACACATCATAGGGTTAATAAGTCATCAATTTACATTTTCCAAGAGGGACATGCTATGCACACCAACACCAGGTGGAAATAAGTGTCAAGTGAAAAGTGTTAGTTCATTCTAAGTGCTAAATCATCCTCTGTTACTTCTCTTCTACTTTCCAATAATTGATCTCATATAAATTTAATATTAAACCATGCCAAAGCATACCGAGGCATCTTAATGAATGATAGACATGCTAATGATCATCACCTCTTTAGGACTACATCTCTCTTTGCCCCCTCGATAAAATCAGATCCTTATCACTTGATGTTATTTCCTTCATCCTAAGGACTCCTTAAATAGTTTTTCCTAGACCTCTTAGGAACCCTCTAGAACTTACGGGTTTTATCCACTTAGACCTTAGAAAATATTAATTTAATTTTCTTTTAAATGTTAAACCCCATCTTGGGTCCAAAATCCCTTTGCTTGGCTTCTTTGCCCACAAATAATTTTTTGACCAAGCTCAAACAAAGCCATCTCACTAGGCTTGTGGAGTACCTCCAAAGCTACACAATTCAACAAAATAGTCTATATGTAGTAATTGTAACATGGTCAAGCTCTTGTAGTCAAGCGAGGGCTTGGTTGGGTTCCCAAGTTACAAATTAAGTAAGGATAGTTGTGAGGGCATGATAACTAGGGAGGGTTAGGGCATGAAAAGGAATAAAAAGGCATGATAACACATGTCGAACAATGTCATTGCATGTTGAACTAGAGTGTTAGGGAGTGTCGGGGCATATCAAGGGATAAGTAGGTCAAAATCCATGGAAAGGAACAAATAAGAGTGTGTGCCAGGGAGTGTTTGTGAATTCAAGTGTGTGAAGGACGAAGTGTGTTAGGAGAAGTTTAGAATAGGATTTACAAGAGGCAAGACTACGGTTGTTATACGTGGCTCGACATAGCAGTTTTAGACAAAGGGATATCACTTTGTGCTAGGGACAACATTGTTTTGCCTTTAGATTTTTATTTTTTATGAGATGTGGCACACTTTGGCTACATGCCCATGTTTTAAACTATTGTAGATAATTTCATATTGTACATTTTTGTGTATAAGTTTTGGGGCACTCGGCTTGTGTCAACTTATATCTTGTGTGCCTTGTGCATCTTGTGGTTCTTTCAAACTCTTAGCTAATGTTCTACTTTTTATATGAACTGAACATATATGTGAAATATTGCCTGTGTAAGCTATGTTTCTTAGTTGTTTTATGGCCATGGCTAGATCATGTGACCTTTGCCTTGGTAAATAGTTAAGTGGGACAAGTTGAGCTTGGGCATGAGTGGCATAAGATGAGTTATAGGCAGTTCTTAGGTGAACAAGGAACAATCTACTTGTAGTAGGTGCAATTGGTCAAGTTATTGCGGTTGAAGCAAGCCAATGTTTTCACATGAAATGCAGTAGCCAAGGACTTGATTTGGTTCCCAAGTTGTGAAAAAATGTAAAGGCTAGCTGTGAGGACATGAGTGCCAAGGTGTGACAAGGAATGCTAAGATGTGCCAGATAGTGTGAAGGCATATCAAACATGCTAAGATGTGCTAAGTGATAAGGCATACCAAGATGTGCAAGGGTGTGTCAATGTGTGCCAAGGACTGTCAAGGAAACAAAAGGGAGAAATAAGTTAAGCTACAAGGAAATGAACACATAAAAGGGTTGATAAGTCATCAATTTACCTTTTCCAAGAGGGGCATGCTAGGCGCACCAACACTAGTTGCCAATAGGTGCCAAGTACAAAGTCTTAGTGCATTCTAAGTGCCAAGTCTTCCTTTGTTGCTTCTCATCTACATTCCAACAATTGATCTCAAATAAATTTAATATCAAACCATGCCAAATCATACCAAGTAATCTCAACGTATTTCATACATGCTAAGACTTTCCAAGTGCCAACATGTGCCAAGCGCCAATATGTGTTAGGGAGTGTTATGCATGCTATGAAGTGGAAGGGAATGTTGAAGAGTGCTAAGGTGTGCTAGAGAGTGCTAATGCATGTTGAGGAGTTTTAAGGAGTACTAGGAAAAAATATTAAAGGAGCACTAGGTCAAAATTCATGGAATTTAATGAATATGAGGAACGTGTGCTAGGGACTAGTGTTAATGAGTTCTATTTTTCATGCCAAGGGGGGAGTGACAAGGTATATTAAATCGAGGGCTTGGTTGGGTTCCCAAGTTGAAAATTAATTAAGGTTAGTTGTGAGGGCATGATAGCTAGGGAGGGTCAGGGCATGCAAAGGAATGAAAAGGCATGCTAACACATGTTGGACAATGCCAATGCATGTTGAACTAGATTATTAGGGAGTGTTAGGGCATATCAAGGGATAACTAGGTCAAAATGCATGGAAAGGAACAAATAAGAGTGTGTGCCAGGGAGTGTTAGAAAATTAAAGTGTGCTAAGGAAAAAGTGTGTTAGGAGAAGTTTAGAATAGGATTTAAAGGAGGCAAGCCTATGATTTTTATAAGGGGCTCGACATAAAAATTTTAGATAAAGGGAGATCACTTTATGCTAGGCACAACATTGTTTTACCTTTAGCTATTTTTTTTTGTATGAGATGTGGCACACTTTGGCTACATGCTCATGTTTTAAACTATTATAGATAATTTCATATTGTACATTGTTGTGTATAATTTTTGGGGCACTCAGCTCATGTCAGCTTATATCTTGTGTGCCTTGTGAATATTGTGGTTCTTGCAAACTCTCAGTTAATTTCCTATTGTTTATATGAACTGAACATACATCTGAAATATTCCCTGTGTAAGCTATGTTGCTTAGTTGTTTTATGGCCATGGCTAGATCATGTGATCCTTGTCTTGGTAAATAGTTAAGTGGGACAAGTTGAGCTTGGACATGAGTGGCATAAGATGAGTTATATGTAGTTCTTAGGTGAACAAGGCACAATCTACTTGTAGTAGGTGCAATTGGTCAGGTTGTTGCGGTTGGAGCAGGCCAATGTTTTCACATGAACTGTAGTAGCCAAGGACTTGATTAGGTTCCCAGTCGTGAAAAAATGTAAAGGCTAGCTGTGAGGACATGAGTACCAAGGCGTGCTACAGAATGCTAAGATGTGCCAGATAATGCGACGGCATGTCAAACATGATAAGATATGCCAAGTGATAAGGCATGCCGAGATGTGCAAGGGTGTGTTAATGCATGCCAGGGACTGTCAAGGCAACAAAAGGGAGAAACAAGTTAAACTACAAGTTAATGAACACATAAGAGGGTTAATGAGTCATCAATTTATCTCTTCTAAGAGGGGCATGCTATGCACACAAACATTAGGCGCCAATAGGTGCCAAGTGCAAAGTCTTAGTGTATTCTAAGTGCCAAGTCTTCCTTTGTTGCTTCTCCTCTACTTTCCAAAAATTGATCTCAAATAAATTTAATATTAAACCATGCCAAATCATACCAAGGCATCTCAACGTGTTCCATACATGCTAAGACTTTCCAAGCGCCAACACGTGCCACGTGCCAATATGTGGCAGGGAATGTTATGCATGCTATGAAGTGGAATGACATGTTGAAGAGTGCTTAGGTGTGCTAGAGAGTGATAATGCATGTTGAGGAGTGTTAAGGAGTACTAGGATAAAACATTAAGGGAGCACTAGGTCAAAATTCATGGAAGTTAATGAATATGAGAAACGTGTGCCAGGGACTAGTGTTAATGAGTGCTAGCTGTCATGCCAAGGAGGGAATGACAAGGTATGTTAAGCATTGGTAAGGCATGCTAGGGAATATCAAGGCATGTAAAGAAGTGCCAAATTTTGATAGGGAGTTCCAGGGTGTGCTAATTATATGTGCCAAATAGTGCCAAGATATGCCAATACATGCCAGCTGCTAAGGATGTGCAGGGTGCCAGGGTATGTCAATATGTGTCAATGCAACAAAAGGAAGAACCAAGCTAAAATGTAATTAAATGAACACATAAGAGGTTTAATAAGTCAGGACTTTATCTTTTTCAAAAGGGGCATGCTAGTCACACTAATAATAGGTCCCAATACATGTCAAGTGGCATTTTGTGTCAAGTTCTAATGTATGTCAATGCATTCAACCAAGCTGTTCCAAGGCATGCTAGGGACTACATGCATGCCAACACATGCTAGGAGAGTTCCATGTTGTGCTAGCACATGCCACCATGTGCTTTGGCGTCAGTTTCATGACAAGATGTTCTAGGTACAACAATGTTCCAAGACATGCGAGGTGCTAAGAAATGTTAGTGTGTGAAAAAGAATTAATTTAAGGTGTGCCCGGATTTTTGAGGAGTGTTAGGTCTTTCTCATTAATAGAATTTTCATAGCTTGATTATGTATTAAATAATATATTTCCTACACACACTAGTGGAACTTTATCTAAAGGGAATTTGATAGATAATAAAATCAATAGATATGAATCATGTGTTGACTCATAGGAAAACTCTATTCGACTAGTGATTACTTGAGGGAAATGATACACATTAATTACTTCTTAAAAAAGTAACTAATTCTAACCACTATGGCCTTGGAAATATCATAAAAAATACTCCACAATAATGGCCTTAAATCGTTACCTTTTGAAAAAAAAATATTAACATGTATATAGCGTCATCAAAAACTCATTGGAATGATCAATGGTGACGAACATTTTTTTACGGCCACCAAAAGTAACAAAAAGAGCATTGGTGAGGGTCATTTAAATTCTGTCACTAGAAGTGTCACCAAAGAGAGAATTCGTGATGGGACTTTAACAACCCTCACCAAAAGTGTCATTGAAAATGGCTTTGGTGACGAACCTTAAAGGACCATCACTATATACACTTACAGTGATGCTTTTTTAAGGACCGTCACCATATGTGACATTGGTGACGGACCTTAAAGGTCCGTCACAAGCATGACCCTCACCAATGTCCTTTTTTCTTGTAGTGTAGACCATAAAATGATCTCTTTTCATTTGATTCTAGCAAAGTGAAATGTCTTGGCCTAAAAAAATATTTATGTGTCACTCTACTCCAATACCCAGGAAAAAGTATAGTCATGGATATTGTAGTAGTTGATATCCCTCCCAATTATGGAATTTTATTATCTCACTCATGGGGAGAAAAACTACAGGGATCTCTAAAATTAGACATGTATTATGCCACAATTTAAGTATTTGGTCAACCTAAACAAATTTACAGAGAGACCTTAATGAAGTACATGGTCAGTAGTACAGAACAACCACAGAACTCTCCTATTTACTCTATACACTCTGATATGGACTCTTTCGTTTTATGTAATTCTGATTCTAGCATAGATAAAAACACAACATTGAAACAGGAAAAAGAAGGAAGTTGACATTGATAATATATTTCATGAATCAATGTGGCACTTAGACTTTGATGGCTCAGTAAAAAAATTAGGAGCAGGAGCAGGAGTTTGGATTCATAACATGGAAAACAATCATTCAGAAGGTCATGCATTTAGATTAAAATTTAAATGTACAAACAACATGGCACAGTATGAAGCTTTAATCTTAGGACTGCATATTGTTAGAAATCTAGGAGGCAAAAGAGTTTCTATCATGGGAGACTCTGACTTAATTGTAAAACAAATCAGAGGATAATATTCTGTGTATAATCCTAGATTAAGCCAATACAAAGAAACAATTTTAGATCTGAATAAAGAATTGCTTAAAATTGACTTTGTTGTAATTCCTAGAAAACAGAACATGCAGGCATACAGTTTAGCAACTTTTGCTAGCACCTGCAATCTACCTTTTCAGCTAAATCACCAATATACAGCAGAGGTAAGACACAGGCCTATTATACCAGACAACTCAAAATATTGGCAGATTTTTACACAAGATACTCAAATCTATCACTTTATGAATGCTGAGGGAGAATTCCAAAGTTGTAACATAGATACAGATTGTACAGTAGATGAAAAAAAGACAATGAGGTAGATGTAAATAATTTAGATTTAACTAAACCCACTAAATTCACTCAAGTAGAAATAGATAATTTAGAAAAATTTGAAATAGAATAAATAGCAAATGATGACTCTGAGATTTTAAACCTTAAGAATAACTTTTTACCTAAGGGATTAGCCCCATTAGAAGATCTTTTTGAACCAAATGATGTTGCAAGAAAACAAAAAATGGAACCATTAAGATCAGACATAGAAGAATGTAATATAGGAATAGAACATAAACCTAAGCTTATCAAACTTTCTAAAGCATTACCTCAAGATGAAAAACTGAAATACATAGCTCTATTTAAATAATTTCAATATGTATTTGCATGGAGTTATGAAGATCTTAAATCTTATGACATCGGCATCATTCAACACAAAATACCTATCAAAGAATATCAGAAACCATTTAAACAGAAGCTTAGGAGAATCAATCCAGCTCTTATGCCTTTAATTGAAAAAGAGGTAAAAAGGATGTATGAAGCACAGATCATTGCACCTATCAGATATTCTAATTGGGTTTCAAATTTAGTTCCCACTAGGAAGAAAACAGGGGAAATCAGACTTTGTGTTGATTTCCGGAACTTAAACAAAGTGTCCCTAAAAGACAATTATCCCTTCCCCAAAATGGACCATATTTTACAGAGGGTAGTAGGATCATCCAGGATTTCATTGCTTGTTGGATTCTCTAGGTATAATCAAATCTTAGTTCAGCCAAAAGACCAACCAAAGACAGCATTCACTACTCCTTGGGGTACTTTCATGTATTTGAAAATGTCTTTTGGATTAATGAATGGAGGAGCTACTTTCCAGAGATCTATGGACATAGATTTTTTCAAAGAAATTCATGATTTTGTCACCTATCTAGATGATCTAACTGTATTTTCAAAAACTGACAATGAACATCTAGATCATCTGAGATAAGTGTTTATTAAATGCAGAAAAATTTGGGATTTATTTGAAACCTAAAAACACTCTCTTTGGACTTGAAGAAGGTAAATTGTTAGGATATATAATATCAAAGAGGGACTTAGGATAGACCCAGCTAGAATAGAGGCCACTTTGAATATAAGTCATCCTAGAAATATCAAGGAATAACAAGATTTCCTAGGTAAAATTAATTTCCTCAGAAGATTCATTTCAAATTTAGCAGAAATAATTAGAGTATTGAATAACATGTTAAAGAAAGATTTAGCACTTAAATGGAAAGTAGAGGCCAAACAATCATTTGAATCAATCAAAAAATCCCTTACAAGAACACTAGTCCTAATAAGTCTCGATTTCAAAAAAGATTTTATTATTTTTTCTTTTTCTTTAGAACATACCATTGCAGCAGTCTTGCTGCAAAAGAATGATCAGGGTTATGAATAGCCCATTGATTTTTTTAGCAAATCCCTAAGAGATGCCACACTAAAGTACAACATAATGGAAAAACAAGCACTTTCTTTAGTAAAGGCTATTAAAGAATTTAGAGTGTATATATTTTACTCGCACATCATTGCATATGTTCCAAATTCAGTAGTGAAGGACATTCTGACTCAGAATGGCCCTGATGGTAAGAGAGGAAAATGGATTGCCGCTATTTTGGGATATGACATGGAAATTAAGCCCACCAAACTCATTAAAGGCCAAGGTTTAGCCAAACTCATGGTTGAATCAAACTGTCAGGCCTTAGATATAAATTTTATTGCTCAATTAGATGATCAGGAAGAGATGGCGACTCCACATATCAGTGAAGCTTTTCTAGATTCACCTTGGTATGCAGATATCATATTTGTTTTACTAAACTTACAAGCTCCTCCTGGATTGTCTAGAACTAAAGCTAGATTCCTAAAGTTAAAAGCAATGAAATATTGTATCATAGATAATGCTCTGTTTTGGAAAGATCATGGTGGAATTTTATTAAATTGTTTTGTTAAAGGTGAATTTGATAAAGTTATGGAAGAGTTTCACGCAGGTGACCTCCTGTCACAAATGCCATCCCTTTGAAGGGAATAAAAAACTATTACCTTTAACCCTTAAACCCATCTCCACAGAAATGCCATTTCAGCAATGGGGTTTAGACTTCATTGGTGAAATTCACCCACCCTCCTCAGCCAAGCATAAATGGATTTTGACAGCCACGGACTATTTCACCAAGTGGATATAAGCCACTCCTTCTAGACAAGCCAATGATTCTGCCATCATTTCATTTCTTGAAAACAATATACTGTCTAGATTTGGATGCCCTCAAAATCTCATTACTGATAATGTAGCTACTTTAAAGTCTAAGAAAATGATTGACTTCTGTAACAAATACCACATTAGTCTTGGCCATTCCACTGCCTATTACCCTCAAGGAAATGGTCTTGCAGAATCCTCCAATAAAATCATGGTCAATATTATCAAAAAATTGTTAGAAGACAACAAAAATACCTAGAACAAAAGGTTAGTTCATGCCTTATGGGCAGATAGACTCACCACAAAGAAATCCATTGGCACATCCCCTTATCAACTAGTATATGGAATGGATGATGTTTTTCCATCCTCTTTGGAAGTTCCAGTGATGAACATGTTACAAGAACTGCAGGTATAACCTAATGATATCCAGAGAATGATAAATCAGACCATACATTTGCAGCAAACCAGGGAAGAAGTCTATGTCAAATCACAATTTATCCAAGATAAAATCAAAAAATTATTTGGCAAGAAAATAAATGAAGATGATTTTTACATAGGTAATAAAGTTCTTAAATGGGATTCAAGAAGAGAAGATAAAGGTAAACATGGTAAATTTTATTTCCTATGGAAAGGTCCCTATATCATTTATGGTTACAAATGTAGCAATGCATTTTTTTTTAAGGAGTTACATGGATCAGATCTGCCAGGTGGACCTGTCAATGGTAGGATGTTGAAGCATTACGATTCCCCAGATTAACAGTAATTCACTTTGTTTACTTTTCTCATTGTACATAACATTGCAAAGTTTAGATTCGATTGGATGTTTTTCTTGCAAAGTTGAAACCCGGAGAGAATACCCTAAGCTTTGAAGGACAAAATATCATAATTATGAATAAAGTAGAGCTTAGAAAATAGTTCAAGGCAACCATAGTCAAAGTTCAAAGGCTACTAATCTTAAAGTTCTTAACATTTCACCAAGAAATGCCATCTCCATGTGGAGCCACTGTTAGGGTCCCATAATAATAAGATTCATAATTTTGAATTGACTATGATTAGTCTTGTAATATGTACATACTTTTCTTTCTGCAAATTGTTTTTCCATATTAAAAAATGTAAAGAGGGTAAGTCCTAAAATAAAAATCAAAGGACTCAAAGAAAAAGATATAAAAAAATATATAAAAAATGAACCCCAACAAAAAAGAGATAAAAATAGATCATGAAAGTGATGCAAATTCAAATGCCACTACTTTTTACTTTACTTTTCAAAATAAGATTGTGTGCAGCTTGTCAAAAATGCCACAATCCATGATAGTCAAATAGCTTAATCTTGATTATTCATATTTTAAATTTCATGTTGATAGATAGGGAATAAAGATCTAGCCAAATTATTTTGTTGAAAATGCAGCAAGATGATGGAGCTTAGTGAAATGAAGTCGCCTTCACTAAGTGGGCCCGCAGGCTATTTTTGGCGCAAAGTCTATTTTTAGACATATGGAGCATGGTCCAGGGGTTGCAGTATGTTATTCTTGGAGTATTGGTCATGTTGGTAAAAATATATGGACCTCTATTTTTAGACATTTAGGTCGAAGTCTATTTTTAGATTGCCTATCCTAAAAATAGAAAAGTCAAATATTATTTACCCTTAATAATATTTGGACTCTAAACTTCAGTTTACTCTCTTGGAGCACTTCAGTTCGAGCTACAGAAGTGGCTCATGCATCCGACAGAGGAATTACGCTATTCCTAAGGGTTTGGTGAGCTCATGCATGGTTGACTTCAGTTAGGACTTCAGTGGCAGAAGTTTGGTGGAGTTGATGAGACAGATAGTGGAGTTGTGTTCGGTTTAACTTAGTTGAACTAGTTGAGATTAGTTTAACTAGCTAATCAAATAGTAATGAGTGGAGTGAATTAAATATTATTTAATTCATTAATTAGTAACTCATTATTCAACTCAAGAACACATCAGTTCACTACAGTGCATGGAGAGTTCAGTGGAGACCAGTGAAAGAGGTAGATGAAAGGGTGGAGTTAGCTATCAGTGGCGACATCAGTTGTGCATGAGATTTGCACCACACTTGGAGAAATTTCCCATGATGATTGCGCTGTCAAGCCAAGGAGATTCGAACCTTGGATCTCTCATTAGACCAACCGTGATTGCGCAATAGAGGCAGGCAATTAGTGGCTGAGTTTTGAACCTGTGACTTGTTCAAAACCAAGCTAGTTTGTGTGTAACTTTATGAGATAGTACTGAGTACTTGTGAGGAGTATTGTGCTATGTACTATTACATGTTCTCTCCATTATAATATACAGAATAGCTGAGGGGTTTTCAGCTATAAGCTTTCCCCATACATACTGTGTAATGTGTGTGATGTTTTGATGATCTTTTGATCGCATACCGCTTGTTTTATTTCCGCATGTGTGATGATATGAGTGGAAGAGATTATGTGTTGCATATGAATTCGAATTGATATGTGATCAGGATAATCTCGGTGGATAAATCTTCTTTATTCAGCAAATTTCTACATGGTATCGGAGCTATAGAAGCTATCGGAACAGAGATTGATCATCACAGTGATTACAAACTTATTTCGGTAGACAGAGTCTGCATGCGGGCCAGGTAGCCTCTGGATCCATCCTTTCCTTGAAAGGTGATACATCCAGTAAATGCCCCTGCAGTCGATCTCTGTGCTAAAAATAATTTGTTCTCACAGATCAAGAGCGGTTGAGCTTTGAGCTTGGAATTCGAATTTTGCAGCAGTTTTGTTTTCTTGGTGCCGGAGTTGAAAATGTCTTTCAACGGTTTGCGACTCGAATATGCTCTTGAAGGCAGTTCGAATTATGTTGCATAGAAGGATCGCATGGAGGCAGTATTAGAAGATAATGGTCTGAAGGAGTTCGTAGATACGGATGTCCAAAAGCCCACTGATCCTGCTGAAGTCGAAGCATGGCAAAAGAAGATGGCGAAATGTCGAAGGATCCTGTTGGAGGGCATCAAGGATCATATTGTATCCAGCCTGCATGGAAAAGCTTCTCCATATTTAATGTGGAAAGCTTTGACGGATCTATTCCAGAGTAAGAGCGACCAAAGGAATCTGGCGCTCAAAGATAAGCTCAGAAACATCAAGATGGAGAAAGGCGACAGTATCGCCAAATACCTCACGAAGTTCACTCAATGCAGAGATGAGCTGGGAAGTGTGGGGGTGATTGTCGAAGAAGAGGATATGGTGGACCTGGCTCTCCTTGGTCTTCCGAAGGCTTGGCATTCATATCAAGATAGTGTCAATGGTCGGGAGAAGTTGTCGGGATGGGAGCGCCTTTGGGCGGATCTCATGCAGGAGGAGATAAGGAGGACTACCAGGGATGGATCTTCATCCAAGGTATCTGATGAAGAAAATTGTGCTTTGGCTGCCAAAGCAAAGAAGGGGAAGAGCAAGAAGGCTTCTCAGTCTGGTGCAAAAGGCAAGAAGCAAGACATGTCCAAGGTGAAGTGTTTTCACTGTCACCAGCACAGACACTATGCCACAAATTGTCCACAGAAGAAGAAAAATAAGAAGGCTGTCGGATCTGCAGCGGGAGAGGCATTGGCTTCTCAATTCGAACGGGATTTTTCACTGATCGCATGCTTGGTTTCAAGTGTGGCGGGATCAGTTTGGTTCTTGGACAGTGGTGCGTCATTTCACATGACCGGAGATCGAGATCTGTTTTCAGATCTGGAGGAAAAATATCTTGGAGTGCACATCGAGATGGGCGATGATGGTAGATACAGTGCGACTGGTATCGGTACCATTTCCTTTGAGAGGGAGTCTAGTAAACCTTTCATATTGAAGGAAGTTTTGCATGTTCCAGGATTGATGAAGAACTTGATCTCTGTGGCGATGTTGGAAGACAAGGGGTATGATGTGGTCTTTAGCGAAGGAAAAGCCTTCCTGCGCAGTAAGACTACTGGTGAGACCCGGAAGATAGGGGTTCGAGTCAAGAACCTTTATCAGTTGCAAGTAGATGGCTGCGCAGCAATGGCATGCAAGGAGAGAGAAGTGGTGAGCCGGGATGATGAGGGCGAACTGTGGCACAGGAGATTGGGCCACCTTCACCATGGAGCTTTGAAAATACTGCAGCAGATTTCTACTGGGCTTCCTAAGGGCACTCTTGCGCAGTGAGATCAGTGCAAGGGGTGTACCTTGGGGAAGTATGTGAAAGCCACCTTTCACGAGAAGGATAGTCGCGCCACGACGATCCTTGAGAGAGTTCACACAGACGTGTGTGGTCCTTTCTCTGTAGCTTCGACAGCAAAGCACAAGTACCCACTCTGTGCTAAGTGGCGACCTTTCATTGCATCGCATCCTCCAAAATAATATTGCCCACCCGCTTTTGCCAATGCAAAAACCGCCAAATGGTATTTTTTCCCATTATGAATACCACCCCTCGTTTGAAATTAACCCCACTCATTAATGTTTAATAAATGTTGGTTAAAAACACATAAGACTGCCCTTTGCGGCCTTTTTTCACCATTATCTGTTATAGTTTGCGGAGAAGAAGATTGTCGACCTTTTTCAAAGCAAAGATTACTCTGTCAACCTATTATTTAGCCTTTTCACACCAGAATTCAACAATCTTGCTGCTAAAGACACTGCAGAACCAATTCGAAGCTTTATAAAGACCATTGAAGCCTCTATAAGACTCTGCGGCCTCAGAACCCCTTATGCAAACTAAAAGCTTCATTTTTTCCAGGTATTCTTGAAATAACAAAGCCTGATCTTAAGCAAAGAAAGTAACCTGTGAATTAACTGAACCAGTTAGGAACTTTGCAGACCAAAAGAAAGCACCCGTTGCTTCCAAAAAAAATTCCGCAGAACCTAGTCATATTTTTACAGAATTCCCAATGCCTAAGACTATTCTTGATCACTGATACTAACTATTTGATCAATTGAAGCATTGTAGACTAGAGAAAAAGCCATTGTCTTATCCCAAACCCTTCTGTAGACTGTAATAATCTTTCAAAGGTGCTCCTAAAGGCCTAAGACTGTTTTCTAAACCTAGCGAGTAATCAATTGATTAAAATCAAACAAATAATGGCTTCCCAAGGCATTGTAACAGTTAATCCCATGCAACCTCAAGTTATTGATGTGGAACACACTCCCTTAGCAGACATAGATTTTAAAATTAGTGACCCTGTCACTGAGTTTAACCTCCTTGAGCTCCATTGTTGGAGCCATGATAAATCAATTGACCAAGCTGATGATGTTTTCCTTTGGGAGTCAAATTTTCTCAAGTATGTTGTCCCACAGACCTTCCAGTGTCCAAAGGTCATCAGACTCTGTCAAACCAGTTATATGCCTGATCAAAGAGCCATTATAACCCCTGGAAAAGAGATTTTATTCACCATCACAACTGAATCAATAAATCAGATGTTTTGAAGAGCTTCCCCAATAAATCAGATGTTGCAAATTCAACCTAGGCCTGATGAAACCCCACTATCCATTGAGATCCTCACTCAGTTTATCTGAATCTAGACTTCCCCAAGAGGTTCCAGATATTCCAAACATTCATTCCCTCATCAATAGAGACTCCCAAGACCAACCCTCCTTATCCAGCAACTATATTCTCTGAGAGAACCACGCATATTATTAGCATGTTGTCTTTTATTCTGGGTTATTTCACTAATGAGCATGTTGATGCTTCAGTCCTAGGGTTTCTATCTATTTTTTCTCTTGGTCATCCTCCTGCTACCATATTCAATTTTTCCCAGTACCTTGTTGATACAATTCATGAACACCTTGTTAAAATGCCTGAAGGTGTCTTCAAGTATTCATCTATTATGTTCCACATGTTTCTATATTTTCAGTTTGAAAATTTTGATATTAACCTTCAGAAAGTGGATGTTGAAGGTAACCCTCAGTTAGTAATATTTTGGAATTCCTTAATCAGGGAAGATTCAACAGAGTTTACATACATATATTTCATTGACTCATTCATCCATCATATTGTCAACATGTTGAACAACAGTATTCAACCAAGAGTCGCTGATGATATAAAAAAGGTCCTGCAGTTATCAGTACACAGTAGGATAGGAAATTGGTACCTTTATCAGAACCACACAGAGATTAGGGTATATGGATCTAATCCCTTTCCATATAAGCTGCCCAAATACATCTGAATGAGGTTATTTGCACTTGAATATATCAGGCAGATCCTTCACTCTGATGAAGTAAATTTCTTGTCATCCGAGAAGAAGACACAGTTTAAGATAAAGAATCAGAATGGTCTTTTTATTTGCAACAATAGAAGTGCAGGGCAACAAGCAGAAAAATATTTGTTGTAATTTAAGTCCAGTCAAAGTTTCTAATGATATTATGATCCTTTAGGAGTTACAAGCAAACTAAGGATTAAATTTAAGTTAACTCCTTATGTACATGAATCCAAGCCAGACATAGAGAAGTAATCCAATTAGTCCGAATGGTTGGAGAACACTTTGAAAGAGGCAAAGAATCAATGTGATACTAGTTCCATCTTGCAGACTCTAGCCCCATAGGATAGGAACTCTAAAAGAGTCAGAGAAGAAATATCATACTTAGCTGAAACTACCACTAAAACAAAATTCAAACTGATGTACAGGAAGAAGCCCAAATTAAATCCCGTAAATTAAGAAGTGGAAACTATTGAAGTCATAGATACAGATACAGTGGTAAAGGACAATGCTCCTCCAACAGTTTCAAAAGAAACTCACCAGCCTTCAACATCTAACACTCAAATTATTCAAAAGCAGCATAGTGTTGAAGTGTCTTCATCCAGAGCCAGTAGAAAAAGAGCAAGTTATTATGCAAAAGTACAAAGAGATCAAGCTTAGAAATGAGGCATTAAAGGTAGATACTTATGCCCAATGCTGGAAACAAACACTAAGTGAAGCAGGTTGCTTTCAGCGTTTGACTACAAGACCAGGAAGATGTAGATGACCTTCCTGCAGCCAACAGTAAAACATCCTAAGTCATCAGCAGATTATAAAAAAACATCATATGAAGTTCAAGCAAGATCTTCATCCTATAGACCAAATTGAATTTCACAAGCAAGCTGGTGAAATTTTGTATTCTACCATGTGACTAATAAAGCCATGAGTGTATAGAAGCTGCAAAATACTCTTGAAAACATCAAAGGTCGGCTAAAATTAGAAAAATAATCCTCACAGGCTAAAGATAACAGAATTAAATCTCTAGAAGATTTGGTTATTGAAGTAGGATATGATCCCAAGAATGTCAAAGCTGCAAAAGAACTCATAAAGAAAAAGAATGCAAACATTGTTGCATTAAAGAAACAACTCAAATTGCCTCCTACTGAACATCCACGGGCCAAAGAAGTATTACAGGATGCAAGCCAAAAAGATGAGATGATGAACCTCATTCTTTAGTTAACTGCCCAATTGAAAGAAATGGAAAATGAGATGGATAAGTTAGTATAGGAGAAAAAGGCCAACTCAGAAGCATTCCATGTCACTATTATTCCTACAGTCACTACAATTGTTCCTTCTACCTTAGCAGAATCATTGGCCCCATCAGTTCAAATAGCTACAGCACTTCCTGTTACATCAACAACTACTTCAGCAACAAAGTCATCTACAACAGCAGCACAGCCTACTGATGAAGCAGGTAAACTAGTTAAAGAAATGCAGAAAATGTCCATTCAGACAAATGAAATCAATAGACTTAAAGAACAGTTGAAAAGTCTAGAGGATGAGAAGAAACTAGTTCAGATCATGCACAAGAATGAAATACAGAAGACAAACAGATTGACAGAGAAATTGCAGAAGCTAGAGAAAGAGTTGACATTGAAAGAACCACTTGCTCAGGCCAAGCAGCAACTGTGGCCCAATATTTGCCCATCCATTCAGGTTATTTATGAGCAGAAAGATCTTATCAAAGCAACAAGTGAAGCCATCCAAAAAATCAAAGAAGAACTTGGTAAGAAGCCAGAAGAGGCCAATGAAATCATTAAATTTATTAATTCCAAGAATAAGAAAGAATTAGAGGAAACTGGAATTAGTGACAGTACAGAAACAATCCTAGAAGTTAGGAAGGTGATTTCTAAGAGAAACTTAATGGTTCAACTTGAAGAAAAATGTCAGAACATGGAACTTGCCATAACCATATTCATGATGAAATTTGATATTTTGAGGCAGAAAGGCCTTCCAAATCCACTAGTTATTAATGACAAGTTAATGAAATAAGAAGATTATGATAAGAAAATCAGAGAAGTGGCAAAGGAGCAAGCTAACAATTCAGCCATGCAAGGAATTCCAATAGGGAAAGTACTCTATAAGAGTTTTGAGAACCTATTTTACCTACAACATGAGGTAAAAAATGTATTCATCAACAAACCTACATTTGCAAAGTATACAGAGGCTGATGGGATATTTAGAAGGATGATAAAAATCAAGTTACCAGATGCTGAAGATTGGGATAAATTGACATATTTACTATGAAAGCGGTCAAAAGGTTAATGTAAATCAGAGCAGTTTAAAGAGTATCAAACAACTTAAAGTGTATCAGATGAAAGTCAGATAGTTAGTCAAAACAGAGATGACAAAACAGAATGAAATACATCCTTCGTTGAGCAACAGTCAAAGAGACAAATCAGTAAAAGATCAAACAGCAAACAACAAATCAATAAAAAGCAGGGACAACTTGCATTAGTTAGATAGTCGTCTCTATCTTCTTGCATGAAAATATTTATTTTTCCTTGAATAATTCCTAAGGAAGTTTAGGATATTTTGTATTTAAATTTTGTATAAATACTTCACAATTCAAAGTATTGTGTGTGGA
Source organism: Pinus albicaulis (assembly GCA_034641835.2). Lineage (NCBI taxonomy): Eukaryota > Viridiplantae > Streptophyta > Pinopsida > Pinales > Pinaceae > Pinus > Pinus albicaulis. Next base: position 798,684,806 of record CM076581.1, read on the forward strand.
TTTTGGATTTCTAAACATTTCTATAGATGTATTGATCTGAACCAGAGGGTTCTTTGTACCATTTTCAAGTCAGAAGACTGGATTGAGAAATAAAGGCATTATATTACAGGATTAATATGTTGGACCACTTCAGTGAAGTACTCTCAATTGTTCTTTGTTATTATCTGAAGTTTTCACATACTTGCATGTTTTCTAAATCTAAATGTATAACAGGAATATTATTTCAGAACTTGTTTAAAAACACTTTGTCTTGAACTGTTATTTCATTTTTATGTTTTCTACTGATATCCAGATTAAGGAATTCTTAATTGCTCCCTAGTTTTGATTTACCTCTGTCATTTCCCTCATAATCCGGATCTGAGAACCCTTAATTGCTCTCTCATCTCGATTGAAGCCATTTCATCATCTAGCCTAAAGATCTGAAGTTACTCAGATATCTTTCCCTGTGAACACTTCCCTTTAGAACCTTGGTTCTGCTCTATTGCTTGACACATTAACTCCATTAGCCCAATCATAATTCAAAGCTACATTTATCCATCTGAATCAGTGATTCCACCACCAAACCAAATCAAAATAAAAAAACCCAATCAATCTTACATAACTAGCCTAAAATCAACAAAGATAAATCATATAGAGAGAGCCCTCTCTGAGCATTAGGAAGGCTAGATCCTAAGCTTAAAAGTAATTTTGTGGTTACCTCTAATATTCTTTAAACCAAAAATATTAACAACCCTTGAGAATTATTGAAGTGATAATAGGTTCTAAGGAGCATGAGCCTCACATTAAACACTATCTTAACATTACTCAAACTCAAATTTGTGAGTTTCTTAAAGTTTATCATGAAGAGTTGAGGTTGGGGAAGATTATTTGAAAAATGCAAACCATGGTATGTTATAATAAACATCATTTGTAACACTTTTTTGTCTATATACAATATAAGTTTTGATTATTATTATAATACATTTGTCCATATACATTGATTTTTTCATGCTAACCACGTGTAAGAATGCTCTCAAGTACAATGCCACCAATTTCATCAAGAGATTTCATCCATATGAACATGTGTCCAAGGCAAGATGGAAAGAATTATTATCCAAAAAAATGTTTAAATGGTAATTGCAATCGGTGTGGTGGGCTAGCTTTATGGAGTGAGTGCCCCCATGAGACTGTAGATGATCCATTTGGGGAGAGGAATATTGACCCATAGAGCTTCCAATATGAGACTTTTTAGTTACAGGATGAGAAATAAAGTAGGAAGATTAATTTGGTGACTTCACAAGTAATAATATTTGCCTCAAACTTTTATGAACATTATTTCTTATCCAATGATTAAGATATCTAGGGAGTTATCTAATGTCAACTTTTTCCCCTCCAAATGCAAGTATATGATTTCATTTTGAAATTTTGAGGAAAGATACAACAATGCATTAGAAATGTTCACATGGCTCAGTGGAAAGACGAGTAATTCATAATAAGAATACATTCCCCATCAGAACAATATTATCAGTGGTTGAATTGGCAGAAGGTGCACTCTACAACCACAAAATGAGATACAAAGTCAATACTATCATTCAGATTAGGTTAGCATAATAGTGCACATTACTTATAGGCATGGGCTAAATAGTAACGAAGATAAGCGGGTGATACTAAAAGAAATCCAATTCTACATAAGTGATTATAAAACTCATTATTTTCATAGAAAATTTTAGGGGCGAATTTTCGCCCATGGGCGAAATTAAAGGGTTTTAAATTTTTATTGAGTGAATTTTTTGTATCATAGTATATTATTTCAAATCGCCCCAAATTTATTTTATAAAAAAATTACGTCTAGAGATTAGCCCACCTTATTTTAAGGGAGAGGGTAAGAAAAATAAATTTATATTTCAAATCGCCCCAAATTTATTTTATAAAAAAATTAGGTCTCGAGGTTAGCCCACCTTAATTTAAGGGAGAGGGTAAAAAAAGTAAATTTGTATTTCAAATTGCCTCAAATTTATTTTATAAAAAAAAAATATATATAGGTTTAGAGGTTAGCCCACCTTATTTTAAAAGAGAGGGTAAAAAAAGTAAATTTATATTTCAAATCGCACCAAATTTATTTCATAAAAAAATTAGGTCTCGAGGTTAGCCCACCTTACTTTAAGGGAGAGGGTAAAAAAAGTAGGTCTAGAGATTAGCTCACCTTATTTTAAGGGAGAGGGGGAATTAAAACCCTTGATAGCTCCAGATTTAAGATGGATCTAGGTAAAAATAAAAATCACACTATGTGAAAACAATTTTACTTGATCAAAATAAAATAAAAATAATAAAAAAATAACATTAAAATAAAAATAATTTCATTGTATTGACGCATGGTATGAGAACCCATGGTATTCATGTGGAACATAACATATTTAAAGGGTAAAATTAAACCAACCGAGATCCATCTTAACTTAGGATCTACCAAACCGAGAGAGATATCAGATATCAAATAGCTTGTGATGCAAACCTATTTTCAGTGACTGAAAATAAATTTGAACCCTTATAAGGTTTGGTGGATTCAAAGTTAAACTAGATTTACACTGGTCACATTTTGTAAGCCTAGATAATGCTTCAAAAGTGGGTATGTTTTTTATTTTATACATTTTATTTAAAAATATTGTTAGGAGCGGTAAACAATTTATTTTCCCATTAAGAAAAAAATATATTTTACCATTAAGATAGAGATTTAAAGATAGTAGGGAAATTGACATTATGGATTGTGTGAATTTGAAGATGATGTAACAAAATTTTCTTGTATCTCGAGGGTAGACATTTTTTTAACAAAATATTCTTATAATTTTCTCAGAATGTTCGATTTCATGGAATATTTTCCCTCCTCCATGGAATTCCTATAAGACAGAGACTCCTCCTTTAACTGAGCCTCATGACTAGCAGACTCTTCTCTGGGAAAGGATTCATCTTAACTTCAGTAAGTTCAACTGACCTTTACTTTCATTTGAATACATTTATTGACAATATCTAATATCAACAAGTTAAACCTCATTTTAACTAAATCTTATTGAAATTTAAACTAAAATATTATATTTTCTGAAAAATAAATCTAATTAAAAATGAAACTTTGGAAATTTATTTTTAGCAATGGCACGTTGTTTTTCACCCTAATCTCTTCAAAGTTTAACTACATTGGCTTCAATATTTGCAGATATACATTATGTTTTTTTTTACTTTTAACTGAGATGAAATTTGTAAAGGGAAATGCTAAAAATGCTAAAAGTATTATGACAGGTTGCTTAAAAATGAGATCATCATAAAAAAGTTCTATGATGGGAAGGAGGACCAGTCAAATTTAACCCCTAAAGCCACGGATTTTAAACCTTCACAATTTCGAAATAAGCCTAGATGGTGTTATTAACTTTTTTTAATTTATTCTTAGTTTATTTTAATTAAGTATGAAACATTTTCTTTGAGAAGTAAGTAAATAATCTCTAATTATTTTATATTTTTATTTTTATTTTATGAAAATTATGAAAACATTTCTTTAAAAAGTAAGGAAATAACGATTCTACATATGCTTTTTTTTTTAATGAAAATTATGAAATGCAATTCTAGCTATTTTTCATTTCTTGAAATGTATTTTTAAATACATACAAATCTATATTCTACAATTCCAAAAAAAATTAGTAAAAATTAAAAAGTGATTTTATCATAAATAATATAAAAAACAAAAAAAAATTATGAGTTCTAATTAACACACGGGTTACTTTTAATTCAAATAAAATATAACCTCAATCCCACATATAAAATTATCTGAAAATTCAAAAAAAAATTAAAATATTTTAACCAATTCCAATAAAATTTGTAAGGAAAATATATAATATTTTTAACACATAACCTTAATCTTATAAAAAAACAAAATAATATAAACACAAAAGAACACTCAGTTTCAAAAAACTAACCCTATTTGAGGTTTTCGCCACTTCTACCTAATTTGATAACCAACATGGAAGGGAATCCCACATTGTTCTTCCAATAAAAAACATCCAATACCATTGTAAAGTCTGTTATTAATAATTTTAGAGGTTATTACATTAAGAAGCATGACTTTTTAAGGAATAATTTTCCAAATCCAACGATATTCTTATCATTCATACGAACACATTATTAAATTTAAAAGAATTACTCGACAAACGTTTCAAGGGTGCATACAAAACTTTTCAGTTACTGCAGGATCAAACGTAGGCATAAACTCAGTAACGAAGTTGTCGAGTTACACAAGAGATCTAAGTTATTACATAATCAAATGTAACGTAGTTGTCCAGTTACACAAGTGATCTATGATAATACATAATCTCTGAATAGCCACATACTAAAGATTCACTGAATAAGGCAAAAATGAGATAGCTTTAATTATCTGAGTCTTCACCACCTTCCTTGTATCTGAATATCTATGGTACGAAGAGTGAGTTATCCATCACCTCCCTTTCTTTTTAGCGTTGGTGGCCTTAGGTTCCCATCTGGGTGCAGAGGGAACAATTCGAGCAATTATCCCCTCTTTTCATTTTATGTTCAAATTGCTAGTCCCTGCTCATTAAATAAAATGTAACTTAAATTAGAATTTGAACAACGTATTTGAGAACTTTGAAAACTAGAATATGAACAACGTATTTGAAAATTTTGAAAATTGGTTTCTGAATGGGGAAAATTCATGTGCATATATGTTTGAAATCAATAATAAAAGCGAATGAATTTGGATGTAAATGTAATATGTAACAAAATAAAATATTTGATTTAACTTTTAACACTGAAGGATCATTGCAATTCTTGAAAATGTTGGAAATCTAATAAAGAAAAACTAGCCTAGCCAATTATTTGACTTGGCTTTTCATTTTAATTGTAGTTTTCTCAATATTTTCGTAATCCAATAGATATGAACAAAGTCAATTGCTAACTGTTTAACTTTGTGCATATCCATCAAAATTTTGAGAACATTTCGAAACCTGAAATGAGTTATGCTCAAATCCCTTTGAAAACAACTTGTTTCGCTTTCTTATGCATTTAACAAAATATTTCCCTATTAATATCCAAATCATAGAAATTGAGAATCGATAATCTACTTACTTGAGATAAAAATGTAGCTATATTCATCGAAGTCTCGCAAATAATGTTGCAGGTTGGGGCTGAGCATAGACAACGCCACAAAATAAGAAATTTTTAGGAAAATAGTTAAAATTATTGAAAAACATAAACAAACAATGTAGAGTTTACCAGGGGTTGAAGGGGTGCAGGGTGGCCCCAAAGACTGCTCTATGATTTCCTTCTCATATTGAGAGGACCCCTGCATGGAAATTTTTTGTTCTTTCTGTCTCTCTCTGTAGTGAGTGTTTTGAAATCAATAAAAAACACTCTTTTCTTCCACATCTCTGTAGGGTTTGAGTAAACTCACAATATCTGTGACCTCATCTGGAGTAGGGTTTGAGTAAACTCACAATATGAATTACATAGAATATGGCGGGGTTATCTAGATGCGCAAAGACCAAGTTTGAGCAAAAGAATTTATTTGATTCAACATCACATGCCTTTGGGGGTGCCTTTCCAATTAATTTTCCCTTGAGATGTGATAAGACATGTGGTAAAACATAATAAAAACATGCAAAAATATTTTCAATAGTGTATAACAAGAACCTAGAGCAACATTACCCGTGATTTATCTTTTCCAAAACATGGAAAATTGTATATCATAGTTTTTAAATAAATATTTTTCTTATTATTAATATGTTTTGATACATTGGTAACGAATCACTAATATTTTACAATGTTTTCGAATTTTTTAGAAGATTAACCAATAATTTTCAATACTTTATAACCTAGTGAAAAATTCGCCAATATTTAAGAAAATTTTATAATTTAATGAAAGATTTACCAAAAAGTATATATGTATATTATATTAATGAAAAAATAGCCTATACATTTTTCTATATACCATGGAGATTCGCCCATTTATTATAAATATAAATTTGGGGGGTTTCTTAAAATTTTCCTTGATTATTTTTATTATGTGCAACATTTTTTTTAGTTATTTTATGATTGTTTGACTGCTATGGGTATACCATTTTGTCAGCATTGGGTTTGGTCAAATGGATGTGTAGGTCATTTAAAAAATGCACGTGTATTTCAGTGGTTCGTCTTTATTGCACATAAAATGCAAAGTGCAACATTTATGGAGTTATTTTGAGACTGGAGATGGAAACAAAGAGCATGATGGTGTTGGTGCTTACATAAAAACAACACTTAGAGGGAAGAGATGAGTTTTTCAGGGACAAACCTTCAAGATGCTTCATTAATAGTTTCATGGTCTACAACAGTGATGGGATAACAATCGATAAGGAGAAGCAAAGTCCAGAGAATTTTCTGGGAGGTGAAAGATGTGGAAATATCACGCGTATATTGAGTCAACATAGTGCATGAAACAAGAGGATTTCATTTAGTTAAGATCAGACAACTCCGCCCTTCAAATATGGATAAGAAATGTGTCTTTCTTTGGTGGTTCTTGTAACATTGATGAATGGGAATAGTGTTTATCTTCAGAGTGGGTCGATACATGGACTCGAGTGACACTTGGGATCAATGAGTGCATGGTTGATCATATAACATAGTTGGAAGAGGATAAAAAAAATATTTATATTGATTAAGATCACTTGTTAGATCTTGTAAAACCAAGTACGCATACGTTTAATTAATCATTTCATTATAGTCCCTAATTGCAAATTAATTTGACTATTATTACATGCACCCTTCAAATTTTAACATATGCCATTTGTGACATTTGTTTCATTTTGCAAGTCACATATATGCAATGGTTTATACAAAAAATAATGCATGGGGCTCTAACTATTGGTTGGTAGGTTGCTTGTATGGGAAGCAAACACTCCTTGAACCATAACAAATGTTGAGAATAAAGAGTTTTTGACTGGCTTGGTGGTTGTTAAAGGTGAATATTTTACACTAAATACACAACAAAAGATGAAGGATGGGTATGTATATCATAATTATAGGCTAGGAGAAATTGTATAACACTACATCAACTTAATACTGGGGACAAACATCAAGTTATGCACAATTTCCAAGAAAAACAAGGCTCGAGTACGATATTTCTTACCTTACTTCATGCATGAGAAATTGATGGATATTGTTAGTAGTAGAGATGATCCCAATGCATTGGTGTAATGAAAAATAACTATCTTACGTATGTTTCTTACATTGATTTATGTATGATGCAAAATTGATAATAGAGAAAGAAGGTTTTTCATTTTTATAATTGTTATATTTATTTTTTATAGAATCAATATTCTTTATTTATCCTCATAGTTCTATACTCAATTCATTGTCACCCAACCCCTAACCCACTTATCCCCCAACCCAATAAAACATAATTCACTTAACCCACAACCCCTAACCCACTACACCCTAATACACTTAACCCCCAACACCTAACCCACTAGACTCTCCTCTTATCTCTCTTTCAAGACTAATTAAGTTACATGATGAGGATGTGTGATCCTTGGTTTCGATATTTACCTTACCTTCATCATATATTTAAGGTTATCGAGTTTTTGGTTTAATCTTCAGTATGTGCCAAACTTTGGTTTCATGACTTGATATTAAAAGGTCAGGGTCCATTGAGATAATCTCTGTTTATTTTTCATCACAAACAACGATTATTCCTTGAATTCAAAATGTGTCAAAAAAAACCTTTTCTAACAATTTCATGACTGTAAAATAAAGCACAATTATCCTAAAAAACTAAAGGTATATCCTTCTATGCTTTCTTGTGGAAAGTTCAATCTTGAAATATCACTATTATGGTCCAAGAACCTTTTATCAATATCAGATCTTGTAACACTATTATTGTATTCAAGCCATGTTGGTGTATGCATTGATCTATGAATACTTATATTGTATTTAGTGCAAGACTTCTTGTGGCCTAATCGATGAAAGCCATTACTATGACCTAAAGATGACTGAGCTTCACCTTGAATATTATTTTTAGAGTTGTAGATTTGGTCAACATGGTTTCTAGTTTTTTGGAAGGAAGTCTGCTAAAGGGATCTTCTTCAATGTCCATCTCCATGTATACTTCAGCTATTGCACTTACAACACTACAGAATTTGACCGAAGAACTATTGATGTCAAAATTGGTTCGACATTAGCAACAATTCCAAATTCTTGGTTGGCTACACCAAGAACAATGGGATGACCACTAAAGTTATAACCTTCTTTTACACAATTATCCTAGACACAATTACTTGTTACAAATGAAGAAAATACATTAATAATAACTATTTCCAGTGTACACACTAAACAATAATAATTGTCGCTGAAATCACATAACAAACATTCACAAAAATATATGGCCAAAAACATAAAACATTAACACATAAAAGAAACATAATATATAAACAGTGTGTATTAACAAATTTCATAGACAACCACATAAATATGCAGTGTGAGTCTCCAATATATATATTTCAGTTGTAAATACTGCTGCACAAAATACTATTAAATATTGTAATAAAGTATTAATTAACAATCGTCTGCAATACAAACATATTCCACAACCATATAATAATTGAAACAGTAATAAAACTGCTCACACTCTTCATTAAATAAAACTCAACTCTGCATGCATCTTAAATAAAAAAAAATAATAGATTCAAAACAAAAGACACAACAATCAGAATAGTGAAAAAGAAAAATAATTAAAAAAAGACACAAGTAGGCAAAATAAGGAACAAATATTTAATTAAGTATATTTATATAAATGTTCAAATGTAATGAGTCCAACAATCATATTAAAAACAATTTGTAATACAGCGTCTTTACAAATGACAATTTTTCAATAACATGTCTGTGAAATGCAAGTAGAAAGAAAATAAAAATCCTTGGCCCTAAATGATAGATTTTGGACTTAACAATACTATTGCAAAAGTATAAGAATTAGTACTTACAACTAAGAAACAGTGATAAATCATCAATAACTAAAATAAATGACTAAGAATTAGTACTAACAACTAAGCAACATTGATAAATCATTAATAACTAAAATAAATGATTACCTAAACTAGTAAGACTAAAGAACCCCATTCTTTAGTGCTTTTTAAAAAAATCCTGCAATTATCAACTTATAAGACGCAAAATATTTAACATACTTAAAAAGTTATCTCAAAATAGAAGAGAAATGCCCAATCGTACCATACGAAAGTAAAATGTGGAACCCCTTCAGAAAGCTCCAATAAATAGATAAGTATCCCCTTTAAAACGGTTGAAAACCGTTTAGTTGTAACCAACCTTTTTGCCAAGGGTAATAGCTTTTGAAAAGGGAAGATAAAATCAAGTGTATGGACGGTGACAAAAGCTGAGGTGTCACATGACTCAAAGGGAGGAGAGGACCCAATTTCCATCACACATATCGTCATAATATATAAGAATTCATTAACATAAATTTCCACTTCATGACTCATGATAACCCATTGTCACTCCCACAACATGCAAGTCATCATGATCCATCATAAATCACGACTTTGACTTCTTTTAAAACTTTTCAAAACACACATATATATATCCAAACCATCACATGAACACAAGTCTCCACATGGTTCTTGCTGGAAGAGTTATTCACAATAACCAGAGCACATAAAAATATACCATATACTATATCAGCTCAAATATAAACAAGTCCAAAACTGATGAGCAACTAAAACTGAAACCTAAAGATGTAACCAAATTTACCATAATTTTAACCAATCTCTGGAAAGAGATCCTGTATTGAAATAACTGAATGACCTGCATTATCTTGGACTTCACTAGTGCTAGATGAAACCTCTTTTCCTCTTTAAAAATCATGCAACAATTCTCTATACATATTACAAATGTAAATCTAGTCAAATCGCATGTATCAGGGTAACACATGTCATGAACAAAATGAATGAAAGGTGGAGAAAACAGGAAACAAGTGGAGGACTCAAGTGCACAGTTCTGCAACATATAATTTCTATTGTGCATAATAAAATTCCGCAAAATCTCTTTCACATATGGTTCTGTGATATAAATTGCATTATATTCCCTTTCGAAAATTTTATTTCATTTCCATGCTCTGGACATCTACATGGCTATTGAAGACCCAGAAAATACTCTCATGAGATAGATATTATGAACTAGAGCAAATATAAGGGCACATACATTGAATTTGCAGTAAGTGATGGTTTTCAAACCAGTCATGGAGGCGTACATTATGGCCAAACATGCCATAAACCCATGGAACAAAAGGGCTATCTCCAAACAAAATTTGGATGCTAATATGACGGATGAATTGGGATGGGGGTTGGTACTCATATTATGTGAAGGGAAGAATTTGCATACATATTAAAATGAATGGTAAAATGGCTATGGCCAATCAATCCTCGAATGGCGACGGGAGAGTCATCATAACAGAGTAATGGGACATCTTATGAAAAATGAAATTGCAGAAACAAGAACATGACAATATGCAATGACACACGGACACAGAGCATGTTTGCTTCCTGATACTGAGCCAGTACCCATGATAATTTTATAATATGTCAAATGCATCGTGGTGTTCCCTTAAAAAAAAATTAGACCGTAAACCCTTCGATATTCTTCAATTTTCCCATTGTACATTCGGGTTGACAAGCCATAAGGTTTGTTGCAGAATGGTATGATTATGAAGCTTGAAAATAAGCATATAAGACATCAAAGATCGGATGTGAGCCAAACTAAGATACAGGGTGAGTAAAATGAAGGAAAACGAAGTGGTAGGATTGACAGAGGTTGGCAGTGGTCCTATATATTCCATGCATGAAAAGATGTATGCAGTGCCTCTCTATGAAGGCCATGCAAATCCTCTAGCTCAGTAATACACAAGGGTGCCCAGCATTAAAAGGGCAGGTGGACAAGTCGGTACTAATAAATAAGGTCAGGGTACCATAAAAAGGGGCATTTAGGTTTAGTGGGATTACCAAGGCAAGAGCACTCAGCAAAAAATAGCATGTAAGTGGGAGAGCAAAACATTTAACAAAGTGGGAGAGCCACTAGCCATTTGCAGGCAGGTCTAGCCTATCCATTTTTTCAACTTCTTTGTCTGTCTGAAGTTAATTAATTTGGACAAATAATTTCACAGTTGCGCTTGATAGAAAGTTTATATGCATAGTTTTTGACCACTGTGCAACCACAAACCTGCGATATTAAGAGTTACTGGATGCTGAGAATATATACAGTACTTGATTGTAGCTAACACCAGTCATGAGACATGCAGATTGAAAATGAAGTACCCATGGATGGAAATTTACACACCACAGATCTCTTAAGAACTTCATTCTTGAAAGGGTTAAGGCAAACCAACGAAAACTAAGAATTGTTTTCAAAATATTTATGGCCAGAAAAATCTAATATATAAACTTATGAACAGATCACAGTAAAAAAAACTTGATCAGGAGACCCTGTTTTTCATTCTGTTCTAGTTTCCTTTCCTGTCTCGACACTATTATTTACATTGTTAAACGTTTTATATACATAGCAGGGTAGTCGCATCTTTTATCCCATGAAACCCTCTAGTCCCATTTCTCGTTCTTTTTTCCCATTTCTGGTAACACAACGTACAGATAAATTGATATGCCCGGTGAATAAAAACGCCAAATTAATGACAACTTACCATATAAACTGTCAAAATAACGCACAAATCCTGCGCTAAGCATCCCAGTAACAACATCATTAACTGTTTGCAGTTTGCACAGTAATGAAATGTTGTTTATCAGATCAGACGCTATTAATACCAAAAAGACTTCAAAAATCAAGGCCAAAGGCAGTGCAATAGCTGAGAATGGAAACACAGATATGAAGAACACGTCAATAGCCTTTCTGACGATGGCGATGTCTTCGAGATCAACAGTGACATGAGCAAAGGCCTTTGGATGATGATTTACTCCCGGAGGACCTCTGAGCATTTTGCTATCTTTTATCCACAGGAACGTAGCCATAAATTGGACAAGATCCAAAACTGTACACCATACCACAAACATCACACCCCATAATGCCTTCAGAATGCCTGTTACATTCCATATGGTCAGGTTGCTTCGGCTGTAGCGTTTAGTACGTGGTATAGTGGGCATGGATTCGGGCTGACAATTTTTTCTGGTACAATCCAAGAATAGGGACATGACAGATATTCAGTCTCCTAATGCAGTGATGTATTTTAAGAATGACACTGGCCCAGCTTCTGTTGATTTGTAACTCAAAAGGCAAGGAAGGGTCCATGGGGGGGCAAAGGATAAGGTCAAGAGATTGCTTGGCTTTGGAAGAACGGCGATAGACCTATCCCAGATGACAGAACAGGCCTAGGAAGGGTTATATTCAAAAAGCTTTTCCTCAATGGCAAGGATTGTCACATTTAGTCTCTAATATTGTATCTTTGATTGTCCTCCACTACTGCTTTCTAGAACAAGTTCCGAGTCAGCAGAAAGGAAGAATATCTTTTGGTTATCAAGAGAAAGATTTTGACATCTCATAGTACATGCAGGGCTGATAGAATGGGAACATGAGCAGCTCAATAAATATGGTCAGTACATTTTAGAAATCTACAATAACATCCCTGACTTTATGCTACCAATACACCTAACTCAATGCTCAAGCCTGGCAACCTGCTCCTGCAAGAGACCATTGCAAGGACCACTCTCAACTTCAAGACATGTTCTCACTTATATTAGTTTATGTTCTAGTCTGAGCTCCATGTTTATTTTCACTCCCACAATTCTTTTATTCGTATGATTGCACTGAGCATGTCAAGGCTACAAAGGAGGCCTGCCGAAAGGTTGGTCCAAACAAGATTTGGTCTACAAAAAGATACATGCTTGGGGATGATTATTCTAAAGAGGATGTTTTTAATGTTCTCTGCAAGATGGACAGGAAATGCCCTGTGCTCGATGGTTTGCCTTTAGAATTTTCCAAAATGACGCGGGATGTTATTGGGGATGACCAACTAATGATTGTAGGGAGGGGTCTTCCTTTCTGGCAGGATGGGTGACTTTTTAGAATCAAGCCTTGATCAAGAGCATAGAAACAGATCATCGGGCGCAAGATATTTTATCCCTGAGAACTGAAGAGAATAAAGGAAACATGTACTAGTTCATTCAAATAGGAGAAAACCTGACCAGTAGTGCGCTTTTGTCGGAGAACAACATAAAATTCATCGTTTAAGAGATTTTCATTGTTGGTCCCAACATCAATTGCTATTGGAAGACACTGTCCACATACCAGTAGAGTAGTGGAGAGAATAAACATACAAAATAACTGACTGCATATAAGGCATAAGAGCCATGCAATAGCGGGTTAAAAATATGTTTAAACAATAAACTATAGGTTCTGGTGTTGCATACCGATGAAGGACGAACTCCACCAAGTGTAGTGTATAGAGCTAATTTGCCAACAGGTATGCCCATACCCTTTTAGTAATCAAAACATGTGTATACTGGATAATACAAACATCCAACTATTATGGGGAAAAGATACAAGGAAAAGAAAACACCCTAATTTATGCCCACACCCTTTTAGTAATCAAAACATGTGTATACTGGATAATACAAACATCAAAATATTATGGGGAAAAGATGCAAGGAAAAGAAAACACCCTAATTTATCATAGCAGGCATTTAGTGGGTAAAGATAAGTTATAATAGAAACATCAGACAGGTAGAAAATGAGGAAAAATGCAAAATAAAAAACACTCTGAGTTAAAAAAACATGAAATAAATTCACACAGATATCAGTTTTTTCAAAAATTCTTTTTCTCATTATTTGTAATTGGAAATACACACACATGATAGTTTTTATTGTCATTCATTGTATATTAATTGTCTTATTTCCAAAGAAAGAAGGATGAAAGAAGAAAATGAGAGATTTCCAAAGAAAAAAAGAGGATGAAAGAAGAAAATGAGAGAGAAAAGAGAAGAGGGAAATTATGGGAGATCCCCTCGTAACATGTATACACATAACAAACACATAAGAGATTTCAACTTGTATAATAAGCCAACAAAAGTGATAAGTTCAGAATAGATAGAAGGAAGTTTGTGTTGTTAAATAATAAAACCAGAGGCAAAGTGGGGAAGACATAGGAAACCCATGGATACAGCACCATCAGTGACAATTATAACATGAACACTCCTTTCAATCCAATTCTCGAAAATTTCTAGGATCTTACCTCTGCCAAAACTATACCCTCACAAGTTTTAACGCAGTGAAACAAATTTAAAGGTAAGGCTTACAAAACCCTTAAAAAAAGAATATATATATATATATCTGATGTAAAGACCCTATGGACGCCTGAAGATTGACCCATATTTTTTACAAGATTCGCCAATAGATGTAGCATAAACTATGGGAAGTAACGTTTCCACATTATTCACCAAGAGTTTATAACAATCTTTCATTCCGCTCCTACCTAGAGAAATTGTGTCACCAAGTAAACAACACTGTTAAACGCAATTTATGCAATTTCCTTCCAGTAGTGTTAACCAGCTAAGAAACTGGTAATAATAAGCTAAGACACTGGTATATATACATGAAGGCAGCATGGCAAAGCAGGAACGACGCAATGGCAGCAAACAAAGATGTGATAATCTCTAAAACAACTCAGGTAGATACACAAATGGGTCAGCGAACAGTCCTTTCCAAAAAGAAGACAGAAAAGAAGAGAACAAGAAGACATACATTCCAAAAGAAATCAAAACTAGGGTTGAGGACACCAATGGTCACAGGATAGAGGAAAAAGAAGACGTAAGTTCAGGTCGAGCACAGGAAAGAGAACATAAAGAAAGAAAAGAGAGAGAAACAAATTGTATTATCAAGGGAATAAGAGACTATGGAAAGAAGGAAAGAACTTTCAATTTGACATGGGACTTTTTGAGAGAGAAATTACAGTGGAGAGGGCAAATTTGTCAAGCAAGGAGGGTGGAAAAGATATGTGAGGAAAGACCTCGACCTATAAAAGTCATCATGGCAAGTGTGCAAGAGAAACGTCATCTCTTAAGCAAAAAGAAACTCTTGAAAGGCTCACACTTCTTCCTAGATGAAGATTTAACTAGTAAGCAACAAGAAGAGAGAAGAGAAGAAGTGGAGAAAGTTAGAGCAACAAGAAATGAAGGGAAAAGAGCATGGTTGTACAATGGTAAAGCGGTTATTGCAACGTTTGGGCCTCATGGCAAAACAGGGCAGCAAGTTGACAATAAACAAAAAACAGGTAATTCTATAATAGAGAGGAAAACAACAGGATCAACATGAATGAAAAGGGGCAAAGACTCAAATTCAAGTCTTGTGTGCCAAACCGCGTAGCAACCAAATCCTACCCAGGTCTACCTAAGTCTAGTTTGTTGGAACTGTAGAGGTTACCCTTGGAGGAAGGGACCTGGGATAGGGCCTATTGCAGAAGGTAGAGACATAATTTGTCTCACAGAAACTCATGAACATGATGGTTGCAAAACTCCTATGTTTGACGGCTATTTGAATTAACAGTTTGGATCAAGGCAGCAGAAAATCGCAAAGGGTATGAAGGAATACTAGTTTTAGTGAAAGAAAAAGAAGGTCGTCACATTCAGTTAGTAAAAGAAGATACAAATAAGCAATATTTATGGTTCAACATAACAGAGAATGAGAACGACATAAAAATTGCAGCATGTTATTTTGCGCCTCAAGTATCAAAAACTTACAAAAATAAGGGATTGGATAGCAAAGATCCGTATGTAGCTTTAAAGCAAGATATTGTTGCATATTCTCAACAGGGAGAAGTTCTTTTAGTGGGAGCTTTCAATGCTAGAAAAACAAATCAACAAGCTACTATTCTTTGTTGCAAAGAGGATCACAATCCTATCTGGCTCATTGAAGAGGAGAATTCTCGATGGGTGAGATGTTCAGAAGATGACAAAGTTAGTAATCATTTTGGAGAGGAGTTGCTTACGTTGTGTGGCGCTTTCAACTTAATTATCTGCAATGGTCTAGAGAGATGGAAAAAGTCTGGGAACTTCACTTGCAACAAATACAATGGGGCAAGAGTAGTTGACTATGTTATTGGTTCACAAAGCCTAATAGAGAGAATAGATGAAATTAAAATTGGAGAGCATATTTGGGACTTAAAATCATATCATAACCCAATTTATATAAAGTTATCTTGGTTAGAAGAAAGACAGAATAGGAAGAAAACCCAATGTTCTCAACAATCGACATCAAGGGGCAAAATTCTTCTAACACAAGAAAATTGCACTTTCTTTAAAACAATGTTGAGGAGATCAATTCAAAAGGAGAAAATTGGTCCCCAAAGCCTCAATAGCCACGAGTTAACAAACATAATCCAGTGTGCACTTGAGAAGTGCAAAAGAGCAAAAAATAGGAAATCATAATCAAATTGTTTCCCTGTGAATGCGTGGTTCGATGAGGAATGCAAAATGGCAAGGAGAACCTTGAAAAAAGAAGGAGAGGGGAAGATGAATGTGAAGTTATATAAGCAGATTTTAAAAAATAAATATGAGTTCATGCAAACAAGGTGGGAAGAGCTGATATATCTAGGCAAGAATAACCCAAAACTTTTTTGGCAGGCACTTCAACTAAGGAAGAAGCAATTTGAAAATAATATTACAGTCAATCAGTGGTTTGCCTATGCAAGGAAACTCTATGAAAAAGAATTAGAGGTTGAGCCTCCTCCTAGGATCAACACATCTACAAAGCTTTTCACAGTAAAGGAGGTGGAGGCAGGAATTAAAAAGTTGAAAGCAAGGAAGGCAAAGGACTTGGTTGAACTTCAAGCAGAATATCTAAAGTGGGGAATGAACATTTTGGCACCCTACATCATGAAAATATTCAACAACGTCATTCAACAAGAGTTCCCAAGGGATTGGACAACTAGTCTAGCAATTCCCCTTTTTAAAAGCGGAGACATTAATAATCCTTCCAACTATAGAACCATTATGATCAATCCTTTGTTTGCAAAGCTTTCCAATGGCATGGTAGAAATAGAATCAGTAAGTGGGCAGAAGTAAAAGAAAAGAGGGCAAAAGGGCAAGCAGATTTTAGGCCGAAGTATTCTACAGTAGATCATGGTATCACGCTGAGACATATTGTTGAAAAGGTTTGGGGGAGCAAAGAAGAAGTATTTTGCTGCTTTGTTGACTTCAAAAAGGCATTTGACACGGTCCCTAAAGATAAGTTGTGGCGTAGAATGGAAGAACTTGAAATTCCTTTACAATATAGAGTTGTTGTCCATAGACTTTATGAAGAGGTGAAAGTCAAAATTAGAACTTCAGCAGGCATTTCAGAAAGTTTTAGAAGTGACATCGGAGTCAAACAAGGTTGCCCTTTATCCTCTACCCTTTTTGGTTTATATATTGACAAACTGGAAGAGTGGCTAAATTTGCAAGGTGGGGATGGTGTTCGATTGGGGGAGTTTGTGATAAAGCTTCTTCTATATGTCGATGATCTTGTGCTGGTTGCTAAATCGGCCCATGGATTGCAGATTCACCTATATGCCCTTGAGCATTTTTGTAAAGCAGTGGGAATGCAAGTGAATACCAGTAAGACCAAAATAATGATTTTCTCTAATAAAAGGAAGCAAAGCTAGTATACGTTCTTCTTTGAAGGCAACATTCTTGAAGAAGTAAATGAATACAAGTACTTCGCGATCGATTTCAACAACAAGCTTAATTGGGAGGATTGCAGAAAGAAAAGAATTTTAGGAGGGTGGAAAGTTTTATATGCACTTCAAAATAGATGTAGAGAGGCAGAGTTATGGGATTGGAACACGATCAAAGTACTTTTTGGACTCCTAGTTTGTCCAGTGATATTATATGGGTGTGAATTGTGGGCTAGCAGCATCTCTATTTCAAAATGGAAACAAATTGAAAAAATTCAAAAACGCTTGATCATGAGCAAGTTCAAAATAAAAAGTTTGGTTCCCTATGAGATAATGTTGAGTGAAACAGGGGCAGCTCCCATCAAAGCAATTGCCATGGTGCGTCTTATAAGGTACCTAAAGAGAATGGAGCAAATGGGAGGAGGTAGATGGCCGAAAGTTATCTTCAATGAAGGTATGAGTGAAAGAAAGAAATCATGGATGAGGCAAAACAATAAATGGATGCAAAAATGGAATATTTACCTAAATGCATGTTCCACAAATAGCAAGGAGTTAAATAATTTTGTGTCGGAGAAGTTCTGTAAGGGTATATGGGCAAAAGAGTTGGGTAGAAAGAAGAAGTATTATGTTCAGGAATTCAACCCCACTTGTGATCTCCGACAAAAAGAATATATTGGAGCTAGCATTCCGTGGAGGGCAAAGGTTCTTATTGCTCAATTAAGAACTAACTCACATCAAATTCGGTGTGAAACGGGATGGTGGAAGAGACCTAAAGAAGCTTGGGAAGAAAGGGTATGTACTTTTTGCACTTCTGGGCAGTGGAATCAGAAAAACATTTCATTTTGGAATGTGACGCTTTCAGAGACATCAGGGACAGTTACCACAGTATGTTAGCATCAATTCCGTGGCATTGTCTTTTTAGTGATGGAACTGTTAGAAAGTTGAGTCAGCTCATCATCAATTTGAGTAAGAAAATGATTGAATTACAAAAGGCAAAAAAACAAGAAAGTTGGTGGTCTCATAGACTATTTTTAATCTCGTGGATGTTAAAATATCATTCATCGATTCATATATATATATATATATTACTGTAGTAAGATAGATAGCTGCATGATAACATAGATAACAACCACATGACAATGATGGCCCACAGGATACTGGCACCAAAACCAATGTTGAAATTGCAGGGAAAAAGGAAAAATGCTAAGACCATTTAAAGGGAAAAGAGAAAAATATTCAGACCATACTCGTTTGAATATTTCAATAGAAAGACCTCGAGGTCCATCAGTGCCACGTATTTCTGCAATGATGTTTGATATTGGCGAATGTTATTGATAAGCCTTTTTTTCCTGTAAATATGTAACAATAGGTTTAGAAACCAATAGATAAATATCAAAAGAAAAGAATGCTCTTTCACTTCCTGTACTTTGCAAAGATATAAAACATCCAATATTACAATAAAATTTCTTTTGCTACTTTCAAGAAGTGAAAGCATAAGAAACTAAAGAGCATTCACTGCAAATATCCAAATCTATGCAAATAGGAGAGGAAATCACTTGAAGTTCTTGGGATCTACAAGAAGGCGGTAAAAGGCCACGAAGGTCGTGAGTGTCTCTCTTCTCCTCACTGAAAGCTAATCCTTTGTTAAAAGCTACCCCTTAAACCTGAAAACTAAGCCGAATGAAGTCTGCTCTTTGCAATGAAGTATACTTAAAAAGGAACAGGGAAAACAAAGACATTTTAAATCTGCTCAGGAGTCAGGATATAGAGGCCTATTGGACAGTAACAACTCTCAAATGTTTTCTCAATATGGTTTCCTGGTCCAAATTTATAATATTGGGCTTCCTGGTTCACTAATTAAGGAAGGTTCATATCACAGAGTTCCATTCTTGCTGTGGTCTGCCCCATGAGTATTGCATGAACTTCAAAGGGATGAACCAGGTAGAGGTCCTGGGAAATTTTGACTGAAAAACTACCAAACAAACGTGGCAACAATAGAAGTTAGAAAATCTGTCCTTTAACCTTCATTTTTATATTCTGAAGATGGATGGCTGATTCACTAATGAAGAAACAAAATAAGTCTAAAGACAATATTCCAGCGCAGAAACAGATGGGCGTTCAACTTAGATATACATTAAGAAAAGAATAAAATTCAGAAAGAGACAGAACCAGCTATAGACAATAGGAAATAAAACATACTGTTTGCTCGTCATTACTCAAGCTGATGAAAATAGAGAGATACAAAGAGCGCAACCTGAGCTTATTGACAAAGTCAACCATAAGCACTAAGCTGATCATTAAGGGCAGCAGCTTGAGCAGAACTCCAAAGGGGCTCTGCATTTATATTACTAACCTAGTAAGGAAAGCACCCTGCATTCTAGAGAAGCGCACACATGTTCCATGTCAAGACGAAATACAGACCTAAAACGATAAGCCTATGTCATATATGGCGGTTGGGGATTGGGAACCCTCCCCTCATATATTACCAATAGGCAGGAATATTACAGAATAGTATAAGTATATATATTCTATGGAACGTTCTTCCCCTGCCATAACTTATACTTGGTAAGGATAAGGATTAAATCCTTGGCATTTAATTTGGCCCCTGCCCTGTTTTCTTTTTTATCTGTAACCACACCCAAGTCTCGTCTATAGAAGCTGATTCAGCCGATTTGGCTCGAAATTTCCTCAATACATCAGGCTTTATCTCGCCTTTTTTTTCCTCCTCATCAATTCTGCTCTTGATAGCAGTCCGCAGCTCATTCCATCCACGAATCGCCTGGTCATCATACTGCCCGCTGCCTTGATATACGCCGTCTTTAGCACCGTCTATCAAACTCTGTTTTACTTTCAGCAACTTTGCGTCAGACTTGATCCTAGTCTGTATAACAGTGCGCCGAGCATTGAATTTCTTCTCCAGGAAGTCGCTAGTTATATTCCCGCGATTCCTCTCCTCCACGTATACTTCCAATTCCTGGGAGGAGGTTGAAGGAGGAAGTTGGCGTTGAAGATACATTCTCCACACACCATCTCTGAACTGCATACAGGCAATCGCTCTTCCAGTGTCAGTAAGATACTGACCGCCTATCTGATAATCTTCGAAATTGACATACATTTCTACATTTTTGTAAAGAAGGGCACTGTCCATCCTACGGTCGTGGAAAACACGGTACGTTGTATTGGCGTTGTCCACGCGGGTTACAACTACCGAGCAGCCGGTGAGGCTAACCGTGAAGAAAAAGGTCTTGTCCTTCACAGTGCTCGTGTTCCTCAGGATGTTCACCCGTTCCACATCATCGTTTCTTCTGTTCTCCACGGCTCCAAGTACGATGGCCAATATGCAATTCCTCTCTGTTGAACCCGTTGAACTTGGCTCGAACACAAGATTGTAAACCCCCTTTGTCCCTGTTTCAACCAGTTTGAGATATGCATTGCCAGGCCTGAATGTGGCACCACCTCGGGGCACATACTCTGGGGGTATCCTTCCAGTCCACAATTGAATAGCATTCTTTTTCAAGAAGCTCAACGGATTGTCTAACAAACTTTGCAAGGCAGTGGAAGCCCTCGCTACCTCCATGTCCAAAGTATTCTTTATCTCACGAAGCTTTTCACAGCAAGCCTCTGCGATGAGAATGAGTGGGTTTTAAAAGCAGATTTAACAACTACAAAACAAAACTATATGTTATTTAATAAAAGCAGATTTAACAACTACAAAACAAAACTATATGTTATTTAATAGAGATATTTACCTGCAAAAACATGCCCATACATTACACCATCAATAAAGTGATGCGAAGCATCACCTTCAGCATTAATTGTACCTTTTTTTAGTCAGCGATAAGTTTGACCACTCTCAAAGGTTTGTTCCATTCGAGTTAGAGTTCTCTTCCGCATCCGAGATGAGAAAACATCAGAGGTTGCTATGAACCTTTTGAATTTCTATTGGTTTAGTTCTTATTAATTTTATTTAAAATTTGATGAAAATTTTAATAGAATTATTGGAAAATTATTAAAATTTACATTTAAATAAATTATAAATTTTTAAATTTTTTATTATTGTTTTTTAAGTTAATTATCTATTCATTTTTTAGAAAATAAGTATATAAGTACATTATAGTTAAAATATAGGTGGCCTTACCCTGATCAGGGTTTGTTGACCACCACATATAATATGTGACAAAAAACAAAAAGGAAACTAAAGACATCGTCTATAACCGAGAAGACCAAAGGCACCAAAAAAACACATGTAACCATGCTAGTCATCTGACATAATTGAGGCTAGGTTGTCCGAGGTTGTACTAGGAGGAGACAAAGGGCGAAAAGAGCAGTGGACATGCTCTTCAAAGTGAGCCATTTGGGACTCCAGCTTCTCACCTTCTCTGTTAGCAGGTTCTGTCCTCGTCAGACTACCACAACTCGTTCTCGAACATGGCGCTGAAAGTAGTGCATCTTGTTCAAAGCAGCTATGAGCTCAGCGTGTTCCTCTCGTTGGATCTGGTCCGCTGTTTCCAACTGCTCCTGTAAGGACTAAATCAACTCTTTGCAATTCTCCCAACAAAATGGGTGAGTTCCCTCGAACCATGCACCACACGACCTGTACTCCCTCGTCGGCCCGTGTCGCCTCGTCCCGCCCCTCTTTTGAGGTCGTTTTGCATGTCGCCCTCATCCATTCATCGCACCACCACGACCACGACCACCACGCATATCGAACGCTACCCTCCTTGAGCACCCTCTTGTCTTGTCACCCCAACGAACCCCAACAGTCTCCACTTCCAAAGTCATTGTTTGCAATTGAGTCGCCCAGTCCCCTCAGCCAGCCGAGTTGGGCCTAGCTGGGAAGGAGGAGTGACCTCAACGCGGGGTTGGGCGCATGTTCATTGGACTGATACTGATTTGTGTCAAGCAATTAACGGGGATAAAGACAACACCGACAGCCTCCACGGCTTGCCCTTACTACTCTAGCAAGACTCCCCACACCCAAATGCGTAGCTGCCAACCACCCCGATGGGGTTGAGTATTCTCGCCACCCTCTTCGTTTCAACGTTGGCCGACCACTACCAACCCACCACCCCGCAAATCTTTCCACCACTAACCCAAACACATAATTCGCCTGTAATTTGGATATGTCGGGAACACGAAGTCCAGAGGAAACACCCAATTTCTCAATGCACACTGAGAAGAATCCGCGTAGGGACATCAGAACCAAGAAAACACTTCAATCTACCAGAGCCACAATCCTTTCGCCCACAAAAGCACAAAATGTCACACACCAAAGAACGACGCAACCCAATTACAGACCAAGAAGCTTGGGGGGGGAGCTCCGCCAACAGAACCGCCACCAAACTCAACCACAGAGCCTTTGACGTTGCTCACTTCTGCTTCCAGAGTATTAGTAACACAGAGAAAATAATTCACATATACACCAAAGCCTCCGAGAGGCCGGCTCCTCCAGGAACCACACACCACACTCACACACACCCTAAATTCCTCCCTCTGGAAAAGAAAGTTACAAGTTTTCGAGTCCAAAAGCCAATGAAGGAACACCATGATCGGGGTCACCACCTTCCCCACACCACAGACCGCCGACACTTCCTATCCCGACGAGTTGAATACTAATAACATGCAATGAACTGAAATGCAAACCAAATACACTTGTCGCTTTCCATATGTTGTCACCAAGCTTTTCCTCCCACGTTGGTCGAGGCAATGAAAGATTCACACGGATTGCATTACTCCCTCCTGTACGCAGGGTATTGTGAGAGGACGGAGACATTGATCCTCGATACAATCGCCAAATGTTAATCGTCATTACCATGTGGTGCCTCGTGCACCTGGCTCCTCACCCCCATCAGGGATTTATTATTACATTTTTACCGTTGTTTAATTATTATATTTTTTGGAGTTTTGGTTTGAATATGGCTGAATAATTTTTTTGGTGAAATCTCTATTTTTTGTTGTTTAAAATTTGTTCTTGACTCAATTTCAACATCCTCAAAAGCTCTTGAGGTACAGCTCTTGAAGTACTTGGATTGTAGAGAGTTCACAACTCAAATTTATGATTTTAAAAAATCCTTATCAGATTCTAAGCAAATTCGAATTACATGGAGTTTGCAAAGAAAGAAAAATAGTGCAATAAAAACCAGTCCAATAACCCAGTTACATAGATATTGCAGAGACAGGAAGAATCAACAAAGGAAAAAAATAAAAACAGTAACTTATTAAAATGTTCAATTTTTTTTGTAAATTATATTAAAATTTAATAATATAATTATAGGTAAGATTATAATTTTTATTTTGTATTATTTAAATTACAGTTTTAATATATAAATGATTTAGTGATCACCTTGTAATGTACCATATATATATATATATATATATATATATATATATATATATATATATATATATATATATATATAATTTAGATCAATATAGTATTTTAAAAATCCATAATTCATTTGAATTGTATTGGCATAACTATAGTATATAGTTTAGATGACTAATAAATATTGATACACATTCATTTATGATCAACATTAAAACATTTACTTCATAATATATCTTATATTGCATTAAATAAAAATAAAAAACATAAAAAATAATTAAATTATTATTAATATTATTAGTTATAGAAAAAATAATATATAAATTAAACACATCTACAATTAAAAAAAACATGTAACATATTTTTAATTATGGAGATGCACTTCATTTAACCATGCAGGTTTTTTAACTCGTCAATAAACTTTGTCCCAATACTATGGTTTTTCAATACCACATATCTAAAAAAGCATAACTCAACTTTGTCCAAATATTATGGTTTATCAATACTATATGTTTAAAAAACTATAACTTATTTCATATAGCTAGTTCATATATCTTTGTTTTTAATTAACCAATTTAATAAATGCTAAACTCAATTTTAACAACTTATACATATTTTTATCATTTTTCTGAAAAGAATGATACAAATATTTTTTTATTTCTAATATGTAATTTAAAAAGTATAAGTAAAATAGTTTTAGAAAAATATATCTCATATTGCATAAAATAAAAATAAAAAACATAAAAAATAACTAAATTATTATTAATATAATTAGTTATAGAAAAAATAATATATAAATTAAACACATCTACAATTAAAAAAACATGTCACATATTTTTAATTGTGGAGATGCACTTCATTTAACCATGCAGGTTTTTAACTCGTCAATAAACTTTGTCTGAATACTATGGTTTTTCAATACCACATATCTAAAAAAAACATAACTCAACTTTGTCCACATATCATGGTTTATCAATACTATATGTTTAAAACTATAACTTATTTCATATAACTAGTTCATATATCTTTGTTTTTAATTAACCAATTTAATAAACACTAAACTCAATTCTAACAATTTATACATATTTTTATCATTCTTCTAAATAGAATGATACAAATATTTTTTATTTCTAATATGCAATTTAAAAAGTATAAGTAAAATAGTTTTAAAATATATATATATAAATCAAGCTGTAATTTTAAATATAATGATAAATCTAATAAAAAATTGAACTCATAATCCATTCCCAATGGGAAATTTAATAATTCATATAAAATTTTAATATTTTTAAAATTTAACTAAATTTTAAATGAAATTAAAAAAAAAATAATAATAATTAAAAAAATTTAAATTTAAATTAATAAAAAATGTAGTTGTAATCTAGTTTGGAGTTTTTTCAGATTTTATTTTTTTTTAATCAAAAATCTGGTAAAAATATATTGGAATCAAAACTTTCCACAAGTGCATCAAAAACTTTTAAGATACTAAATTGAAAAAAAAAATATAAACAACAAAAAAAAGAAATTTAACTAAACAAAATTATTTTACCATATTTAAATATAAACCTTTAAAAGATATAATAGTTAAACAATACCATAAATACGGCAATACAAAAATTTTAAAAATATATATATATTTATTTATTTAAATATAAAATTTTAATAATTTATATAGCTTTCTATTAATTCTATTAAATTTTAAATAAAATTTTAAATAAAATTAATAAAAACTAATATAAAATTTTAATAACTCATATAAAAAAACTTAACCTTTTAATCAAATTTTAAATAAAATTGATAAAAATGAATGTAAAATTTTAATAACTCATATAAAAACTCTATAGACGTGTTGTTACCTAACCACCTCTGATATTTTCTCATCTCAGAACTCTACAACGAAGGAACGCAACCTCGAGAGTGGTCACTTATCCGCTACTACCCAATAAAAAAAAAAATTACTGAAAGTGACTCTCTTCACTTTATTAATTAGCCTAATGTATAGCCATGCTTCTACATAGCATTGGACACTGTCATGATAGCTTTGTAACCAAGCTACTAGAGTTTCTAGAATCTTATCCACTCTATTCTTGACAGCTGTCAGTACTGTACTCCAGGGAAGCATATTAATAATGTGTTGTTGACAACCAAAAGGCCTTCTTTATTCCATCCAATATATCTAGAGATTAACTTGTATAAAAATAACAATCTCAAAAAATCATGTGTTAGTTGATAAACTATGAAACTATATTTCATAAACATTTTTTTGAATGGCTATAACAGATTTTGAAACTAATTATTTTGCATTTTCTTCTTTTGAAAATAAAATTTGCAAAAGAAAAGATGACAAAAGAGAAATATATTCACAAGAAATTAAATTTAACAAATTAATTAGATATTCGTCAAATAAAAACATTGAATCAACACTCAAAATTGACGAACAATAAGACCATGAATAAAAGGATATACCAAGGAGATCCAAAGTAAATATATACAGGGAAATCCAACTCAAAGTTTGAAAAGGAAAAGAGAGAGAAACAAAAAGGACAATGATATACATGGTGTTGTACACATTTTGGGTCCTACTACAAAAGATAATGAGATTTTCATCTAACTGACTCAATTGTTGAGATTGGTCTATCACGAGATGAACTAGCAGTTGCATTCAATCTCATGGTTCATATTTCAAGTGCTTCCTCCAGTAATGAAATTCCATTTTATCCACTTAGGTATTACTAGAGACTACCTCTCACCTAAGACATATTGATTTCTTCATATGGATATTTCATAGCATAAAGCCATGCATTTGATTCTATGAACAATGTGTAAAACCCATTTCCCACATCTATCCAAGTAACTGGCCAACCAAGGTAAACATACAACGAGAGGCTACTATAATGAGATTCACCCTCCTATGTGACCTTAAGGAAGTGGAACCGACGGAAACACAACCTACATACCTTCTACAACAACCACAACACCCCCAGGAGGTAATCCAACCATTCAAGTCTCTTACCCCTGGGTCCCACTGACATTTTGACCCCCTTTGAGTCATAGATGCAGGCATAACACTACATGCCAGCGGCAAGGAGGCAATAGCCGCAAGCATAACACTGCATGCCAACAACCAGGGCCCCAAAAAAACAATTCTATTTCGGCATCTTCGGGATTTTAGTCACCTTTTCAGGGCCATAACCTAGTGCTCTACCCAGAACATCATGAAAAGATCAGAGATGATAAATGACAACAAAACGATGATAATAAAGCAATCACATAATTAAGAACTCATCTGGACCCCTCCTAGCCATGAAAGACATTTTGTCAAACATGTCACAAACATGAAAGCTATAGGTATAAACAACAGAACAGAGCAAAGGGGTCTCATACTTATCTGAGAATTGCTAAGAAGCATTGTTCCCCATACATCATAAGCTACAATACAATCTAGTTGACCATAGATATATTGTGCATTCATTTACAAGTAAAAACATGGATAGAGCCACACATCAGCACTGATAAAATACATGCTTATAACCAACATATTAACAATAGAAATACAATGGATACAACAACAATAGAATCCACCTAATAACCAGTGCAATTATACATCAAACACCAAAGGAATGAGCTTCTCATTAATGAATGTAAAAACTAACCGAAGATGGGATTTCCACGTTCCACCTGACCATAGATCGACTGAGCCAAACTCTCTTCAACCAATCACCCCCGTGCCATATTCTAAGCATGAATGCAAGACTCAAACCAAAATAACCAGCCAGGGTGTCTCAAGGCTAATAGAGAAGTTTGAATCTCCACTGATGATAATATGATCCCTCCTCATGATGCTTGAGGCCATCAGCTTATCCCAGTACTCCTCTCTGTTGTGGCAGGGGACGTAGACATTGATCAAACATATGGGTATATCAATTTTAGATGTAGCTAGAGATATAACAGGAGATACATTGTGATTAAAATCATAATTGAAAGCATAAGGAGTAGTGAGAGGAGTACCCGAGATCAGAGTAGTCTCCTCCTCATGAGGATGACAGCTACAAGCCTGTGGAGCTAGTGGCGCTTGTATGGGTGACATCTTCCTGGGGGTACGCAGCAACGCAGGCTCTGCCAAGGGTCTCTCCTGAGTAGAGTCTGGTTCACGAAATCCAACAGTTTGGGTCCCCGCGTGCACCAAAACTTTTGTAGGTTCAGAATTTACTGTGGTGATAAGCAGGAATTACTTGTATAGATACCCCACTTCATGACAACAACAACACCAAAATGGTACCCCTTCATAGTCCAAAATCTGGCATCTTGAAATATCTCTGAATTGCTAGTTGAAGCTCTCCACCAAACCTTCCCGAGTGTCCAAGTAGACAAGAATCTGAGCTACTGAGATATTTCCTATCTCTAGGTAGGACCTGTCATGATCTAGATAAATCCCTAAGTCTTCTCTAATGAATTGAAGTGTTTCCTCTGTCTAGAATTGCAATGGGAGTCCTGACAGCCGCACCCAAATAGGTCATGCTCCCATCTTCTCCTTATCAGGATCAAACAGGGGAGTCCATCGCTTGAGAAAAATTGGTGTCACTTCTATATGTAGTATTTGGTAAGCACCCAATTCACCATCTCAGGATGGGGGAAAAATAGGGCAAACCACCCTCTATTCATCGTGAGCACCCCAAGAAGTTGCTCCAGAATTTTTCCCCGAATTTTAGTTGTCCATATCTTGAGTCTGACAGTGGTGTAGTTCCTCCCTCGAACACATCCAACCAGGATCGTTTGTGAGGTTTCCTCCAACTTCTCCATACCAATACCTTCACCAGAGATCAAGTTCCTTTTGTGTTCTCTACTCTTTGTGCACCTGTGTCTCTTTTTACCAGTATTGTGGGAATTCTTGTCTTGGATATGGCCTTCTCCTTTCAGTATTGCATTGTCCGAATCAGACGTCCTGATGTCCTCCGTCGGTGGAATTGCCTTGGTAATGCCTTCGAAGTAGCCAGATGCTGCCACAAATGGGGACTCCCCTAGATTGTCTGTAGGTGTGTTGCCATCCACAACGTGGTTTATGCCTAAATGCTCAAATCCGAAGGACCCCTCTAGGTTACCAACATTTTCCCCTAGCCCTTTCGTTATCGGACCCAAAACTTCCGGAGTTACATGGGCTTGTTGCTCTCATAGCCTGATAATTGATGGCGAGGGTATTGATTACGCTGGCGAAGCGAATACCGACAGGAAGGGTTCAGAATAAACCACTTCAGATGCCTCATAGGGTTCCTTAGAGACAAGGTGAGATTGTGGTGACTCGCCTAGCTCCATGTCCACTTGCTCTATCTCTGTTAGGTCAGCTCCTTGAGTCGTCCCACCTATCTGCTGAGGTGTTAACCCTACCCATATCTGCGATGGTTCCAGGTTGTCGGAAGAGCAATTCATCTCAACCTCTTCCATACCTCCGTTCCGAGAAATTTTGCTCCGTTTCCAAGAGTTCCTGAGACTTTCCGTGAAACCCTTGTCTGTTCCAAGGTGCTAGCTCAGAGACTGTGACCATAAACCATATCAGATGGGGTCCATAGTATATGCGAAGGGTTCAAAATAATTACCCACTGTCAGGTTGTCGGGGCCATTGAGAAACGCCAAAGGCACGCAACTGCCAGCCTTCAGCTATGGAGTCTGTGACCATTGGCGTCAAACATCGTTAATCCCGAGTATTGAGCTTCCCTTAAAATGGTTGATATATCATCTGCACAATGTCAAATAGATAGTCTAGGTCTCGTGTCGTCACACCAGGGTAAAGTAGTTCGCTTCCTTGAACCTATCAATGCACCTCCCTTAGCATGTCGTGCTCCCATGGAATCCGTCGTAGATCAAGGTTTGATTCTCGCTATGGTTGCCGTCGTCGTTCTATCGCCAGAGCTCTCCCGGATTATCATAACACTTATTTCGATGCACATACAAATTTTTCCTTTCACTTCTTTGTTGTTCGCGATGCTCTTGAAGTGATTTGACAATGGAATCTTGTCTGGGTCTATATGTTGAAAAAGAAAGTTGATGTATTTAATGTTTTTAAATAATTTAAAGCTATGGTGGTAAAGAAAACAGGAAAATCAATTAAATGTTTAAGAACTGACAATGACAATGAATTTACTTCTTTAGAATTTGAACAATTATGTAAGGATGAAGGGATTGTTAGACATAAAACTGTTGTTTATACTCCTCTGCAAAATGGCGTTGTTGAATGTATGAATCAGACTCTCATGGAAAGAAAAAGAAGCATGAACAACAATGCTAACCTGCAAAAGGAGTTGTGGGTAGAAGCAATATCTATTGCTTGCTATTTAGTAAACAAATCACCTTCAGTTGTCATTAACAGTAAAATTCCCAAAGAAGTTTGGTCAGGTCAGTCTTGTGATTATTCACATTTAAGGATTTTTGGTTGTGATGCCTATGCTCTTATACCAAAGAATCAACATTCAAAATTAGATCCAAAAGAAAAATGTTATGTCTTTGTTGGATATAACTATACAGTGAAAGGATACATGTTGTGGGATCCTTCTTCACGTAAGATAGTCATTAGTAGATATGTAACATTTGATGAATATTCTCTTCTAAAATCAATGTTGGAAAAGTTGAACATTAACAAGTATTGTCGAATCAACAAATTCAGTTGGAGGCTAAAATTTTTCCAGAAATTCGAAAGGAAGGAGAAACTTTTGAAGAAAAAGGTGAAGAAGAAGAAACAAAGGAAATTGTAGAAGTTTCAGAACCAGTCACATCAACCAATCGCTCTAAGAAGATCTACAAAGGAAAGAAGAACACCTAAAATTTATGAAGATTTTGCTTCATATATTGCATTGATTGTTGAAGTCGGGGAACATTCTTATTATCAGGAAGTAGGGGATGATGCAAATAGCGAAAAATGGAAAAAGGCTATGGAAGAAGAAATGGATTGCCTAGCCAAGAACAAAACATGGGATCTTGTAGAACTTCCAGAAGGGAGAAGTGTTTTTGGATGCAAATGGGTCTTCAAATTGAAACAAAATGTTGATGGAAGTATCGAAAGGTATAAGGCAAGGCCGGTTGCAAATGGGTATTCTCAGGTTGAAGGTATTGATTTTCATGAGATTTTTTCACCAGTCGTTAAGCTTGTTTCTATTTGTACTGTGTTAGCACTAACTGCATTACTTGATCTTGAGTTAGAACAGTTAGATGTTAAAACAAATTTTCTACATGGTGATTTGGGTGAAGAGATTTATATGGAACAACCATAAGATTTTGTACAAGGTCGCAATAGAAGATTAGTTTGCAAGCTTAGGAAATCATTGTATGGCCTGAGGCAGTCTCCCAGGCAATCGTACAAAAAGTTTGACTCCTTCATGGTGAGCCAAAATTTTATCAGAAGTGAGTATGGTCATTGTATATACTTCAAAAATTTCAATGGCATATTCATTATCTTGGCTTTCTATGTTGACGATATGGTTATTGCAAGCCAAAGTATGGAAGAAATCAATACGTTAAAGGCTCAACTCTCTTGAAAATTTGATATGAAGGATCTTGGAGCAACAAAACATATCTTGGGCATGGAGATACATAGAGAGAGGAAGAATGGTAAGCTTTGGTTATCACAACAAAAATATGTGGAGAAAGAATTTGAAAATTTCAGTATGAACAATGTGAAACATGTTAATATTCCATTAGCTTCCCATTTTAAGCTTTCTTCGGTTTTGAGTCCTAGAACTGATGAAGAAAAGATGTATATCTCTTGCATACCATACGTAAATGCGGTAAGAAACTTAATGTATGCGATGGTATCTACAAGACCTGACATTTGACATGTAGTTGGAGTTGTCAGCAGGTTCATGGCAAATCCATGAGAAGAACATTGACGAGCAGTGAAATGGGTGCTTTGGTATTTGAGAGGCACAAGTGACCATTACATCATCTTTAATGGTAGTGAAGGACCAGTCTCCAGATATGTGGATGTTGACTATGCAAATGAATTGGACAAAAGGAGATCTACTACAGGTTATGTTTTCACTCTTGCAGGTGGAGCAATCAGTTGGATGTCAAAGCTTCAAGAAACAATTGCCTTGTCCACTACTGAAACAGAGTATATAGCTGCTTCAAATTCCAGTAAAGAGGCAATCTAGTTAAAACGTCTACTTGATGATATTGGAAGGACACAATAGAAAGTGAATGTGTTCTATAACAGACATCGTGCTATTCATTTGGCTACAAATCCAACTTATCACAACGAGACCAAGCACATTGATGTAAGGTATCATTTTGTGAGACATGCAATCGATGGATGCAAAGTAGCTCCATACACATGAGAATTGTGCAGAAATATTCACGAAGCTAGTTATAATAGATAAATTGTGATGGTGTTTGGCTTCTCATGGCTTACAGAAGAGACGATGAATGGGCATGGACAAATAATTATGAAAATCGTTGTCAAGGTGGAGATTGTTGAAATGAGACAACAATTTATGTAAATAATGTAATTATGGGTAAATTTAGTTTATTAACAGTCAGTCAGTTATATAACGAGGAGCTATGTAAGGAAGTAGCCCATATTAATTAGGATTGTATTGGAGGCTTGTATGATGAAGAATCATTCTTGATTAGTAAAGATTTCCGATCCCTTGCCCCGTGGAGATGTCCTTGAAATCTTGTGTTTACTTGTGTGTGATTTAGTTTCCCATTCAAAATTTTCACATATATTTCTTTCGTGATTAAATTTTCAATAATTCTTGAGACCAAAAATGTAGCAATTTTGGTTGAATAGCTAATAGCTACCCCTTAAACCTGGAAACTAAGTCAAATGAAACATTCTCTTTACAATGAAGTATACTTCTAGAGGAAATTTCGAGAAAAAATGAATAAGGAAAACAAAGACATTTTAAATATGCTAGGAGTCATGATATAAAGGCCCATTGACAATAACAGTTGTCAAATGTTTTCTCAATATGGTTTCCCGATCCAAGATTTATAATATTGGGCTTCCTGCTTCATTAACCAAGGAAAGTTCTTAACACAGATTTCCTTTCTTGCTATGGTCTGCTCCACCTATATTGCATGCATGAGCTTCAAAGGGATTAACCAAGTAGAGGTACTCGGTAATTTTCATTGAACAACTACCAAACAAGCTTGGCAACAATAGAAGTTAGAAAATATGTCCTTTAACCTTCATTTTTATACTCTGAAGATGGAGGGTTGATTCACTAATGAAGAAACAAAATAAGTGTAAATACAATAATAAAGAAGTGTAAATACAAAATTCCAGGGCCGATGAGAATAGATGGGCGTTCAACTTAGATATACCTTAAGAAAATAATAAAATTCAGAAAGAGACAAAACCAGCTATAGACAATAGGAAATAAACTAGCAATTGCACCAAGAGGTGCAAAGGAACGCCGGAAGGCGGTAGATATGTAAGGGAAGTAATTTTATGAAAATAAAAATTTTGTGACGATATGGAATATTGGATTTTAAACTGTGACTAAAATCTTTCTGTGAAAATCACATCAAAATAGATTAGGTCGACGCGTTTAGAACCAGATGGAAAATCTGATCAAGTAACCTCTTTAAATAGAAAGTATAGCTCCTACTAGCCATTTGTAAAATAATGGCTAGTTTGACTCAAATAATAAGAATTATTTTATTTTATTTTAAAAAGAGTAAACCAAATGATCAAAGTTTATAATCTGAATTTTAAATATTTATATTTATTTTAATAAAAATAATAATTATTAATTTAATATTATTAATTTTTATTTTTATTTTGTTTTATTTATTTATTTGTTTATTTATTTATTTTTTTAATCTTTATTTTATTTTATTTCTA
The DNA here is from genome assembly GCA_034641835.2 of Pinus albicaulis. Classification (NCBI taxonomy): domain Eukaryota; kingdom Viridiplantae; phylum Streptophyta; class Pinopsida; order Pinales; family Pinaceae; genus Pinus; species Pinus albicaulis. The sequence continues at coordinate 798,718,631 of CM076581.1, forward strand.
TTTATTTATTTATTATATATATATATATATATATATATGTTCCTCAAGGATTAATGAAACCTTTCCACATATAATAAGACCAAACACATTATTGCAATAATCCGCAATTACGATTTTCTTTATGTAGGGTCCACATCCATTTGATGCGCCTTTGATATAAATCAATCACACCATATAAACCTTCGACCTTCGCTTTATGGGGTTCGAATTTTAATTCCCTTCACGGTTAAACCAATGTATAGTGGTTCATAATATGAACTAACATGGTCTAACGCAAGCCCTTATTTAAAAGCCAAACGCACAGCCTAACATAGAAATTGGCCCACACACTTCAAAGGCATTGCATACTTTGACTTTGGAATTTCGTTAACATACCTTCACCTTTTCTTGAGATCCGAGGACTAAACGAATCCAAAGTCCTTCACGCTATCAAATTGCATGAGTTTTAAAATTCAAAACTTGCGCGATGATCTGGCCCAGTGGTTAACGTCCCGTTCGCATCTGACGGTTGAGACATCGTCGGATTAACCTTGGTGATCCAACGAACACAAACACATATCGTGTGGATTAAATGCACGGGCGTTAATTCACAATAGTTACGCGATATAAATGGTATTGTGAAACCGCTCAATTACACGTGTCCATCGTCGGAGTATATCGTGTTATTATTCGTGATACTGCTTACCAGTTGCAAAGGAGCGCGAGACCATTGATATTGGTCTTCAAAACCGCCTTCATAGTTCCTTCAAACTCACGGTACGGGATGGAATCTGAGTTCGACCCTACTCTACGCATGGAGGAGATCCGTCATCCAGAGCACAACCGGTTATATATGATTGAGCAGGACCTATTTTTTGTAAATGGGTATTGGAAGCAATACAATGGCTCTGCTCCTCTCCTGCCATTCACCACAGGCGAGTCCAATCACACAATACCATTTAGGAGAAGAGTCTCCAATTACATGAGACCATTTATGAGAAGAAACTCCAATTCCATCGTCCCCGGAAACTATTCGCTTATCAATCTGGCTTCTTTCTAGATTATAGATGTGGATCTAAACAAGGTCTTTGGCAAAATGGTGAATGTGAGTGGAATTTTACAGTTGGCCATATCCACAAGTGAACTCATCTCCTGCAGGATTCTTCCTGGTTTTACTTCTCTTACGATATATCTTGAAGGAGTCTACTTAGAATAATCGAAAAACTGAAAAGAGCAGTTGTTGTGCATGCTGCCCGTCCCTGGGAAGAGTGCTGCAGATCCTTGGGATTGGTTAAGTAAAAAATCAGTGTCACAGTCCCCTACTTTGTCCGAAGATAGAATTTTTTTGCAATTGCGCTATCCGAGCAAGCTTTCTCTGACTAACAGGGAGATTCGAGGAACACTCTGAAGCCTCAATCGGCTCTCCAGTTCAAGCTATTTTGATGAAATTGACATCTCTTCACAATTTCCTAATTATTGGAATTATGAATTTGATTCTGACAGCCTGGTGGAAAAAGCTTGTGCTCCTCACCAATATCCATATAAATTCCAGTCAAAAGGTATTAAAGTATACCGAGGGAAGCAATTTTGTTCAGCTGTAAAGCAACTAATGGACGACCAGATTTTGGATGTGGTTCCCTCTTGGCAGTGTAGTGTCACATATGCTTATTGTAACATGTTGGGCCCTTTCATTATGGATAATAAATTGCATGAACCTAAGGGCGGTTTTGATAAGATAGAGCTTTGCGTGCAGCGTTTGATGTGTATAGACCTATCTAATTCAAGTATTGCAAATGTTAGTGCGGTTTTTCAAGCTGTGCCTCCTTCACAGGATCAGTATTCGACATGTGAAAGATCAGGGCTTAATGGCTTAACATTGAATGCAGAGGGAAAATGGAACTCATCTTCTGGTCAGTTGTGTATGGTGGGATGCCTTGGATCCATCAAGAATCACAGTGCCTGTAATTCTCGAATCGGTATTTACATCCCCCTTTCACTTTCATTAAAAAAAAGAAGTGTAATTGTTGTCAGCATTTTCAGCATTGAGAAAAATACAAACCCTTTCTATCCTCTGTCATTTGAGCTTATAAATGATCGATATTTGCCATGGTACGTGTTAAACAATATGTCATAGGAATACAACAAGACCAAATTGGCCCAAATGGAAAGAGATGTGAGTGGAGGATTTGGCAGTTTTCCACACCATTTCTCGCCATTGTGAGGCTCCTATCACTACCTTCCTCCCTCCACTGCATGCCCCTCCACCCACATACACTCGACGGCCTGGTGCTCATTGGCAAGCCCAATCGCCTCCCCCATTTACTGTCCACCCCTGGTGCGGAAACACAGTCATTTGTTTCGCGTGAGTGTTGACGGAATATACACCGATCCAGGGCAAGATCCCGCTTCCTGCCTGCCAGTTTTCCTTCCCGATCGCCACTATTTGCCATTCTATTTACAAATCTAGAGGTGACAATTGTCAAATTTTTATTTGACTGAAGGGTGATAAGAAAATGATTTGATTGGGTGGGATGAAAAATGTCTGATCAGTCCACTCCAACAAAGGAAACGCCTCTGGCGTAAACATAGTGTTTGTTCGTCATTACTCAAGCTGATGAAAATAGAGAGATATAAAGAGGGCAGCATGAGCTTATTGACAAAGTCAACCATAAGCACTGAGCTGATGGTTAAGGGCAGTAGCTTGAGCAGAACTCCAAAGGGGCTCTGCATTTATTTACTCTACTATTATATTACTAACCTAGTAAGGAAAACACCATGCATTCTAGAGAAGCGCACACATGTCCATACTCTGGGCTATCTTTCCTGTCCACAATTGAATAGCATTATTTTTCAAGAAGCTCAACGGATTGTCTAACAAACTTTGCAAGGCAGTGGAAACCCTCTCTACCTCACTGTCGAAAGTATTCTTTATCTCACCAACCTTTTCACAGCAACTCTCTGCGATGAGAATGAGTGGGTTTTAAAGCAGATGAAAAAGTGGGTTTTAAAAGCAGATTTAACACCTATAAATCAAAACTATATGTTATTTGATAGAGATATTTACCTGCAAAAACACGCCCATACATTACACCATCAATAAAGTCATGCGAGTCACCTTCAGCATTAATTGTACTTTTTTGTAGTCGGCGATAAGTTTGACCACTCTCGAAGTTGTGTTCCATTCGAAGTAGAGTTCTCTTTCGCTTCGGAGATGAAAAAATATCAGAGGTTGCTATCGATCCATCTTTTGAATTTTTATAGGTGTGGTTTTCATTAATTTTGTTTAAAATTTGATTAAAAATTTAATAGAATTATTGGAAAATTATATTAATTATTAAAATTTTATATTTAAATAAATTATAGTTTTTTTTTATATTTTGTATGGTTGTATTTTTTACATTTAGCTAATTATTATATTATATTCTTGGGAGTTTTTGGTTTGAATATGACATAGCAATTTTTTTTTGAAATTTTTATGAATGTTATTTAAAATTTGTTTTTGATTTAATTAAATATTCTGAAAAACTAAGATATTTGGATTGTAGAGAGTTTACAACTCAAATTTCTGATTCAGAAATCTTATTAAATTTTAAGCAAATTTGAATTACATAAAATTTGCAAAAAAATACTAGTACAAGCCCTAGTTATCAAATTCGCCTAAAAAATTCAGAAATTCGCCAGTACGATTCGAATGGCTAAGTGTTCAGAAAAATTGTTCGGTGAAATTCGATTCAATTCGATTAATTTTTCCACGTGTTTCCCATTACATAACCTTCTCAAACAAAAAATACTCGTAACTTAAAGGTGTTCTATATAATACTGGTAAACTAAAGGAATATTTGGTAAAACAATGTTTTAATTAATATTCGAAGAGCTTTTCTGGACTTTTTTGTAGGAGATGAAACCGTGATGTATGCTTTAGCTTTGTGACTTTTTGGTAAGGAATGAAACCATGATATATCCTTTAGTTGTAAGATGACTTCAGCATAAAATTTTAAAGCTTGAATATATATAGATAACTGTGATAACTGTGAGTAATTAAAAATTTAGGAAAGGAAATAGAAATACTTGTCAAATTTGAAAATTTCTATTTTTCAATTTCATTTTTGTTTTTGTTTAGAAAAGTTTTAAATTAATAAGGAAACATAAATAATTGGAAAATTAGAAAATTTCTATTTTTCAATTTCATTTTTGTTTATATTTAGACAAATTCTAAATAGTAAGTTTAGAACAATTATTTTTGTATTTATTTATTACATCGAAGGTGTTTAATTTTGAATCATTCCACCGCTCACCATAGTCGACCTTTTTATTTTCTGCAGTTGATTCAAGTAAACAACTATCACATTGTCCACCGTTGGATCTGTATAATAATGGAGATGGAGAGTCATTAAAATTTGGTTAATAGTTGTAGTAGGAAATGGCAACTAATTGTCAATGTGGAAATTTCTAATTTTCAATTTAGTGTTACATTGAAAGGTTTCTAAGGCTGGGAAAACAAGAAAAGTGTGGAAATTTCTAATTTTCAATTTCAGTGTTGCATTGAAAGGTTTCTAAAGTTGGGAAAACCATAAAAGAAAGAAGGTTAGCAACTTTATAGAAATAATTTAAAAGAAAAATAATTTAGTGTATTTGTTTTATAATTTGGGTAGGAAATGACAAATGACAACTAATTGTCAGTGTGGAAATTTCTAATTTTCAATTTCAGTGTTGCATTGAAAGGTTTCTAAGGCTGGGAAAACAAGAAAAGAAAGAAGGTTAGCAACTTTATAAAAAACTAGAAACTGAGCTACCCTGTGAAGCTTCTCCCGGGAAATTCAGAAACAATATTTGGGAAACTGCTTTGGAGTGATGAGAAGCATGTTGTGCAAAGCCCCATTGTTGTAACCAGGCAAAAGCCTTATTAGCTATTATGGCTGCTTTTGGTCCTGGAACTTCTAGTATTAGCACAATAAATTTGTTATTGCTTCTTGTGTTCTAAGATGTACAGAGCCCAGTTGAATTGAAGGGGCCTAATAATGCATAAGATGCTTATATATGTTATCTATTTACAATTTTAAGTTGGAAGTTTCCCACTTCCTTATTTTGGGTTTGCAGATTCAAAAAATTCGCAACAGTGTGCTGCAGAAGAGCAGGGGTTTCTCCCACTTTATGTTTGTACAAGTTCTTTCTAGTTTTCAATTTGTGCATTCATTCGCAAATTGTATTCAATCTTACAATTTATTTTATTGAAAGACAGAAAAAAAAACATGAATTTTTAAGTTTGAATTAAATAATTTTATTAATATACCTAGGTTGGTATATTGCAATAGGTATATAATGGATATTCTATTAATTTAGTCAAACATTACATATATTTTCCAATTTTCAAAAGTTGAACTTCAGAAAATCATTTTTATATTTTTTTTAGTAATTATTTTAATTATATTTATGGTTTAGTAATTAATTTATTCAAATTTATAATTTTGTATTTACACAGAAGGTGTTTACATTTGAATCATTCCACCACTCACCATAATCGACCTTTTTATTTTCTGTCGTTGATTCAAGTAAACAATTGTCACATTGTCCACCGTTGGATCTGTATAATAATGGAGATGGAGAGTCATTAAAATTTGGTTAATAGTTGTAGGTAGGAAATGGCAACTAATTGTCAGTGTGGAAATTTCTAATTTTCAATTTTAGTGTTACATTGAAAGGTTTCTAAGGCTGGGAAAACAAGAAAAGTGTGGAAATTTCTAATTTTCAATTTCAGTGTTGCATTGAAAGGTTTCTAAAGCTGGGAAAACCAGAAAAGAAAGAAGGTTAGCAACTTTATAGAAATAATGTAAAAGAAAAATAATTTAGTGTATTTGTTTTATAATTTAAATAGGAAATGACAATTGACAACTAATTGTTAGTGTGGAAATTTCTAATTTTCAATTTCAGTGTTGCATTGAAATGTTTCTAAGGCTGGGAAAACAAGAAAAGAAATAAGGTTAGCAACTTTATAAAAATAATTTAGTGTATTTGTTTTACAATTTGGTTAATAGTTGTTAGTAGGAAATGTCAATTAATTGTTAGTGTGGAAATTTCTAATTTTCAATTTCAGTGCTGCATTTGAAAGGTTTCTAAGGCTGGGAAAACAATAAAAAAAAGAATGTTAGCAACTTTATAAAAATAATTTAGTGTATTTGTTTTACAATTTGGTTAATAGTTGTCGGTAGGAAATGACAACTAATTGTCAGTGTGAAAATTTCTAATTTTCAGTTTGAGTGTTCCATTAAAAGGTTTCTAAGGCTAGGAAGGAAAACAAGAAAAGAAGATTAGAAGGATGGTCGCGGTTTTGATTCTGGTCACTCTTGTTATTGTTTTCATCAATGTTAATGTTGCGGAGGTATCTAATGATGCTGTTGCTACAACACACTGACATGATATGTGCCCTCCACAGGTACTCCGACAAACACAACTGCACGTATGATTACAAGACCATTGAGCCGGAGGCCATCGCCAACGCTAACCCTCTCGTGAAAGCCGATAAGATTTTGAGGTTCTAAATCCTGGATCTGAACATATTCGAGACTCCTACTTTTGGAAGGACAAGAACCGATGTATTATTCTCTGGTCGAATTTTAATTTTTTTACAAGAATGGGTATGGGTTTATATTAGAAATATGGCTAAAATGCCTTTCACCAGTTACAATAATTCGGGCAAAGCCCATGAACTTTCTTCCACGAGATGGTCAGAGGGCCCAAGATTTGGGAGCCAACGTTTCTTACTCGGAACTAGAGAAATTATCTCCGTTATTTTTCCTATCTTATGGATACAAACAAACTGATTTAGTATAATGCAGTAAAACATGAAACAAATTTATGGAATGGAGTCCCACTCCTCAACCCCATCTCTCAAGAGAAAGCCAGCTGCAAGTGTCACCGCTCTGTTGGCTTCCAAGTTAGCATCCTTATTATTCTCCCTCAATACGTGAAAGAAATTGGCAGTTTGAAGAGATTTCACCAAAATTCTGATTCTTGAAACCACTCTAGCTAATCTAAGATCTACAGGAGCGGAATTCTCCATTATGACTTTAATAATGGACTGAGAATCTCCAATAACATTTACCTCTGTTAGACCAATGGCCTTGACTTTCTTAAGACCTTGAAGAAATGCCAAGGCTTCAGCTTGGATACTTGTGGAATACCCTAATCCCCAAGAAAAATTAGTCATAATTCTGCCTTCCTTATTCTTTATTACTCCTCCTGCCCTAGCCATTTCGGGGTTTCCTTTCGCTGCCCCATTAAAGAACAAGGTATGTCTGGATTGCCTGATGAGAAAATCTGATAGTTCATTCTCCTTCCCTCTAAATTGCCACTCTTTTTTATCCTTATGGTGTCTTGTTTCTCCAGAGAAATGGAGATCCAACGAAGCGCCCCAATCTAAGTCCTGCTGACTTAGATTCGAATCCGGCAAATGCTCACCCAGGCTTTATTTCCATAGAATTTTTATCTTGATAATGATGAATTTCGGGTTTAGGCCTTCATCTTTGAAAACTCTTCTATTTCTCTCAGGCCAAATTTTCCAGCAGATGAATTTTTGCAAGGAGAGCCAAGCAGCTTTAAAGCTTTCATTTTTTGGAAGTGTTTCTGGATAAAAATTTCGCTAGTTTGCAAATAAATCAGAGATAGAAATTGGTAAGATGAACACTCTTTTCCAATGGCTCAAGAGATTCTTCCAGATTTCTGTTGTGTATTTGCAGTCCAACATTAAATGCTGGGCGTTCTCTTCGCTATCACAACACAATTGGCAACGTGAGGGACTGTGGAAACCTTTCTTCTTCAACCTTTCCTCTGTAAGAATTCCTTTGTGGCATAACAGCCAACAGAAAAATCCACCTTTGGCATGGTCTTGAATTTCCAAAGTCCCTTCCACACAGCAGGGTCTGGAGGAACATGTGGGCGCTCTTGCAAAATTTTATACCCCTGTGTTACTGAATACGAACCTGGCTTAGCCCCCCAACCACGGGCGTCCTTCTTCCCAACATGCAGAGGAGCCTTCCCATTCAACAGCGTGAGGAGGAGATCACGATCCTGGGTCAGCTCTGGAGGAATAGGCGGTAGGTTCCAACACAGCCAGTTGCTGCCAGTCCACAACAAGACGTCCCAAAGAGTAACGAACCCAGCTCCATCCAACCACGAACGCAGTGTTTGAAGGGAGTTGTTGCTAGACAGGGGAGGGTGCATCATGATACTATCATCCCAGAGCTTAATTTCTTTTCCATTGCCAGGTATCCAAAACACATTGTTTTTAATTAAAGGAGTTGCTTTGTAACAGAGTTTTACCAATTGAGAACCAGTGATGGGCAGGGAATTGTCCAAGCATCTTTTCCGCGTCCAAGTAAAATACTTCTTCCATAATTCTCTTTGCGCCCAGCCTGGGTGAGGACCAATGATTCTCCAAAAAATCTTGGCTCCCATGGCTGTGTTTTGAAGGCTGAGATCCTTGAAGTTCAGGCCTCCTTCATTCAAAGGCTTACAAATTTTATCCCAGCTTACCAGTGGGATTTTTCTTTCATTGTGATTGCCACCTTTCCAGAAGAATTTGCAGATGAAGGCTTCCATTTTCCTGATGATGCCAGTAGGAGCTAGGATTGCAGAGAATTGGAAGATGGGGAGACTACTGAGAACGGATTTGATGAGAACTGTTTTGCCGGTGAGGTTTAACCATGAGAATCCCCATGCTTGGATTTTTGCCTTGAATTTTTCCAGCAGAGGCATCCAGTCTCTGCTGTAAGCAAATTTACGAAAGATAGGAAGGCCCAAGTAGATAAATGAAGTCCAATTGAGGGAGGAAGAGAAGCCAAGAGTTATGGAGATGGCGGAGAGGATGGAGGCAGAGATATTCCAACAGAAAAATTTACATTTCCATTTGTTTAAAATTTTTCCTGTAGCTTCACAATAATCATCCAAAACTTCCTTGAACCTTAAGGCGAATCGAACAGTGGCAGCGCCTAGCAGGAGGGTATCATCGGCAAACAGTGCATGATTTACATTTTTTACCCCTCTGGCAATGTTGAGCCCCAGGATCTCTTGATCAACCAGTTTCTGATCTAGGTAGAAGCTCAAGACAGAAACATGGAGGACAAAGAGAAGCGGGGAAAGGGGGAAACCCTGCCTAAGTCCTCTTGAAGCTTTGAAAAAGCTTGCTGCTCTCCCGTTCACCAAGGGAATGATCTAGGGATCGACTATACAAGCTCGAATCCAATTGATAAGCTCATTCCAAAGCCAATTTTTTGCAAGACTTCCCAAATAAAACTAAGTATAACACGATCAAAATCATTTTCCAAGTCTAGTTTGATTACCATACCTTTCTCTTTGCATTGTTGGCTTGAATGAATCGCCTCTTGAACTAGGATGAAGTTGTCTGCAATCTGTCTCCCTGAACAAACCGCTTGGTTCTCCGGAATGATGGCTGGGAGGATGCCTTTTAGTCTATTGGCGATCACCTTTGTGATTAATTTATATCCAATGTTGCAAAGAGAGATGGGGTGGAACCGATTGAAAGCCTTAGCGCCCTTTTCCTTGGGAATGAGGGCAAGGAAGGCAGAATTGGTGCTGCCCCCTATTTTCTGAAAATTTTGAGATTTCAAAATCATTTTGTAGAGGTCTTTTTCCACAATCTGCCAGTAGGATTGGAGGAATCTTGTGGTGTAGCCATCCGGGCCTGGGGCTTTGTCGGGCTTCATATCGAAGAGAGCATCCTTTATTTCTTTTATAGTGATCTTTGCTTCAAGGTGCTGGTTCATTGTGGGGGAGATATTAGTAGGAACCGCCTCCAAGAATTTGGAGTTTGGATCCGTCACTCCTTCTTCACTATAAATATTTTTAAAGTGATTGAAAGCTGCTTTCTTGATGCTCCCGAAGTCCTTGTGGATAGAGTTCCCTTCCTTAATTTCTAAAATAGAGTTGAAGCTCTTTCTAGCTTGAGCTTGTTTGTGGAAGAAGGCATAATTTCTGTCTCCCGCTTTAAGCCATAAACTCCGAGACTTTTGTCTCCAATGTTCTTCCTCCGAAAGGAATGCTTTATGGAAATTTTGTTGAATATCAGCCTCCTTATCTAATAATTCTCTAGTGATTTCTGCATCTTCATTTTGGGCATGGTGCTGAGCAAGTCTGTCTTGGGACAGTTTTCTCTCTATTGCAGGGTTGGGGAGGGATTTGGCCCATGATTTTAGAAAAGATTTTAGTCTTCTAAGCTTTTCTTCCCAGATGAAGAAAGGTGAGCCCTTCACCGGAAATTTCCAACTATCCTAAACCAAGTTCAGAAATTCAGGATCCTTAACCCAAAGTGGATTGAATCTAAAAGGAATAGGGCCTAGGTCCTTGTGATCTAGAATATCAAGCTTAATAAGCTTGTGATTTGAAACACTGCAAGGGAGGATGTGTAATCTGGATTCGAGACCAAGCAAAAGAAAGGAGCTTTGCACCAAAAATCTATCAAGTCTTGCAGCAATGTGGCCGGGGCCATTTCTTTTATTAGACTAGGTGTACTTACCATTGTCTGGAGAGATGTCGAGCTGATCCTAGTCCCGCATGAGATCCTCCACCCACTCCCTTGCTGGATCCCTTATGATACTGCCTCCTTGCTTTTCCTCTGCGCGCAATGTGAGATTTAGATCTCCTACAACAATGATGTTTTCCAAATTCTCTGACTCCGATAGTTGTCTGATGGAGTCCCAACAGTCCCTTTTCTCCCCTACATTTACTGGGGCATAGAAATTAAAAAGACAAAATGTCTCCCTCAAGTCCACAAGTTGTAGCTTTAGAAACAACCAATGGGTATTGAGGATATCTGTAACCAAAAAATACTTGGATTTATTCCAGAGCGAGGACAGTCCCCCAGAGGCTCCCCGTGCTGAGACGGCTTGACCTCTACCTTCCTTCCAAAATTTTTTACTGATTTGGAGAAACTCGTTGTCCTCCATTTTTGTCTCCTGAATCAGAAGAATATCTGGGGCTTATCTTCTTATAAGGCTTCTCATTGCTTCTTCTTTCACTTTACTCCCCATTCCTCTGCAATTCCAGGAGACTATCTTCATCATTTATTTTTATGATGATGGGCCCCCTTGGCACCTTGTGCTTGATTTTTAGACACCTTCGGATTTTTGGCAAGGAGTTTCTCCAGAGTGGGTTGACTACCCTGAAGCTTATCTTTGCAGGTTTCCTAGTCTCTCTTTTCTCTAGCAGATTTGCAGCCCCTTGACGATCTTCTGACTGATGTCTGCGTATCTCCTATTTCTCCTTCCTCCTCTGACTCCTCCAAGTCTTGTTCCTCCTCAGTGGCTTCTGCTTGTTTTTCCTTATTTCTTGCTGTAGCACTTTCTCCTAGCCTTGATCCTGCTGAGGTCCCTTTTTCTTGGGTTTTATCTTGCCTTTCCTCTTCTTATGGAACCTCTTCTACAGAGCTTAAGATCTCATACTGGTTATCTTGACTTTTCGGTGGAGGTCCATTTTGGACGGAGGCCGGCTGAGGGCCTTGGCCATTTGGGGCCCCATATTTCTTGTGAGAGGTATTTGACCTCTTAACTTGATTCCAACCATCCTCATTCCCTTTCTCCGCTTCTCCTTTGTTCGGGCACCCTCTAGCAAAATGACTGTAGATGTGACATTTGCAGCACTTGAATGGGAGCTGCTCGTAATCCAAATTTTGCACATGCGTCCAACTGACAACATTTATTTTGATGGCCTCCGGAAGTCCCACCTCTAAGTCTACCTCGACACATATCCGAGCACAATCATACTGATCCTTGTTGTTTTCTCTATCAATGAATTTTCCCAGTGCATTGCCTATATGCTTGAGGGAATCCTAGTTCCAACAGTGCATTGGGAGGTTCGGGAGGTGAACCCAGATGGGGACTGTCATCGGAACATCCATGGTAGGATCGAAATCTGGGGTCCATTTATTGAGATAGAGGCCCTAGGGTCCCATAAAATAGGGCCCATTCCTGAAGATCAAGTCTTTATCCTCCTTTGTGTTGAACTCGAATAGGAAGTAGCCTCTTCCCAGGAAGTATGAAGTGACTTTGTTCTTGATTAGCGGGATCCAGTTCTTGACAACCCAGCTCTCCGTCGATTTTGGCGAGGGCCAAAGGCCCATGAACTAACCCACCAGGGCTCGATTTGTCAGGGACAAGGCGACTTGGATCGGGCCCTCAGGAGGAAGGGTTACCTCTTGTACATCCTCAAGCTTTTTGACAAACTTGGCGGCTTCTGACTTCTTCTTCTTAGGCAAAGAAGCTAGCAGAGAGATGAACGCAGCTTTCGCGGCAGGGGGAGGAGGCGACGAAGGATCAAGAGGCGAGCCCTGGGTATCCATGAACGAGGGGCCCTTGCAGTGAGCAGATCTGATCAACTGCTGCTAGCCCAAGTTGCGCTTTGTAACAGCAAGGGGGCGATGCATCTCACAGCTGAAGTGGACAAGCTGGAACGGATCCGATCAGATCCAGAAAGGGGGCGTGAGGCCCAAAGTCGAGAGCAGGAGCGACCGAGGAGGCAACAACCCTAGCTCTAGCTGCGTGCAGAGCAGCAAGTCACAACAACCTCAGAGTGTCAAAAAAAAATCTCTAAAAAGTTTTATAATTATTATTGTTAATTCTGGTCGAATTTGATGATGGGTTTATATTTAGAGAAAAAAACCTGGCGTTCTCGAATGATAAAGATGATTTCATTACAGAGAGGGGAATATATTTTTTGGTTCACGTGGTGTGACCCTCTATTTAGGGTTTGAATGATTTGCAAGCGTTTATGTTGCTGTTGCTGCATGTAGTTTCTGGCCAATGATAAGATCCGATCAGGTCATCTAAAAACTTATTTACTTTGGGGTCTCTTTAGGCTCTTGGTTATACAAACAAATCTGTTTTGAGTAATTTTCTTTCAAAAAAAAAAATATTTACTTATTACAACAAACAACAAAGATGTTGATTAAATTTTACATGAGGGTGTGTTTTGAATTTGGCTTATTGATTTGATGGTGTTTTATTTCTCTGGCTTTATTGTTTAGAACATGTTTCTAACTTATTGATTTGATGATGCTTTATAATTTTATATTTTAATTTATGTGCAGTTTGATTTGGTAAAATTATTTAACAATAAACAAATAAAATAAATTTGAGATAAAATAGCCAATCTAACATTGATAGTGGTTTTCCCATATATATATATATATATATATATATATATATATATATATATAAACCAATCTAGATCTATCTTAACTTTAATATACCGAAGGATACAGAGGGATCTAATCTCTTGACGTGCAAATCTCTTTTAAAGTGAAATTTTTTGTTTTGTTCCCATTCCTTAAATTTGGGACACGCCCAATTGACATATTTTGGTGATAATTCATTTAGGATGTTTTATGCATAACCACAAGACAAAATTGCTACTTGAAGCACAACAATGAAAGACAAATCTTCCCAAATCTTGATGAGATGAACTACCTTCGATGTATCTTTGCACCTTTAGGGGCAATTGCTAGTTAGATAAGATTTTGAAACCAAACAACCATTTCAGATTTAGGTTTTGGAAGGAAGAGAAAATGTAGTTTTTTCCAATCTATGTTTCTAATATTGTTATATTTTCTAGAGTTATTAGAATTTTTCAAAATTTAAAATAAATTAGAAAGAAAATTAACATAATATTTCATTATTATTGGAAAAAATATATATACCTAACAAAGAAACTAGATTTGTCCCCCAGGGCCCTCGAATCCCGAATCCTACATATCAGATACGATACTCCAGGATTCGTACATGATTCACGAGATTCAGCCGTATCCATCTAGGGTACGACGAATCTTGACCGTACCCTGTATGGATACGGCCGAATCTCGTACAACCGGATTTACTATGTCAAAAAGTGCGCTTTTGGGTTATAAAAAACCGATTTTGACTCATTCTTTCTCACCGATTTGTGTTTGTGAAGTGAGCAAGGAGTAAGGGTTTGCAAGAAGAAAGGGTTAGCAAGGAGAAAGGGAGTTTTTTCAAAGAGATTCGAGCATCTGGTAAGTGCACTGTCCCTCTATATTTTGCATTTAGTTTGTTGTTAGTGTTTGCATGTGCATATGTTTTATATATTTGGTTATTTTTTACAGTATTCATGGCTCAATCAAAGGCAGCAAGACAAGGGAAAAGAAAGGGGAAGAATGTCCCCATTGGAGATGCCCCTCCTGTCCCTATTTCATTAGGGTCTGCAAGTATTCCATCTATTGGAAGTGGGGCTGCAATAGTAGCTTCAAATGTGTAGGGAAAACAAACTCATGACCCCAAATATCCATTGTTGAAATATGTGACAACAGAGGGAGGGGTAGGAAAAAAGGGAAAGGGAGGGGGAAATTTTTCATGGAAATGCAATATATGCAACGACCATTTCACTTCGACATATTTCCATGTGAAAGCTCATTTGTTGGGTTTTTCAGGTTGTGGCATTAAATGTTGTACATCAATTGAATCGGCACAGAGGAAGGAAATGGAGAAAGAGAAAATTGTTGGTGAGGCAAATGTGGCATCAAAAAAAAAAAAAAAACAAGAATGATGACTCCCTTCCATTCTTAAGGAAAAGCAGCAACAAATTCCCTTTTGAGACTTTTAGTAGGGGACAATCAACAAAGAGAAAGGCAACTGCAGTTGGTCCAATGGACAAGATTTTTCAAAAAGAGAAGAGGGAAGAGCTTGATCTCACCATTGCTTTTTTTTTCTATCAGAACTTCATATCCTTTAATGTTGCACGGTCACCTCTATTTATTGAGATGTGTCGAACTCTTAGTCATGGGGCTCCATCAGGGTATGTGCCTTCTGGGTTAGAGAAGCTCAGAACCACATTGTTGACAAAGGCAAAGAAAGAGGTGGAAAAAATGTTTGAGCCTATTAAATCAGCATGGCCAACATCTGGGGTTAGCATTGTTTCTGATGGATGGACAAATCCAACACACCACCCACTCATCAACTTCGTGGTGTCATCCTTGAATGGTCCAGTTTTCTTGAAATCAAAAGATGCACTTGGACAATACAAGGATGCATTATTAAAGATGTAGGTGTCGATTCTTGTGTGAAAATCATTACAGATAATGCACCTGTTTGCAAGGTTGTTGGCATGATTGTGGAAGCAAAATTTCCACAAATATTTTGGACACCTTGCATTGTCCATTCATTGAACTTGGCACTGAAATCTATTGCTTTTGATGTGCTTTGGATTGGAGCCATTATTGAGAATGCACGACATATCCGCAACTTTGTACAAAACCAGACAAATGCCCTCACTACCTACAAGGAATACAACAATCTATCATTGTTGAAGATTGCGGATACATGGTTTGCCTCTTCATTCATCATGTTGAAGAGGATAAGGGAGGTCAAGACCACTCTTGGGGCCATGGTTATTTCATATTTTTGGTCTTTTTGGAGAAAGACGGATCAAGCGGCCTCAAAGAAAGTGAAGGACACAGTGTTGGATGATCTATGGTGGGAGAAGGTAGATCTAGTTATTTAGGTCATGGAGCCTATCATTTCCTTGCTCCGATTTGCAGATACATACCAACCCATCCTAGGAGAGGTTTATGAGGGATGGGATTCCATGATTGAGTCTGTGAGGACCATTGTTTTACAGAGTCAGTGCCAGAGTATGAGACATCACCAAAGGCCTTCTTCACCAGCATACAGGATATTCTTGTCAGTAGATGGGACAAGAATTGCGCACCTTTGCATTTTTTGGCTCACTCCTTGAACCTAAAATACTAAAAACATGAGTGGATGAATGGTGAACCTTCCTGCAGATTTCCTCCTCACATGGATGGTGAAATCTCACATGGGAGGAAATGTGCATTTAGGAGGATTTTTCAAGAGAGGGCATCCTTAATGAGGTGGAGGATGCCTTTGCAGATTTTTCCATTGGCACTTAGCCATTTTTAGGCTATAATGTGATTCGAGACAGGGGAGCTAAGAAGCCCTATTCTTGGTGGGAAACTCATGGGGCAACAAGCCCTCCTCTACTGCAGTTAGCCATGAGACTCCTCTCTCAGGTGACTTCATCCTCTTGTTGCAAGAGGAATTGGAGCACATATGGGAATTTGTATAGTGTGAAGAAGAGCATGCTTGAGCAGTGCAGGGCAGAGACAATGGTGTATGTGCACACCAACCTTCGTCTCATCTACAGGCAGAGGGAGGATTGGTTGAAGGGAAAGACAAAGATGTGGGATGTCTTTCCTGATGATATGGGTCTGGACAAAAGTGTTGAGTTGGCATTGGCCAACTTGGATCTCAATGCGCCAGTGATAGAGCCTGTCACATTTGATGATAGAGTAGAGGCGTCATCCTCCACACCAGCAGATGCAAAGATGACAGAGGAGGAGGATGCATCAGAGCCAGAGGAGAGCAGTGGTGAGCATGATGATCGAGATGAGGACAGTGATGCTGATTATGATGATGAGGATTGATGACTCATTGACTCTGACTCATTAAGGCTTCAAGCTTGTAGTCTTGTAGACTGTATTTTTTTTGTATTTTCTACTTCTATTTGCCATTGGCCGTGTACTTATGTAACACATTTTGATTCTGATGACTTAACGAGAAAACTACAATATCTTACTATCTTGTCTTTCTGAGTAAATTTGACAATTGTGTGATGTATTAATGTATCATGGATGAGTATCTAAGATCTTAAATCTATGTTTGAATCAATGAATTGGTATGAATTTGTGTAAAAAATATCTAATTTTTAATATATATATATATATATATATATATATATATATATATATATATATATATATATATATATATATATATATATATATATATATATATAACATATCGTATCCCAGAAGTGTCTTGTTCCGGGGGTCACCATATCCCGAATCCGATTCTCAAATCCCCGTATCCAGCGAATCACGAATCCCCGTATCAGGCAACTTAGATAACTAATTATTAAAGAAGTATATTATCGATTTTTTCCGAATTGAAAAATTTGTATTCGAATTTTTATCGTATTGTATCGAATTCGAACCTGAATTCGATAACTATGGTGAAAGCAATCCAATAACCCAATTACATAGAGATTACAGGGATGGCAGGAATCAACCAAAGAAAAAAAAAAGAACACTAACTTATTACAATGTTATTTTTTTTATTATAAATTATATTAAATTTTAATGATATAATTGTGAGTAAGATTATAATTTTTATTTTGTATTATTTAAATTAGAGTTTTAATATATAAATGAAGTTAGTGATCACCTTAAAAAAATGTGTGTATATATATATATATATATATATATATATATATACTTACTATAATGATTTAGATTAAAAAGGTATTTTAAAAATTCACAATTCATTTCAATTGTATTGACATAGTTGTATTTAGATGATTGATTAATGTTGATAGGCATCAATTTAGCATAAATATCAAAACATTTACTTCATAATACATCTTATATTTCAAAAAAAAAACATAAACATAATTAAATTATAACTATTTATTATTATTATTATTATTTATAGAAAAAATAATATAGGAATTAAATACATTTGCATTTAAAAAAAACACTTAACATTTAATCATGGAGGTGCACTTCATTTAACCATGTAGGTTTTTAACCGACTTTGTCTCAATATCATGGTTTATCAATACCACAACTCTAAAAAGCCATAACTCATTTCTTTTCATATGGCCAATTCATATATATTTGTTTTTAATTAATCAATTTAATAAAGACATAATACATCTTATATTTAAAAAAAAAAAAAATAAACATAATTAAATTATAACTATTTATTATTATTATTATTTATAGAAAAAATAATATATGAATTAAATACATTTACATTTAAAATAAACACTTAACATATTTTTAATTATGGAGGTGCACTTCATTTAACCATGTAGGTTTTTAACCGATTAATAAACGTTGTCTCAATATCATGGTTTATCAATACCACAACTCTAAAAAACCATAACTCATTTCTTTTCATATGGCCGATTCATATATATTTGTTTTTAATTAATCAATTTAATAAAGACGAAACATAATTTTAACCATTTATATTTTAATCAATTTTCTTAAAAGAATGATACAAATATTTGTATTCTTATTTTGTAATTTAAAAAACATAAGTAAAATAGTGTTAGAAATATATATATAAATCAAATTGCAATTTTAAATATAGTGATAAATCTAATAAAAAATTGAACTCATAATCTATTCCTAATGGGAAATTTAATAATTCATATAAAATTTTAATATTTTTAAATATTAACAAAATTTTAAATGAAATTAATAAAAAGAATTAATTAAAATAATTTAAAATAAAATTAATAAAAAATATAGTTATAGTTTAGTTTGGAGTTTTTTCAGATTTTATTTTTTATTAAAAATCTGATAAATATTTATTGGAATCATAAATTTAAATTGTGAACTCTCCACAATTCAAATGTATAATTTTTTTTAGAACGTTAAATTGAAAATAAATAAATAAATAAATAAATCGTTTTGCCATATTTAAATAAAAACTTCAAAATATATAACAATAAAACAATAGTATAAATACGACAATAAACAAATTTAAATATAATACAATAAGAACCATCGTTTACCTACCCTGCTCTCTCAATGCGCCGACTCGACGGAAGCAAATTAATGAGAACCAACGCAACGACTCGACGGGCGTGAGACAATCTTATCCACTGCTCCCTTGGATTCGAGATTATTGCACCCATGGGTTAAATATGAGGTTACTGGACCTACGGGTTTTTCATATGATATTTAATATTTTTTTTACTCATGAATTTTGGATTTTTTTTTTAATTTTTTTCCAAAATTAATTTATAATAATATATCAAATTTTCTATTTCAAAATCATTTTATAATAATCAAAGCAGGTCAGTTCAAGCATTTTGTCTAAATTATATTTATAGTTATTTTTCTATAATAATTAGCCTATTTTCAAGTAGTTTTGATGCTACACAAGGACCTTTCAAAGAAAAATTCAAAAGGTTCAACAGATTTTTAAATCTCTCAAACAACCCTAATTTTATTGAAAAATTCTAGCTCTTATTTTCACACATCAACCCATTTCAATCATTAGATACGTAGATGCTAGTTAATTTTGGGTATAAAATTCAACCAAAGGCTTTTTTTATTCCATCCAATATATCTGAATATTAATTTGTATAAATCATGTGTTGTTGATAAACTAGAAAACTATATTTCATAAACACTTTTTTTGAATCGCTGTAACAAATTTTGAAACTAGTATTCTTTTGTCTTTTCTTCTTTTGAAAATAAAACTTGCAAAATAAAAGATGACAAAAGAGAAATATATTCACAAGAAATTGAATTTAACAAACTAACTATATTATATCTGTCAAAGAAAGACATTGAATCAACACTCAAAACTGGCGAACACTAGACCATGAGTAAAAGGATATATCAAGGAGATCCAAAGTAAATATATACAGGGAAATACAACTCAAAGTCTGAAAAGGAAAAGGGGAAGAAACAAAAAGACAATGATATACATGGTGTTGCACACATTTCGGGTCCGACTACAAAATATCATGATATTTTCATCTAACTGACTCAATTTCAGAGATTGGTCTATCACGAGATGAAGTAGCGGTTGCATTCGATCTCATGCTTCATATTTCAAGTGCTTTTTCCAGTAATGGAATTCTCTTTTATCCACTCAGATATTACTAGAGACTACCTCCCACCTAAGTCATACTGACTTCTTGATATGGATATTTCATAGCATAAAGCCGTGCATTTGATTCTATGAACAATGTGTAACACCCCCTTCCCACATCTACCCAAGTAACCAACCAATGGGGTAAACATACAATGAGAGGCTACTATAATGAGTTTCAACTTCCTATGTGGCCTTAAGGAAGTGGAACCAACGAAAACACAACCTACAAACCTTATACAACAACCACAACACCCTCAGGAGGTAACCCAACCATTCAGGTCTCTTACCCCTGGGTCCCATTAACATTTTGACCCCCTTTGAGCCATAGTTGCAAGCATAACACTCCATGCCAACAGCGAGGAGGCTATAGCCACAAGCATACTGCATGCCAACAACGAGGGCCCAAAAAAATCAGTTTTGTGCCCGCCTCTCCGGGATTTTAGCCACCTTTGCAGGCCCAGAAGCCAGTGTTGTTCCCCGAGCTTCATGAAAAGTTCAAAGATGGTAAATGACCACAGGACAATGATAAGAAAGCAGCCACACCATTAAGAACTCATATGGACCCCTCCTAGCCATGACAAACATTTTGTCAAACATGTTACAAACATGAAAGCTATAGGTATAAACAACATAACATAGCGAAGGGGCTTCATACTTATCTGAGAATCACCAAGAAGCATTGTTCCCCTACATCATAAGCTGCAATACAATCTGTTTGACCATATATACATTGTGCATTCATTTACAAGTAAAAACATGGATAGAGCCATACATCATCACTCATAAAATACATGCTTATAACCAACATAATAACAACAGAAATACAATGGATACAACAACAATAGAATCCACATAATAACTAGTGCAATTATACATCAAATACTAAAGGAATGAGCTTCTCATTAATGAATGTAAAAATCAACCGGAGATAGGACTTCCACTTTCCACCCGAGCATAGATTGGCTAAGCCAAATCTCCCTTCAGCCAATCACCTCCATGCCATATTCCAAGCATGAATGTGGGACTCAAACCAAAAGAACCAGCCAGGGCATCTCGAGGCTAAACCACCTCACCCTCATCAAATATAAATAAGGATTTACGGTGATCCACACCCGATCACTAGGCCAACAACATGGATATCACCAGATACTCTCCGCCTAAACCATGAGGAATTTTCTTGTCTCCTATTCTCTCAGGATTTACCGCAACCCACATTCTGAATCAGGGGTCACTAGGCCCTAAACCGAGACATACTCTCTAGGCTTTACCATATATCCCAAACCCGAAATTTCTAGGCCTGAATGGAGAGAAAACCGCCTCTTAGGATTTACCACAATCCAAACCCGGATTACAAGGCCCAACGAGGTAACACACTATCTAGCTTTACTGCAACCCACAGTCTGGTTCAGGGGTTACTAGGCCATGGATTCACCTCCTCCCTCAAAGTAATACTAGGATTCACCTCCTTCCTAGGAAGTCCAGAATCCACTTCCAAAGTCAAATCTACATCCAACGTCCAACGCTACAATCCTACGCTACTGTACCCTCAGTGAACAATTATCGACTCATTGTTCTAGGTTGCACTCCCAATGTGCATCTAATCCCATATGGCAATGCTAATGACCAAAACAAATCCATCCCCGACCTTACCTTCTCTGATACATCTTCCCTCAGGAAATCCGGTCATCCCCTTCCGTATAGTCACTCACCTTCCAAGTTCACCGGCATACCTTATCCCGACTGATCCATCCCTTGGCAATGACTCCTCACATCAGAAGATACATAAACCAAGGCATATACCTACCTCAAACCATCATAATGGTCATAACATGCTCATGGAAATCAGTGGACACTATTAGGTATGAGTGTTCCATAATGGTCTGCTCCTGAAGTGCTTTACCTTCATACTACTGCTAGTTCCAATTAAAATATATATATATATATATATAACACTCTTTGTCAAAAAAATGGGACAATTATTGGTATCCCTATGTCTTTCAATTGGGACACTATGTCCATTATATTAAACAAAACGTCTGATTTCAGAGACAAATATTTCAAAAAATACAATGCCTTGCTTTGATATCCAAATATATTGATCATCATTCTTCACTGGAATTGTTGTCACTGCTCGAGCTACTTCCGTGACTTGGGTTATTTTGAGGAATGTTTTGTTCACGGTGTTGATTGTTTTCTTCTTCTTTAACTTCCATCTACAAACATAAAAATAAACTGTAATGAGTGTATATACATTGGTGAGAATAATGAAAATTGCAATACTAAATAATATACGTCAATGTAAATTGAAAAGAAATGTACCATAGCAAAAATTGACTCATGAACTGTACACATTCTTTCAAAACCAAATTTCATGCCATCTTTCAACAATTCATTTGTTGGCGCAATTCCATACTTGGTTTCCTACAAGTTTTATACCCCATAACAAATCATAAATTTAATATAAAATATTTTTTTGTTCTATTAATTATAGACATAGCTAAGTAAAACAAGATAGATAGATGCTTACAAGTTCCACAATTATAATATGCCAACATATAATGACAACCCATATTTAACCCAATTTCAATCAATTCATCTGATGGTTCTTCTTTGTATGTTAGCACCTGTTTGAAGACATTTAATGATGATTGTTGTAAAACAACTTAAAATATACAAAAATGAAATCTAGTTAAGTTTTTATGAGGGAGTAACAATTACTCACAAACTTAGATATCAACCCTTTTCTTATGTGTCGTCTTGTTTTATGCACTGAACGACTTCCATTTTCTTTTCTTTTCTACAAGAAAATACTTGAAAATTAATATTTAATGCTTAATTGTTTATTTATTGTACATAATCAAAAAATTCAATGATTACATATTACATTTGAAGCACGTTGTTGTTGAGATGGCTCCTCATGCGATGCAATTATGTCCATTTCTTTGACCATCTCCTTGTACACCTTTTTCGACATTCCTACTGGCATATTTCTGATATCAACTCGCTCATCCTTTGGGATTTTCATAATCTTCCTGAAAATGTAATATGACAATAAACTATTTAATTTTTATATTGATATATGAAAAGTAAATATAACAAAAGTTATATTTATAAATGATTTATTTCTAGTAATATATACATATAATTCAAACTATGTACTTTTTGGGAAGTAGTCCAAGAGATTTGACCTAGCAGATCTCTGCACCAGGTTGACCGCTATGACCTAGGGTTTGGAAGTTTCCATGCAGGCTTCCCTAGGCAGACCTGCCCACCCCAGACCGTTAGGCCGCGATCACTCTCCTGGTCAGCCTTGAGGCTCACCTATGACAGAAACTATTTGGGGGACTGCTGATCCCCCCATCACAAGCCAACCTCCCATAGGGGCGGCGAAAGGGCTCATACCGACAATTAGCAACACTCTGGACCGTCTCATGACATCTCAAGGGTGACTCCCACAACGCAGTAGACAACTTCATCAACAAGAGAAGAAGCGAACATCAAGTCAGCAAAATGCATTCCGAAGAACCCCAAAAGAACAATGATCGAGCTCCCTATGCATCGCATCAATGAAAGAATCCAGTTCATGAAGGATCATGTGTTGATAGGAAAGTTCATGAGTTTCTGGCCCACTAAAAAATCCCTTCGAGGATGGATAGATTCCAAATGGAAACCTAAGGGCCATTTTGACCTTCAACTGTGCGCTAAAGGCTTCTTCAATGTGATCTTTACCTGCAGTGAAGAAAAAAATAAGATCATGGATGGAGGACACTATTTCTTCAACTCCGCAGGATTATACCTTCGACACTGGACTGGGCGGTTCAACCCTAACAAACAAGATATTACTTGGGCCCCGGTCTAGATTCGGCTCTACTCCCTCCCCCAGGACTACTGGGATGAGCTGATCCTCAAATATTTAGTCAACACCCTAGGAGAATTATTCAAGGCAACGTAGGAAACAAAGATCAAACGCTACAAATCATATGCACAAATATGCGTCTACATGAACATAGCAAAGTCGCTACCAAGCAAGGTAAGTCTGCTACACAAAGACTTTGAATGGATACAAACTGTAGATTATGAGCATGTTCCTTTCAAATGTTGGAGGTGTCACCAACATGTGAATCTATTCAGAGATTTCCCTGTAAACAAAAAAACGATGGCTGAAAATGAATCAAATGACCAAGCAACAGAAGGATTCACGAAGGTAGAAAGCAAGAAAAGGCATAACAAGAGAACTAATTCTCACCAGAATAAAAAGGGACTTGCACTAGCAATAGCTTCGCAACCCTAAATCAACTGTATGAGAATGAGAATGAACCAGCCAACGAATCTAGGTGCACCTCGAAGGAGCAACCCCAGACCTCCAAGACAGAACAGAACAAGATCCCACTAGAGACCTTTCTGAAACCCCAATCCCCTAGCTTCGAAGGGGACAAACTAGCATCAAAGGGAAAAGAACAGGTACTGGACGCGATCCCAGAAGCCATGGAGGAAGAGCCAGAGAGCATTGACCTTGAAGACCTAGATCTCATAGGGTTAGAGGATGCTTGCAATAAGAAGGACTTTCGCTTAATATCCGAGCAGCAGGTCCAAAAGCTAAAATAAATCCTTACCCGAGTGCAACAGATCCCCTCTCTGGGCATTCAGGGGGGTGCGCTCATAAATACAAAATAATTCACGAAAGATTCCCGCAAAAGAGGTAGGAAAAAAATGCTGCAAAGAACAATAGAAATGGGCAAGGAAATGGTGGATTCTGGGAGATTCCCTAAGTTAACAAGATTCTATGGCTATAGTACCAACCCCCCCCGCCCCACCAATAAAGATCATCTCACGGAATATAAGAGGGCTCAAGAGCCCCACCAAGCACATGATAATAAAGAAAAGAATCACTGAAGAAAACCCTGCAATATTCTACATGCCAAAAACCAAATGTTCTAGCTCCATTCTGGAAACACTCTTCAAAAATATATGGAAAGACTACAATACAATAGCAGTAGATGCCAATGGAGTGTCTGGAGGACTGGAAATCATCTGGAAATGCCAAATCATCTCCCTAGAGAACTATCATGCCAATAGGCATTTCATCTAGGCCAACTTTCACCTGATTGGAACGGACATCCATGGTCTGCTAACGAATGTCTACTTTCCCCATAATCTTCATAAGAAAACAGAGCTTCTGGACAACATAGATCTCTACCTCTTTGGCTCCTGGGAGGAGATTTCAATATGATAACAAACCTACAGGAAAAGAAGGGAGGAAGGACG
The DNA here is from genome assembly GCA_034641835.2 of Pinus albicaulis. Lineage (NCBI taxonomy): Eukaryota > Viridiplantae > Streptophyta > Pinopsida > Pinales > Pinaceae > Pinus > Pinus albicaulis. The sequence continues at coordinate 798,743,593 of CM076581.1, forward strand.
CATCTTGTCCTAGACAGTAATGGATTCAAAAACTTCATCCAAGAAACCCATCTCATTGATCTCCAAACTTCCAACGACGTCTTCACCTAGAATAATAGAAGAGGAGGCACCCACCAAATAGCTTCCAGACTAGACAGGTTCCTCATCGCGGAAGATTTCATCTGTCTAGGGGGTGATCTAGCAGCTACCATCATCCCTGTCGCAAGCTCCGATCACTGGCCAATACAACTTCAATGGTTAAGACTAGGTACATGCTCCTAAACCATTCCGCTTTGAACACTGCTGCCTCAGACACCCAGGGTTCCAGGAAATGATCTATGCTTGGTGGTCCTCCCTATTACCTCCACAAGGAAAAAAAATGCTCCAGTTCTAGAAAAATATGAAAATTCTCAAAGGTAAACTGAAGGTATGGAACAAATCCACCTTTGGAAATATCTTCAAAGATCAAAGAGAGCTGGAGGAAGAAATGAAGAAGCTTCAAGAAATGATCATCAAGGAAGGATGCTCGACAGATGTAGAGAACCAAGAGAATATATTATGAACTAAGATGGAAGAAAGAAGGATCCAGGAAGAAATCCTATGGAGACAAAAATCGAGGATCTGTTGGCTCAGAGAGGGAGAACGAAACACAAAATTCTTCCACCGCTCCACTATTCAGAACAGGATGCATAATAGAATCATTGTCCTTAAAAACCAAAATGGAGAACGTCTAGAAAAGCAAGAGGACATAACAGAGGAGCTGCACAACCACTTCAGGAACACTCTGCAAGAACCTAATCATCAGAGGCATGAGGCTATAGGGAAAATCACTCAGCACATTCCTTAGCTGATTACAGAAGAACAAAACTGGATGCTGCTCAAAGCCACCACTCTTGCTGAGGTGGAACAAGCAATCTTCCAACTGAAAGCTGGAAAAGCTCCAGTCCCTGATGGATTTACCACCAACTTCTTCCAATTCTTCTAGGAAACCATTAGAGATGAAGTCTGGGGTGTAGTGGAGGAATCACGCACCACTCACTGGCTTCTTCTAGCGGTTAATGCTACCTTCATCACTCTGGTTCCAAAAGAAGACAACACAAGCTTGCAAAGTAAGTACAAGCCCATAGTACTCTGCAATTTCATTTATAAAATAATCTCCAAAGTTATTGCTAACAGGCTGAAGCAGCTCCTCCCGATTATCATCTCCCCATAGCAAACGAGCCATGTTGAAGGCAAGCAAATCCTTGATGGCATCATCATAATCCACAAAGTCATAAATTCTCTCAAATCCTCCAAAAAACCAGGTATGCTCCTAAAACCGATCTATCCAAGGCTTTTCACAAAATTAGCTGGGACTATATAAAAAATGTTCTTCTGGCCTTTGGCTTCAACCATACCTGGGTACGATGGATCATGAGCCTCGTTACTTCTCTGTTTCTTTCCATCTTGGTCAATGGTATACCCTCTGCAACTTTCAACCCCTCAAGAGGAATCAAACAAGGGGACACCCTCTGACCCTTCATTTTCATCGTCATGGTTGAAGGGTTGGGTCACCTCCTCAAAAGCTCCATCCACTCAAGTGCTATGTAGGGTTTACCCCTCCATAACCTTCCCCCCTCCTCCCATCAATAATCTGTGGATGACAACATGATCATGGGTTATCCCTCAGTCCACGAAGCCCATACCCTCAAATCTCTTCTAGATTCCTTCTTTGAAGCCTCTGGTACAAAGGTCAACCCTGAAAAATCGCAAATATTTTTCTTCCACACCTCCCCTCTATCTCAACACAACATTGCCTGCATCCTAGGCTTCTCCATCACATCCTTACCCTCCAAATACCTTGGAGCCCCTCTAAACGACATGACCATTAATCACTCCTATTGGCGAGCTCTGTTGGACAAAATGGAAACCAGACTATCCAACTGGACCCATCGTACTCTCAATATAGCAGGCCATTTGGTTCTCATCAAAGCAGTACCACAGTCCCTCCCCATATACCTCTTCTCGGTAATGGAAGCCCCCAAATGGGTCCTCAAGGCCATGTGTAAATTGCAAAGAACTTTCCTATGGGGTGGTACCAAAGAGAAAAACAAATGGGCTTTAGTCAACTGGAAGGAAGTGTGTACTCCAAAAACTCATGGGGGGATAGGGTTGTGTGACTCTAAGCACAACAACAACATCATGGGAGCTAGTATCTGGTGGAAATGGGTCTCCAAGCCCCACACTCCATGGGCTAACCTATGGGAAGCAAAATATGCTCATTCATGGCCCATGGAGGACCTTATCAGATTCAACATAGGGTCGGGAGGATCCCAAATTTGGAAAGCAGCAAGCAACCAAAAGAAGATGATACAGACCCAAGCTTCTGGGAGCTGCGCAATAGCACTCAAGCTAGATTCTGGGAGGAACCCTGGCAGCAACTGCCAAGACTCTCCTCCATCTTCCCCAGACCATTATGGAGTACAGATTTACAAGAAAGGCAAAGGAAGAGTGTACAAGATTTCTGGACTGATGACACAACTCAAGGATATAGGAACTGGCTACATACAAATAGATGACAAGATGAATGTAAAAATGAGAGTCACACAGACATCTGGGAGGAAAAAAGCACTAAAAGAAAAATCAAAGCAAAACCAGGACCTGACATCCTTCGTTGGGGTCACATGCCAAGTGGAAACTACTCCATCAAGGAAGCTTACAACCTCCTACATCAGCAGAACCTAGATCCAACCAATCTCATCTGGAAAAAGATATGGTCGGCCAAAATTTGGCCCAAAGTAGCCACCCTTTTATGGCTGCTCAGTAAACGACACATCCTCACATGGGAGAATATTTTGAAGAGAGGGTTTGTAGGACCCTTCAATTTCCCTCTATGCTAGGAAAAATTTGAAACTATCGACCACTTGTTGGACCAATGCCCTACCTCTAATGCCATATGGGACATAATAATAGTACTATGCAGATGTTCCAACAAATAAAGGAGCAACATAATCAACACCATCAGGAGTTGGACGAACAATCCTTACTCCAACAACCTCCTAAAAAGACTCTGGCAGATAATTCCGGGCATTTTTATCCGGAACATATGGAAGGAAGGGAACAGTCAAATCTTCAAATACAAAGTATCCACCTTAGAGAATCTCTAGGCAAGGATACATGGCAGTCTCACTGAAACAATGGCCCTAGATGCCTGGAGAAAGGAGGATCTCCACACCTCTACTGTGGAGTATCACATATGGAACAACTAGCACATGAGCATAAACACCTCCCTGGACATCAACCCAAAGAGCGCTGGTAGAACCCGTGCTCCTAAAAAATGGAAGCCCCCCCGTAAAGGGCTTCTTCAAATTTAATTTCGATGGCGCTTCCAAAGGCAACCCCGTAGATGCAGGATTCAGAGGTATTCTCAGGAAATCTCAGTGCAAGCCACTTCGGATTTACTATAGTAATATGGGGTGGGATAGCAACAAATCTGCGGAGCTTGAGGGGCTCATCCAGGGTATCTACATAGCTATTGAGTTTCACTATTTCCCCCTGGAAATGGAGGGAGACTCGCAAATCATCACCATGGCAGCCACAAGAATTATCCATGGTATGAATTCCACAAAAGTATCTACCAGTTGGAAGCTAGCCCACAGGCTCAAGCTTTTGGAACAACTGATACAAAATCACAGAGCCATTAATTTTTGCCATGTGCGAAGGAAAGAAAATTTAGCTACGGATCTCCTTGCGAACAAGGGGGTGGAAAGCCACAGAGAGCTGTATCATTCCAGCCTCACCCAGGCAGAGGATGATTCTTTAAGACAAGAATGCCATACTCTCATTCAAAAGGATCTAATCTCCTCGAATACGGGTGAGAGCAGGAGTACGAATGACAATCGCCTCTCCCACACCCATGAGGACAAATATCGGCAGCGCGGGTCCTCACCCGATGTGGATCCTCAAGCCAGTAATCATCCACACGAGGTGAAAGAGATAAGGTATGATGAAGACACACTTCGACAATGTCACCCCCTCTAGGGTACATCTCTGCAACAATAATCCTAAATGATTACCTGGATTGACACACTGATTGGCCATAACTCTTCACTCGAGCCCACTCATGAAAACAATTATGGCACGGTTATGGCCCACAATCATGTTCTACCCCCGCGCATGTGTTACAGGCCTTTTAAAAGGAAGGCTCCTCAACACAAAGAGACACACAATCAACTCATTTAGTTTTATTTGTTGATTTTGTTCTTTCCCTCCAGCACACCTAGCTTGTTGCGCATCCCTCTCCCTAGAGCTTCGCTGCACAGAAAACCCTGGGTTGCGATTCATCCAGCCTGCGCATCTTACCCAACCTCCATCTATCCTACCAGTCACATAAGCCTACACGCACCCATTACCCCGCACCCCTTGACGCGCTTTCCCCCCCAACCTTCCCCCCTGTCCTCTTGTGCTTCTCCCCTGTTTCGATCCTCCCCCCCTGCTGAGCACTCCCCCAAATTTGTCACAACTCTTCTTCAACTGACCATGGCGCCGCGGCTGTGCCAAAGAACCATCCGTGGAGGGAAGAGAGGAGCACTCCCCGGTCATTACCACAGTGGGACGGATAATCGCCTGGAGTCTGTTGAAGGCTCCTCCTCAGCCAGTTACGCTAGATAGAGCCCCGAACCTGATCAAGAGGAGGATGTCCCCGTGCAGGCTTCGTAGAGAGGAAGAGGTGGACCTAAAAAGTCCACCATTGCGCATTAGGCGCACCTCCCACCTCGCAAGACCGAACCGCTTCCGGCTTAGGAGGATGAGGGAGATGATACAGATGTTTGGATTATGGATTCTGAAGGTACTTGGACGCGCGTCCTTGACGCAGAATACCTGATGGCTCCCATCCTCTGCGCACCGGTCCCCAAGCCTACGCGTCCGCCCACTGATATAGAGGAAGCGGTTGCATAGGCATACATCTGTCCCATAGTGGAGGAAGAGTCAGACAGTGATGATGAAGCCGAAGACTAAGGACTACGAAGTTGCTCAGTTCTTCCTTGTTTTTTTTCATGCTTGTTATCACTACAGAATTTCAAGTTATACTTATGCTTCTGCATATTTTGTAATTTCGGGTTACACTGGCGCTTCTGCGCATTTTGTAATTTTATGTTTCAAGTATTTTCCGGGTTGGTTTCCTCCACAGAGGTAGCTCCATAACCGCGCAACAAAGGCTAGGATTGGTTAAGCACAGCTTACCAACCTAGCTTGTAGCATATGTATTGTTTCTATCTAAAATGAACATAGATTAGCCTAATTTACCAATATATATATATATATATATATATACACATAATTCTAGAAAAAAAACATTTAAAGGAATATTACTTTTTCATTCTTTTTTTTTTTGTACGTTTTTGCTATTAAAAGTTTGACATGTCCCATTGACTAATTCTCTGGAAACTCATCCTGTAGTTTAGATAAAATTTGGTTCTTGGAATCATTGGATTGATTTTATTATTGTAAGTGGAAAGAACATCTATACATTCGTTCCACTAGATCCCTCAAATTTTTGTAAAAGTTTTTCCCCCTTTCATTAACCTCCAGCACCACTTCAGATGAGCTAAGGAGAAATTCATTTTCATTTTCATTTTCATGTTCTATTTTCTTTTCTTTTCTTAGAACATCATTCATTTTCTTCGTTGTTGGTCCCTGTAGAACATTAAACATATGATTGTTTGAAACGTGTTATCTAATATTTTTAAGTATATTATTAATAAAAATTAAAAAAATAAACTCATATTGGATCAATAGTATTTTTTCATTCACTGGATTCATCCTTCTGCAATTTTTCTATCAAGATTTTACTCTCTTCTGGTCTTAGATAAGAAATAATCTTATCGAGCTTCGTCATTTTGTGGCTTTGCATGATACACAGTAAACAATATATATTAGTTAAACTTATATATAGTTCAAAAATAATAATTTTTGTAAAGAATTTACAAATAACTTGCATTTTTTTCTTTTCTCGATGTGCCATCAATATTTTTGTTACTTGATCTCCTGTCAACCATTTCTTTATCAATATGAAACATGTACCATACCATTCATTTATAAATAAATCAGAAAATTTTCAGGTAAAAAAAAAAACTCAAGAAAACGGTGCGCCTTTCAAGCAGCACACACCAAAGGCGGTGCGAAATGTTCTTATAAATACATCGCCAAAACAGTAGAAACACCGTACGATGATCTATGTTAACAAGGGGACCCGATGCGTTATATGTTAACCATTGCACCGATTAACACAGAAAAATTAATAAAAATCCTGTAGTGTTAGTTTTTGTAGCATAAGATGTCGTGGAGGAGGCAGTGCGACATGTTCTTATAAACACACCGATAAAACAGTAGAAACACCGTACGGTGCTCTTTGTCAACAAGGAGACTTGGTGTGTTATATGTTAACCAGTGCACTAATTAACACAGACATAAATTAATAATTTTTTTTTTTTAATCAAACAGTACGTGCATGGTGCACTATTTTACACAGGGCACACCGATTAAAAAAATATTTGTTTTTTAAAAAATCATGCAAGGGCCGACATGGATTGGGATCGAACTTTACAAGTCGTCTCGTGGGTTAGATGTCATATGCCTATATATATAGCAATGCAATCCCTATAAATCTAAAATGAAAAGCCCTAATTGTGAAGTCACATAAATAAAAAGAAGCAAGGGCATAAACAAGAAGAATGAAGGGCTTAGCGTAAGAATGGATTTTTGTTTGTTTGTTTGTTTTTTTTTTTTTAAATTAAATTTTTTACTATGCATGTATTAAATCAAACAAAAACTAAAAAAAAAAATTATTATAGTAAAATTTAACATTTTTACTATACTACATGGTTTGAATCATTAGATGTTTGAAATTATGATTATATGAATAGTGTTGTTGTTCGAAAGTATTTTGCTGCTCCACAGTGCTCTCGTGCTCTCTTGCTCCAGGTATGTCTCTCATGCAAATCTCTCCCTAATTTTTTTTTTCAAAAATAATGAAATAATGAATAGTTTTTACTATTTAAAGAATTTTGTTATGAAATTAGATTTTCGAAAAAATTTGCCGCCATTTTTTCAATTTACCGTTTTTTTTTTCACTTTAAAAAATAAATTTGCGTTGTATTTTATTTTATTTTATTTGCGGCTATTCGGTGCATTTGTTATCTAACCATACTAGTGCGTTAATTAATAACACAACACCGATGCACAATAACCAAAACGCATCGGTGTGGTTAACTATACATTAGCACTGATAACAATAAGTCCATTTTTAAGGCACCATAATTACTTTTAGGTATGTACACCCAAATTTGTTGTTGATTTTTCTCAAATGCAGGGAGAAAATATCATAATTATATCGAATGGACAAATATTCAAAATCCAGCTCATTCCATAATATTTCTCAAAGTCCATCGCGGAGTTCTCCCTATCCATCTCGAGACGTAATATTTGGTTCAGATTTTATTTATATTTTCATTATCCAATTTTTTATTTTTTATTTTTATTTTTTTATTTATTTTTATTTTTTTTATTTTTTTTAAATCCTGTCAATCAACTGAATAAAATTAATGTATATAAATTTACAGGTTCATGTAGATTCAGAATTGAGTTCAGATGCACAAAATATTCAAATAGCTCCAAAATGTCGGAAGCTCTTATCAGGAGCAGAATACTGCAAGGGGCATTTGGTAGATGAAAATGGACAACCGTGTCACCCTGCCAATTGTAACATTGCATCTTCTAGCCATAATCCTGGGACAATGATGGTAATAATAATTGTTTGGTATATTAACGTAATTATTTCAACGTCAAACCAATTAATCATGCATTGTTAACTTGCTTACTAATTGATATAGTATATTTTTTACTAATCATGTTCAATTTATTTTTTTTAATTGTTAGGATTCTAATGATGATGAGAGACCTACCTACCATCTTCCGTTGCACCCCACGCTAATGTCAAATCGAGAGAAGGCTGAATTAAGAGAAAAAGTCTGAGAGGAACGATACTAAGAATGGTTGAATCAACCACCTATTCAATTCCCACCATGCCCATATTCACCAATTAGGAATGACTACAACAATAGTAGTTCTTCACAAACTGGAAATGGAGGCAATCAAATAGAGGTTGGTATGGATGATTACTTAAGGGATACGACTGCCATGGAGATAATGTTGTTAGATGCATTGCAAAATGATGATCAGCTAGGGGATGATGCTCGTATCGCTAATACCTTTTTCGAAAGCCTTAAATTTTCTTCCACCACCCCTCTCTTTGGACTTGGTGGTCAGTCAAAGTTTACCCAGTTGGGGACAACAATGTTATTGTACAACTTGAAAGCAAAGTTTGGCTTGTCAAATGCATGTTTCTCAATTTTTTTGAGGTAATTGACCATTAAGTCCTCCCTTATATTTTGAGAAATATAATCACACAATGAACATTAAAAATGGTCAATTTTACAAACGTTAATAATTATATCAGCATTAATGTACATTTAATATTGTCTATGTCCAACTATAGGTTATTCAAAGATAAGGTTCTTCCGAGTGATAATGTCTTTCCCAATAGCTGCGAGGAGGCAAAGAAATTGTTGAAAATGTTCAATGTAACTCTCGATAGGGCAACATTAGACAATTGATGTCAACTTGTCATTACCCAATTCGATGTAGTTCAATAATATTTATCTGGTAAAATCAACGTTTTCCAAATCATAATAGTTTTATCCTTGAGTAACAATGGAAAATTGATATCCACATGCCAACATATGAATGAATTAGATAGTTTTAGGTGCGATTCTCATTCCTGTATACCTGTAATTCACAACAAACAAATACCAGAAATAAAAAATTGTGGCATTGAGCGTGATTCGTTCGTGGCAGCAGTCTATAACCTATATTTTTTTCGATGAAATTTCTCTTGGCAATAATTCTACTGATTCAGTGATTAAGGAAGATTTCGAGCCATATTTTTTGTTCTCTTTGCTACTGAGTACTAGATGTACAAGGATCAAATTGAGATCTGGATTTGAGTTTTGCAACCAGAGCATGATTTAATAATCTAAGCACAGATCTTGGGTGAATATCAATAGGATTGGGATTTTAGATTGACCAGTGCAGGTAAATCCCGCATATGTAGAACTCGTGGTGCAAAAAATCTGCGTGATATATGCATGCATTTCCTATTCTTCACCATGAATACGAAAAAACATAATACATAATTAGAATATATATTTATAATACTTACAATTAAATCCATAATGATCATGAAATGTGCGTGGATATAGATCTCATAAAGCTTCATTATATCATGTTGGGTGGTACTCAAACCGAAAGAACCAACCAGGGCATCCTGAGGCTAAACCACCTCACCCTCATCAAATAGAAATCAGAATTTACCGTGATCCACACCCAATCACTAGGCCAACTGAAGCATGGATATCACCAGATTCTCTTCATGTAAACCGTGAGGAATTTTCCTGTCTCCTAGTCTCTTAGGCTTTATCGCAATGCATAGTCCAAATCAGGGGTCACTAGGCCCTAAATCGAGAGATATTGTCCAGGATTTACTATATATACCAAACCCGAGATTCCTAGGCCTGCACGGAGAGCAAAACACCTCTCAGGTTTTACTACAATCCAAACCCGGATTACTAGACCCGCCGAGGCAACACACTATCTGGATTTACCACAATGCACAGTCCAGTTCAGGGATTATTAGGCCAAGTGTTATATCAATTCAAAGATCCACCTCACTCAGTTTCGAATCCAATCCGACAATCCAACTATACCAAAATATGGGAACTGTACAATACCATGGCTATCCAGAAATATCAAGGTTAGGCTGAAAACACTTTCACACCTGGCAAAATCCCATGCCAAGACAAAAAAGAACCACATGCAATACCATGCATGCCATATCTAGTAAGGAAAACATACATGCAAATCGATACTTGCCGAGAATCCTGTTGTGCTTGATTCCTGCTCCTCCTTGATGTCTTCCTCCTTATTCTTGCTTTCTTCTCCTTTCTTGGTCCAACACCAAAGTGCTCTAAGAAAAATCTAAGTGTCCAAGAGTGATAGAGAGAGAGAATAATGAGAGAGCTCCATAAGTGTGAGCAAAATATTTCCAACTAATCCTCAAAAGAATTTTTATTAATGAGGCCTCTATCTTCTTCATTTTCCATTATTTTCATAAATAAAATGAGAATTAATGTTGCATGCCTTTCTAATTCCTTTTTCATTGCATTTTCCAATTTCCTTTAGCCATAATAACTGAAATGAACACTCGCTAGGATGTTTTTCCCAACATTCAACCTAGAATACGCGTCCCATCAACCATGGTTATTATTTTTAAATTTTATTACATGGAATTTTCACGAGGGTTGTTACAGAACCCTCCCCCTTAGGGGAACACCGTCCTCGGTGTTCAATGAAACCTATAAACCAACAAACTTTTGAAACAAAACATACTACCTATGGAGCTTTATAACACAACTCGTTGCAGTATTTACAGTGACATCCTTCTAAAAACATGAAAAATATACTGTGTATTGGAGCTTTATAACAAAACTCATTATGGTATTTACAATAAAAATCACATTTTTTCAACCAACAAATAATCATACTGTCTATGGAGCTTTATAAATCTAGCTTGATACAATACTTACAATAATATACACATATACACATATGCATATTTTCTCAACAAAAAAAGTAAAGGATACGATGCCTTTATCCGCAACAAGGGAATCTAGAGGCTCACACCTCCACGCTCAAAGTTATACTAGGATTCACCTCCTTCCGAGGAAGTCCAGAATCCACTGGCAAATTCAAATCTGCATCCAATGTCTAGTGCTACAATCCTGCGTTATTTTACCCTTAATGAACAATTACCGACTCATTGTTCCAGGGTTCACTCCCAATGTGCATATGATCCCATCTCGCAATGCTAATGACCAAAACAAATCCATCCCCGACATGATTCAGTGTTGTAGAAAATATCTTTTGACGCCATTACCTCATCCATTTGTAGTTTTTGTACCAGCATTTTATATGTTAATAAAATAAGGCCGCGAGATTCTGCATGTTTATATTTTCTATTATTCAGTTGTGTATTTTATTTCCCATTTTTGTCGTAAATGTTGTGGTTTAATTTGTGAAAATTGTTTATGGAATTGACAGATAATTTTTTTGATGCAATTTGCTACTAAATTTATATTTAGAACACCATGCAAATCCTCTACCTCAGTAATACACAAGGAAGCCCAACATTAAAAGGGAAGGTAGACAAGTCAATACTAGTAAATAAGGCCAGGGTACCATAAAAAAGGGAATTTAGGTTAGTGGGATTAGCAAGGCAAGAGCACTCAATAAAAAAGAGCATGTAAGTGGGAGAGAAAAACATGTAACAAAGTGGGAGAGCCACTAGCCATTTGTAGGTAGGTATAGCCTATCCAATTTTTAAACTTCTTCGTTTATCTGAAGTTAATTAATTTGGACAAATAATTTCATAGTTGTGCTTGATAGAAAATTTATACGCATAGTTTTTTACCAATGTGAAAGGAAAAACCGGTGATATTAAGAGCTACTGGATGAGGAGAATACATACAATACTTGATTGTAGCTAACAAAACTCACGAGACATGCAAATAGAAAATGAAGTCCCCATGGATGGAAATTTACCCACCACATATCTAGTCCCATTTCTCATTCTTTTTTCCCATTTATGGTAACACAATGTACAGATAATTTTATATGCCCAGTGGATTAAAACGACAAATTAATGACAAATTACCATATAAACGGTCAAAATAACACACAAATCCTGCACTGAGCATCCTAGTAACAACATCATTAACTACTTGCACAATAATGAAATGTTGATTATCTGATCAAACATTATTAATACCAAAAATAATTCAAAACGCAAGGCCAAAAGCAGTGCAATATATGAGAATGTAAATAAAGATATGAAGAACACGTCAATAAACTTCCCGATGATGGCGATATCTTAAAGATCAACAGTGACATGGGAAAGGGCATTTGGATGATGATTTATTCCTGGAGGACCTCTGAGAATTTTGATCTCTTTCATCCATAGGAACATAGCCATAAATTGGACAAGATCCAAAATGTACACCCTACCATAAATATCACACCCCATAATGCCTTCAGAATGCCTGTTACATTCCATATGGGTAGTTTTCTTCGACTGTAGTGGTTAGTACGTAGTATAGTGGGCATGGATTCATGCTGACAATTTTTTCTGGTACAATCCAAGAATATGGATATGAAAGATATGCAATCTATTATGCAAATATGTATTTTAAGAATGAAAATGGCCTCCTCTGATGCTGATTTGTAATTGAACACATGGATTTTCCATAAAGGCAAGGAATCTTTTAGAGGTGGGGAAGTAGCCAACGAGGTTGTATGATTCTCAACAAAATCAAAACCATGGGTATAGGAGACACTGAGCTCTGGCACTATAACATGATTATCTATATCGAAGTTGTTCTGGAGGCGTTGTTGATGCCTTTTTTTATCTCTTCTGCAACCACAGATAAATCATAATCTCAACTCATCATTCCAAATAAAACTTTCTATTAAATTTATTCAAAAATTACATGAAAAAAATCTGTAACATTTTTAGTTTTCTAGAATTTGACTAAGAGGAAAGAGCCAAAGATAGAGCACACAGAGATGATAACAAATTTCCACTCCATCAAGAATATTGCAAAAAAAACTTGTATCATCTCCGAGCATATTATAGCAAAGGATAAAGTCAAGAGATTGCTTGGTTTTGGAAGAACAATTATGGACCTATCCAAAATGGCAAAACAAGCCTTGGAGCGTGGGTTATCACTTTTCCTCAATGTCAAGGATTGTCACATTTTAGTCTCTAATATTGTATCTTTGACTGTCCTTCACCAGAAATTATTTTTCCTTTTACTTGTAACACTAATTTTCATTCATTGTATATTACTCATCTTCATTCCAAAGAATAAAAGGATGAAAGAATAAAATGAGAGAGAAAAGGGAAGATAGAAATTATGGGAGATCCCCTGGTAACATAAAATTGTTGGTCCAACATCAATTTATATTGGAAGACATTGTCCACATACCAGTAGAGTAGTTGAAAGAATAAAAATACAAACTAAATCACTGAATATAAGGCATAAGAGACATGAAATAACGGTTTAAAAACCATTTTCTTCCAGTTACAATCATCATCATGGAATATAAATGAAGGGGCTCTAAAATATATTGTGTACAAGCTACTTAGCATACTGAGCTACAATAGAAAGAATCAATATACCATTTTAGTCAAATGCATAGGTAAATGTTCTTGTAACTTTGCACAAATTAGCATATGTTTGAACAATAAACTATAATTTCCGGTGTTGCATACAGATGAAGGATGAACTCCACCAAGTTTAGTGTATAGAGCTAATTTGTCAACAGGTACGCCCACACCATTTTAGTAATCAAAACATGTGTCAAATGGATAATACAAACATCAAACTATTACGGGGAAAATATACAAGGAAAAACAAACACCCTAATTATAATAGTAGGCATTTAGTGGGTAAAGATAACCTATAATAGAAACATTAGACACGTAGAAAATGAGGAAAAATGAAAAATAAAAAACACCCTAAGTTAAAATGACACGAAATAAATGCACACAAATATCAGTTTTTTAAGAAATTCTTTTTCCCATTACTTGTAACACTAAATGCGCACACATGATAGTTTTTATTGTCATTCATTATATATTAATTTTCTTCTTTCAAAAGAATAAAATGATGAAAGAAGAAAATGAGGGAAAACAAGGAAAGAGAGAAATTATGGAAGATCCCATGGTAACATGTATACACATAAAAAACACATAATGAATTTCAACTTGTATCATCAGCCAAAAAAAGTGACAAGTTCATAATAAGTAGAGGGATGTTTGTGTTGTTAAATAATAAAACCAGAGGGAAATTTGGGAAGACAGAGTAAACCCATGGATACAAGAAAATTACAACAAACGAAAGCTAAATAATTCTGAAATTTACGTGGCATCCAAGATCCCTAAGTCCCAAGATGCATTCAGCATCAGTGACAACTATAACATGAAAACTTCTTTCATTCTGGTTCTTGAAAATTTCTAGGATCTTACCTCTGCCAAAACCATACCCTCACAAGTTTTAACGTAGTGAAAAGAATTTAAAGGATAAGCCTTACAAAAAAAGAATTGGAACCTAGATAATTAAAAGGAAAGATAAAAAAAAAGTATATATATAATGCATATTATTCTCTTTTAGTTGATGTAAAGACCCTGTGGACGTCTAAAGATTGACCCATATTTTTGACAATATTTTCCAATAGTGGTAGTTTAAACTATTGAAACTAACTTTTCCACATTATTCACCAAGAATTTATAAAACAATCTTTCATTCCTCTCCTATCCAGAGAAATTGTGTCGCCTAGTAAACTACACTGTCAAACACAATTTATGCAATTTTCTTCCAGAAGTGTTATCCAACTAAGAAACTGGTAATAATAAATATATATGCTTCTATAGTAAGATAGATAGCTAAATAACACATGTCTCATTTATATTTTTCTTTGCGCGCGCGTTCAACTCTTCTCTGCAGATTAGGTCTGAGGACGAAACGAAGACTGTGCTGCCGCCATGGGTGAGCTAGGGGGTGAGGAGCCCTCTCCCACCCCGCCATCTTCTTTTGCAGATGCCTTTCGAAAACTCCTATCGATGAAAGGGAAAAAACGTCCAAATCCTGACGTCCCTAAGTTCATCAAAAAACTAGAAGAAATTCCTGAGATTGCTCTGCCTGAAGAACAACCCATCAAAATCGCCCTTGCCTTGGCTGACAGAGGTTTAGTCGGGCAATTTATGGGTCGATGGCCATCAAAAAAATCTACCGATGACTGGGTTCAACGAAACTGGAGGCCTCAGCTGACAAACAACGTGATCTGTTATGCTATCAGTAGAGGATATTTCATTTTCGAATTCACTACCAAGGAAGACCGAGATCTGGTGTTCATAAATGGTCCGTATTTCATGGGAAATCAAGGCCTTTACTTGAATAAATGGACCCTTGACTTCGATCCTTCAGTCGACGTTCCAAAGGAGGTTCCTGTTTGGGTTTGGTTCCCCAACCTGCCGATTCACTGCTGGAGTTTCCACTCCCTGCAAAAGATTGGAAACGGGCTGGGCCGATTCATTGACAAAGCTGACAACAAGGGCCAATACACCTGCGCAAGAATCTGCGTGGAAGTAGACTTGGAAGCTGGTCTGCCTGAAGCCGTTAAACTTACAGTTGGAGATTGGCACCACTTCCAGAAACTAGACTACGAGCAATTGCCCTTCAAGTGTAGAACCTGTCATGAGCATGGTCACTTCCAATGAAATTGTCCTAAAGCCCCATCAGGGGACAAGGTGGAAAAAGAAGGATGGAAAGAGATAAAAAAGGGCAAGGTAGTCTCAAAGCCAACTGAGCAGGAAAAATATGGACCAATGGGGAAACCCCAGACCAGCTCAAAGACCAAACCAGCTTCAAAAGAAGGCCCCTCCTCAGGTGAAAATGTGGAGGCCATAGAGAACCACGAAGAAACTGAAGATCAGTCGAAGAAAGTGAAAGAAACCGAAAAAGAAACAACTGTCCCTCTAGCAGATGCTGATCAAGGGGGAAACGAAGGCAATGAGGAGCACATTATTCTAGCCTCTGATTCTGGGGGAGAATCAGAAGAGAGAGACTCCGAATCAGACAGTTCGAAAATCACTCCTATCAAGTCGGCCAGGGGTCGGAAATCCAAGAAGAAACAGAGAGAGGAGAAAAATTATCTGGATGTACTCCAAGGCTCCCAGAAAACTCTCAAAGGAATGATGAACACCAGATCCGGGCGCAAGCACAGCAGGGCTCCAAAAGGAGCCACAACCTCCCAAGCCAGTAAATAATGAAGTACGTCTCCTGGAATTGCAGAGGGTTAGGCATTAGACTGAAAGAAGAAGCCCTGAAAGACATTGTGAGGTTGCACTCGCCTGAAATCCTTCTCATCTAGGAGACAAAGCTGGAGGATATCCTTCTCCTCCATGCTAGCAAAACATTCTGGCATAAAGGTCTCGGAAGAGCTGTCAGTGCTAGAGGAGCCTTTGGCGGGATCGCCTCCTTCTAGGACAGCTCTAAATATGAATTGATTCACGAAGAAAGTTTCCCTCACTAGATCTTCACTCAAATCCTCCATAAAGATTCTGGTCAACAAGTAAGTATGTTCAATCTTTATGCTCCGTTCTTACCTTCGGAGAAATTTTTTTGCTGGGATTCACTCCAGTCCTTTCTTTTATTGCACAATCCTGAAAACATCATTATTGCAGGTGATCTGAATGTTACTCTAGCCATAGAAGAAAAAAAGGGGGGTTCCCCAGTCAGGGATCCAGCTAGAGAATGGGTTGAAGACATAATGCTGGGCTGGGATCTGGAGGATATCAAGCCTTCATCTGGGAAATATACTTGGTCTAACAAAATATTAGGGCCCAACCACATAGCTGCTCGTTTGGACAGGTTCCTCGTCCAAACATCTTTCCTTACTTGTGGTCTAATGGCCTCTTCCAAAATCCTTCCAAACTGCATTTCCGACCATAAACCCATTAGCCTCGAGCTCTCTCTGGATGGAAACCTAGGTCCCATTCCTTTTAGATTCAGTCCTCTGTGGATACAACAAAATGGTTTCCATGAGATGGTTTCAGAAGCCTGGAATCGACATGTCCTGGGATCTCCTTTCTATGTGTGGGAAGAAAAATTAAGGGATCTTAAAAGAAGGCTCAAGGAGTGGGCTAAAACTCTGAAAACACCCACTGCCAAGAGAAAAGAGTCCTTAGAATGCCTTGCTATCCATCAATCAGCAATGGATAATTCTGATGTTACTCAAAATCTGCTTCAAAAAGAAGTTGAATTGCAAACAGCCCTCCATAGAGCTAGTAGGGAAGAAGAGGAGTATTGGAGACAAATATCCAGAAATTTATGGTTACAGGCCGGCGATAAAAATACCAGCTTCTTCCATAAGCAAGCCGAAGCTTGCAAGCATTTCAAAACTGTTTCAGAAATTCGCTTCCATGATGCTGTGGTTAAAGATTCTGAAGGCATCAAGAGAGCAGCTTTCACTTTTTTCAAAGAGCTTTATTCGGCGCATGAAGATCCTCCTATAGATCCTCATGCCTACCCGTTTGATCTAATTCCTCACTGTGTTCATGATACTGTTAATACTATGCTGTCTACTCCGATCAGCATGGATGAGGTCAAGAAGGCTTTGGATTGCATGGAGCCGGATAAAGCTCCTGGACCTGATGGGTTCACAGCTAGGTTTTTTCAATATTGCTGGTAAACTATCAATAAAGACCTACTAAGAATGGTCAGGAAGTCTCAATCATGTACCAAGATTGGAGGCATCATCAACTCGGCCTTCCTTGCCCTGATTCCGAAAGAGAAAGGAGCCTCCGATTTTAGTAGATTTCGCCCCATCTCTCTGTGTAATACTAGTTATAAACTGATTACCAAAATAATAGCCATCCGTCTCAAGAATATTTTGTCGGACATCATCCCGGAAAATCAAGGAGGTTTCATCAAAGGGAGAAAGATATTGGACAATATTGTGCTGGTGCAAGAAGCAGTTCATTAAATTTGTCATCGGAAAGAGAGAGGTATGGCGATAAAGCTAGATTTGGCAAATGCCTTTGACAGGGTAAGACATGATTTCCTGTTTGCTGTTATGAAGAAACTGGGCTTCTCAATAATCTTCATTAATTGGGTGAAAGCCTGCATTGCCTTCCCTTGGATTGTGCCGCTGGTTAATGGTCGATCAACAGATTTTTTCAATGCCTCAAGGGGTTTAAGACAAGCTTGCCTGCTGTCCCCGCTCCTCTATGCTATTCAAGCCTCTGTTCTCAGCTTCTAGCTAGACTACTGCCAACAAATCCAAACTCTGCCAGGCCTTAGAATGGTCCACAAGGTTAAAGATATAAATCATGCCCAATTCGCCGATGATACTCTGCTGCTTGGAGGAGCGAGCATAAACTCTGCAAGATCCTTTAAGAAGGAGTTAGACATTTATAAGGAGGTCTCGGGCAGCAAGATTAACTATTTAAAAAGCACAATCTTCGGCTGGAACTGCTCAGTCAAGGAATTGACTGGCATAGCAAGGCTCTTAGAAATGAAAGGAATTCAGAACTGGGAGTCTTTTAAATACCTAGGGATTCCAATCTTCAAATCCATACCTAAAGTTGCCCACTGGATGCCCCTTCTAGACAAGGTAAAGCTCAGAATTCAAGCTTGGGGAGCCTCTTGGTTGAACATTGCTGGGAAGGTTATCCTAATGAATTCTTTTCTCATAAGTATGCCTCTTTACCAACACTCCATTCTGCTTGCCCCCAAAACCTTCCTCAGTAAAATGGATAGCCTGCTGAGAAGATTTCTGTGGGAAGGGGGGGAAAATAATGAAAGAAGACTCCATTTAGTTAAATGGGACACTATTAAGAGGCCAATCTTGGAAGGCAGACTTCAAATGAGAGATTTAGCTGCCCAAAACATTTCTCTGGGATCCAAAATTCTGTGGAATATTGTCGATGGGAACTCTAGTTGGAGTAAGAGAGTCTTGTGGAAGAAATATTTCCATGGACAGCGCTTGAGGTGTTTGGATCAGCCTCCAAAATCCAACAAAGGATCTCTAGTTTTCAAACTTTGTCTCTCTGCTATGGAGAATTTCAGTCACAATCTTTACTGGATCCCAGGTAATGGGAAAAAAATCAGAATCTGGGAAGATTCGATCCTTGGTGATCAGCCTTTGAACCAAGTTGATGGTCTTGCAAATATTAAAATTTGGCTTCAGACCAACAATCTGAAAACTCTGTGGGACATTTCCACCTGGAAGGATGACTCTGGAAGATTGTGGGACAATTGGTTCCTGGGAGAGGTCCCTCTTTGGCTGCAGGTTGAAGCTACGTTACTGTTAGATAAGCTCCAAGGAAAATCCCCTACAAAGGCAACAACTAAGGATAAAAGAGGGTGGGGCTCCCTCACAGGATCTTTCTCAGTCTCTGAAGGTTACAAAGGATTGATGGTTGTTCCTAATGTCCCTCCTAATCCAACTCAATGGAAATTTATTTGGGCCTTCCCTTCGCTCCCCAAAGTTGACTTCTTCTGTTGGACGTTAGCTCATAAAATCATTCTCACTAGAGATAATCTGAGAAAGCGTGGTATGGAAGGGCCCTCTAGATGCCCTCTGTGTATGTCAGAGGAAGAAACAGCTAACCATCTGTTGCTACTGTGCCCCTTTGCCCAAGATGTTTGGAGGGGGGTCCTGATGTCAGAGGCTGACAAAGTTGAGCTGCCGGGAAATATTCCCAATCTGCTCCACAACTGGGCCAATTTATCTCTGTTCTGTCTCACTAAAAAAATCCTCCTCAAGGCTGCCTGGATGTGGATCCCTAAATTCACCTGTTGGAAGCTGTGGTTGGAGAGGAACAACAGGCTGTTCAGGAATGAAATCTGTACTCCTGTCAAAGTCACCACTAAAATCAAAGCGCTATTGGGAGAGTCTTTGGATGCTAAACCTGCAATAAGAAACAAAGCTGCTTTGGATAGTGAGGAGGAGCATTGGCTCAAAGATCTTGCCCCAAATTATAAGAAAAATCCAATTTCCCCTGCAATTGCCCATGCTAATTGGGAAATTCGCCTAGAAGAACAGGAATTTATCAAGTGGCGTTCTGCATTGGATGATCATTGTCTCTTCTTCGACGGGGCCTCTAAAGGCAACCCTGGAGCTGCGGGCAGTGGTGGGGTTCTCCTGAACCCTGGTAGAGCGGAGGCTCTGGCTCTGTGGCAGGGTCTAAATCTGGCTATCAATAGGAACTTTCTTTCTCTTTTGGTCTTTGGAGATTCCAGGCTTGTCATCCAAGCGTTGAATTCCAAATCGAACCCATCGCAGCTTCATTTGGCCCCCATTATCAAGAAAATCAGGCTCATTCTGGCCCTGTTCCGGAAAATCTCCTTCTTCCATATTCTAAGGAATCTGAACACTCATGCTGATAGGGAAGCCAATCTCGGCTCTATTCGCTATCGAAGATCCCTGTTAGTTAACTCTGTTGAGTCTAATTGCACCATTCCTTAACCTCCGGATGTTAGACCTGTTTTACATTTCGTTTCAAACCCCTGTTCTTTTGGCACGCTTCTGTTCAAGTAGTCAATGGATTTTGATCCCGGTCTCTCTTTGGATTTCCTCTTCATTGCCCTTTCCTCCCTTCTGTGTCTTCTGCTGTCTCAGAAGCCGAGCAAGATATGGCCGGACTATGTCGACTGATCCTAAGGGCGAAGTTATTTTGCATTGGAATTTCGTTAAAGTAAAGGAACAATATTATATCAGTGGGTTGGGCCTTGCAAGATCTCCTGGCCGTCTCACTGATCACTCTAAGAACATTCAATGTCACCTTATTAATCCGACGCAAAGCTCTCATGGAAGACTCAACGAAATCTACTTCAGATCCCTTTTCTGCAAACTTGAAGAAACGCAGGCTACAATGGATCTTCAAGACTACTTCTGCAATCTAAAGATATAACCAGTCGAGGTTTTAGCCCTCTTGAGGCACGATCTTCAAGGCGATCTCTCTATCTGTAACAAGAGCCGAGTTCTCTCACTGTGTAACACGAATTCCAATATCAAACAGTGTTGTATTGTTCCAGTCCGCGGCAGCTTGTTTGCCGCCCTTTAATCTAAATAACCGTTAATGTAAAAAAAAAAAGAAATATAGATAGCTACATGATAACATATATAACATAGATAACAACCATATGCCAATGATGGCCCACGGGGTACTGACACCAAAACCACTGGTGATATTAGAGGGAAAACAGAAAAATGCTAAGACCATTTAAAGGGAAAAGAGAAAATATTCAGTCCATACTTGGGTTTGGATAAAAGTTTGAATATTTCAATAGAAATACCTTGATGTCCATCAGTGCCATGTATTTCTGCAATTATGTTTGATATTGGTGAATGTTATTCATAAGCCCTTTTTCCTGTAAATATGTAACAATTCCAGTAAATATGTAATAATAGGTTTAGAAACCAATAGATAAATATCAGGTACAAGATAGTAACAAAATAAAACGGAAAATAAAAAATGTTATTTCACTTCCTGTACTTTGCAAAGAGATAAAACATCCAAAATCACAATAAAATTTCTTTTGCTACTTTCAAGAAGTGAAAGCATAAGAAACTAAAGAGCGTTCACTGCAAATATCTAAATCTATGCAATTCCGAGAGGAAATAACTTGAAATTATTGATATCTACAAGAAGGTCGTAAAAGACCACGAAGGTAATCACTATCTCTCTCCTCCTCACTGCACACTAATCTTTTGTTAAAAGAGGGAATCTTTGTTGAAATGTGACAACAATTTAAGTAAATAATGTAATTATTGGTAAATTTAGTTTATTACCGGTTAGTCAGTTTTATAACGAGAAGTAATTATGTAATGAAGTAGCCCATATTAATTACGATAGTGTGAGAGTTTTTGTATGATGGAGAATCATTCTTGAGGTTTCCAATCCCTTGCCCCGTGGAGGTTTCCTTGAAACATTGTGAAGGTTTTACCACGTAAATCTTGTGTTTACTTGTGTGTGATTCGATTTCCCATTCAATTTTTTCCCATATATTTATTTTATGATTAAATGTTTAATAGCTCCTAAGACCAACAATTGGTACCAGAGCCTGAGAGACTGAGAAAATAAGCTAAGGATGAAGAGCTTGGTTGTTTTTACATATGGGAAAATTTGTGGAGAGAGCCCGTCGTGCAGAGAAAGAGAGGGAGTAGTTCAGTTGTGAACTGGAACTCTATCAATTAAGAACCGACATAACGATACATGCATTTTCTGAACCCATCGTGCAAAGAAGGTGAACAACTATGAAAGAGGCAGTCGCCGAATTTTCGCCTTGCCTTTGTGGACAAGCAAGACTGAGTCGCTAGTTGAGGAGGCAGCCGCCGAAAACACTATGTTCGATCCACCATGCCACTTGTAAGAGAAAAATAATTGTGGAGCTATTGATATGAATATTTGAGGTCGTTGAAGTAGAGTGACAAAGGTTCGCCTATGGAGAGTCGACTATGGAGAGTCAAAGAGGTCGAAGAATACAACCACCACATTGTTCTGCATGAATGTTGAGAGAGGTTTAACACAGATTCCTACTACGAGAAGAGGAAGAAGTTTCTATAAAGAAGGGTTGCCTTTAGTCTACAGATAGCATGGTAAATAACAAGGAACCTGCAAGCTCGACAAAGACCCTGCCTCTGTCGTGAAATGCTTCTGGTAACAACGTTGCATATGTGGGCAATTTGAAGAGGAGCCTATCCCTGTTTTGGCTTGAAGGTCGATTGTAAAGAGTGTAAAGTGAGCCACTGATCCTACAAAAACTAACAGTGAAGTTGCTCACTGGTAAAGCAACCATTGGTTCCGCAAGACATCCCAATCATTTAAGGTTAGAGAAAACCCACTGTCGATTGTGTGAACACTCGCAGAGCCGGTTCGATTAGTAGAAGAACCCCATGTCTAGAGTTGAGTCTTCGTTATTTTTGCAAAAGACGTCGGGTAATGTTTTTAACTGTTTAAACAATAGAATTTTGAATTTATATTTGGGCACCGATAAACTTGTTGAATGTAATAGGGTTTGGAGTTTTATGAAAATGCTGAAAAAAGAACAGAAAAAATTCATGGCTAGGGTTTAGGGTTTTTTAAACAGTAGCAAAAAACTGGAACACGTTTTTTTGAAGGAGAAACGGTAGAAAGAAATCATAATTTTTTGAAACCCTAGTTGAAAGAAGGGAAACCTAAATTTTTTTAAATAAATCCCAGTTGAAGGAAAGAAGCCCTAGAAATAAGATTTGTAGGAAGAAATGGAAAAAATGACGAATGATGAATTTGAGGTGGAGAAGTTCATCGACAAAAACAACTTTTCTTTATGGAAATTGAAAGTTAAGGATTTTTTGGTGCAACAAGGGTTTCACAAAGCATTAGACGAGGTCAAGAAGAAACTTGTTGGCATAACATATTTGGACTCGGAGGACTTGGATTCCTGAGCTCTCAATACCATCAAGTTATGCCTGGCGGATGAAATTCTCTTTAATATTGTTGAAGAGAAAAGAGTTGTAGGTTTGTGGGGAAAATTGGAAACATTGCATATGACCAAATCGTTAACCAACAGAATTTATTTGAAAATAAAATTGTACAGTCTTCAGATGAAGGAGGGTACAAAAATTGTAGAACATTTAAATGTTTTTATTACACTTATTCGAGAATTTAAATTCAGGAAGAAGACAAAGCTATCACCTTGTTTTTTTCTCTGCTTGAGTCATGGGATCACTTCATAACTTAAATTAGTTTGAGAACTACTGAGTCTTTGGAATTTGATTCGGTTGTGGGAGCTTTGTCATCTGAAGAAGTACATAGGCAGTCTAGTATTGAAACCTCTACACCAGAAGCCATGGTAGTCAGAGGTTGGCCAAAGGAAAGAGGGGAGAAAGCAAGGGGTTCTTCCAGATTAAAATCAAAGTGCAAGAAGTGTAAAGCCAAATGTTGTTATTGCAACAAAATTGGACACCTCAAGAAGGACTATTGGAAACAAAAAGAGTTTGAAAACCAAAAGAAGGAAGCAAATAAAGTTGATTCAGGTATTATTGATGAAGTTTTATCTGTTGAAGTAGGTATGGCAGATGAAACTTTATCTGTTTGCAATGTCTCGATAATTATGAAAATTGGTTTTTAGACTCTAGTGTTCTCATCACATGAGGCCGCACATAAATTGGTTTACTTCATATGAAGTTGTGAATGGTAGTTTTGTGTTTATGGAAAATAATGTATCTTGTTAGATTGTTGGGATGGGAAATGTCAAAATTAAGATGTATGATGATACAGTTATAACATTAACTAATGTTAGAAATGTACCTGAATTGAGGAAAAAAATGATTTCTTTGGGAGTGTTGGACTCGGATGGTTACAAGTTCACAAGTTAGAATGGAATGTTGAAAGTTTCAAAAGGCGCGCTAGTTGTTATGAAGGTAGAAAATATTGGAGATCTTTACAGATTCAAAGGAAGTACTCGGGTCAGTGAGGCAACGATACTATCAGAGAAAGCATAAGAAGGTACTTGCCTATGGCATTAGCTATTGGGTCACATGAGCAAGAAAGGTCTTCAGGTATTGATGAACCACAAGTTGCTTCCCGATTTGAAATCCTTGAAGTTGGATTTTGTAAACATTATTTTTATGATAAACAATCTAAACATAAATTTAAAACTGGAAGTCATAATAGTAAATAAATTTTAGATTATATCCATTCTAATCTTTGCGGACCATTTCCTATTGTATCTTATGGAGGTGCATTATACTTATTAACATTAATTAATGATTTCTCTCGGAAATTCTGGGTCTATATGTTTAAAAAGAAAGATGATGTATCTAATTTTTAAAAATAATTTAAAGCTATGGTGGAAAAGAAAATAAGAAAATCAATTAAATGTTTAAGAACTGAAAATGACAGTGAATTTACTTCTTTAGAATTTGAACAATTCTGTAAGGATTAAGGGATTGTTAGACATAAAACTGTTGTTTATACTCCTCATCAAAATGGCATTGTTGAATGTATGAATAAGACTCTCATGGAGAGAGCCAAAAGAATCATCAACAATGCTAACCTGCAAAAGGAGTTATGGGCAAAAGCAATATCCATTGCTTGTTATTTAGTAAACATATCACCTTCAGTTGTAACTAACTGTAAAATTCCTGAATAAGTTTGGTCAGGTCATTCTTGTGATTAGTCACATTTAAGGATTTTTGGTTGTGATGCCTATGCTCTTATTCCAAAGAATCAACGTTCAAAATTAGATCCAAAAGAAAAATGTTATGTCTTTGTTGGATATGACTATACAATGAAAGGATACATGTTGTGGGATCATTCTTCACGTAATATAGTCATTAATAGATATGTAAATTTTGATGAAGATTCTCTTCTAAAATCGGATGTTGGAAAAGTTGAACAAGAATAGGTATCACCGAATCAACAATTTTAGTTGGAGGCTAAAATTTTTCCAAAAATTTGAAAGGAAGGAGAGAATTTTGAAGAAAAAGGTGAAGAAGAAGAAACAAAGGAAAATGTAGAAGTTTAAGAACCAGTTCATCAAATAGTCACTCTAAGAAAGTATACAAGGGAAAGAAGAACACCTAAAAGGTATGAAGATTCTGCTTCATCTATTGCATTGATTGCTAAAGATGGGGAACCTGATTTTTATCATGAAGTAGTGGATAATGCGAATAGTGAAAAATGGAAAAAGGGTACCCTAGCCAAGAACAAAACATGGGACCTTGTAGAACTTCTGGAAGGGAGAAGTGTTGTTGGATGCAAATTGGTCTTCAAATTGAAACAAAATGTTTATGGAAGTATCGAAAGGTATAAGGCAAGGTTGGTTGCAAAAGAGTATTATAAGGTTGAAGGTATTTATTTCCATGAGATTTCTTGACCCCTCGTAAAGCTTGTTTCTATTCGTATTGTGTTAGCACTAACTACATTACTTGATCTTGAGTTAGAACAGTTAGATGTTAAAACAACTTTTCTACATATTGATTTGGGTGAAGAGATTTATATGGAACAACCATAAGGTTTGTACAAGTTCGCAATAATATATTAGTTTGCAAGCTTAGGAGATCATTGTATGTCCTCAGGCAGTGGTACAAGAATTTTGACTCCTTCATGATGAGCCAGAATTTTATCAGAAGTGAGTATGATCATTGTGTATACATAAAAAATTTCAATGGCATATTCATTATCTTGGTTTTTTATGTTGATGATATGCTTATTGCAAGCCAAAGCACGGGAGAAATCAACAGGTTAAAGGATCAACGCTCTAGGAAATTTTACATGAAGGATCTTGGAGTGGAAAAACATATCTTGGGCATGGAGATAAACATAGACATGAATAATGGTAAGCTTTGGTTATCATAACAGAAATATCTGGAGAAAGTGCTTGAAAAGTTTGGTATGAACAATGTGAAACTTGTTAATGTTCCATTAGCTTCCCATTTTAAGTTTTCTTCGATTTTGAGTCCTAGAACTGATGAAAAAAATATGTATATGTCTTGCGTACCATATGAAAATGAAGTAGGAAACTTAATGTATGCAATGGTATCTACAAGACCTGAAATTTCACATGTAGTTGGAGTTGTCAGTATGTTCATGGAAAATCTAGGAGAAGAACATTGGCGAGTAGTGAAATGGGTGCCTCGTTATTTGAGAGGAACAAGTGATCGTTACATCATCTTTAATGGTAGTGAAGGACCAGTTTGCCGATATGTGGATGCTAATTATGTAGGTGATTTATACAAAATGAGATCTAATACAGGTTATGTTTTTACTCTTGCAGGTGGAGCAATCAGTTGGATGTTAAAGCTTCAAGAAACAATTGCTTTGTCCACTACTGAAACAAAGTATATAGCTACTTCAGATGCCTATAAAGAGGCAATTTGGTTAAAAGGTCTACTTGATGAGATTGGAAGGATGCAGGAGAAAGTGAATGTTTTCTGTGAAAAACAGAGTGTTATTCATTTGGCTACAAATCCAACTTATCACAACAAGACCAAGCACATTGATGTAAGGTATCATTTTGTGAGACATGCGATCGATGGATGCAAAGTAGCTCTCAAGAAGGTCCATACACATGATAATTGTGCAGAAATATTCACGAAGCTAGTCATAATAGATAAATTGCGATGGTGTTTGGATTCTCTTGGCTTGTATAAAAGATGATGAATGGGCATGGGCAAGGAATTAGGAAAATTGTTGTCAAGATGGAGATTGTTGAAATGTGACAACAATTTAAGTAAATATTGTAATTATGGGTAAATTTAGTTTATTACCGGTCAATCATTTGTATAACGAGAAGGAGTTGTGTAACGAAGGAGCCCATATTAATTAAGATTTCCCAAGGGGCTTGTATGATGAAGAATCATTCTTGATTAATAAATTTTTCCAGGGAGGTTTCCTTGACACACTGTTAAGGTTTTACCAGGTAAATCTTGTGTTTACTTGTGTGTGATTTAGTTTTCCATTCAGTTTTTTCACGTATATTTCTTTCGTGATTATATTACTTTCCTGATTAAATGTTCAATAACTCCTGTGACCAACAATCTAGCAATTTTGGTTGAATAGCTAGTAGCTACCCCTTAAACCTGGAAACTAAGTCGAATGAGGTCTGCTCTTTGCAATAACGTTTTCTCTTTGCAATGAAGTATACTTCTTGAGGAAATTCCAAGAAAAAAGGAACAAGGAAAACAAAGACATTTTGAAGTATACTTCTTGAGGAAATTCCAAGAAAAAAGGAACAAGGAAAACAAAGACCTTTTAAATCTACTAGGAGTTAGGACATAAAGGCCCGAGTGAGGATATAAAGGCCCATTGAATAGTAACAATTGTCAAATGTTTTCTCAATATGGTTTCCCGATCCAAGATTTATAATATTGGGTTCCTTTCTTGCTGTGGTCTGCTCAACCTGTATTGCATGAGCTTCAAAGGGATTAACCAGGTAGAGGTCCTCGAAAATTTTCACTGAACAACTACCAACCAAGCTTGGCAACAATAGAAGTTAGAAAATATGTCCTTTAACCTTCATTTTTATATTTTAAGATGGAGGGTTGATTAACTAATGAAGAAACATAATAAGTGTAAGTACAATAATGAAGAAGTGTAAATACAATATTCCAGTGCCGATGAGAAACAGATGGGCATTCAACTCAGAGATACATTAAGGAAAGAATAAAATTCAGAAAGAGTGAGAGAACCAAGTATAAACAATATGAAATAAAACAAATTGTTTGTTTGTCATTACTCAAGATGATGAAAATAGAGAGATACAAAGAGCGCAACATGAGCTTATTGAAAAAGCGAACCATAAGCACTAAGCTAATCATTAAGGGCAACATTTACTAACCTAGTAAGGAAAGCACCTTGTAGTCTAGAGAAGTGCACACATGTTCCATGTCAAGACGAAAAACAAACCTAAAATGATAAGCCTATATATGTCATATATGGCGGTTGGGGAACCCTGCCCCATATATTACCAATAGGAAGGAATATTACAGAATAACACAAGTATATTTATTCTACGGAACGTTCTTCTCCTACCATAGCTTAGTTGGTAAGGATAAGGATTAAATCCTTGTCTAATATTCTAGGCATTTAATTTGGCTCCTGCCCTGTTTTCTTTTTGATCTGTAACCACACACAAGTCTTGTCTATAGAAGCTGATTCATCCGATTTGGCTCGAAATCCCAACAATACATCAGGATTTATCTCGCCTTTTTGTTTTTCCTCATCAATTATACCATTGATAACAGTCCGCAGCTCATTCCATCCACAAATCGCCTGGTCATCATACTGCCCGTTGCCTTGATATACGCAGTCCTTAGTTGGTTTACTTTCAACAACTTTGCGTCAGACTTGATCCCAGTCTGTATAACAGCGTGCCGAGCATTGAATTTATTCTCTAGTAACTCACTAGTTAGGGGAGAGGCGTCAGTCGCTGAACACCTCAGCGCTGACTAGACCCGGGCCACGTCAACAGATGCCAGCGCATGTACGACAGGTGTTGACTGGCATGGCGTTCACGTGCCAGTCACGTGCAGTCGGTCACACCGTCAAACAACCTGTCCAGCCGGTCTACTCCCGCCCTTTTGTGGATGCTTGTCGATGAACTGGAGGTTTTTGGTCCGGGTCTGGTTGCTGTCGATTCTGTGCTCCGTTTGTTGCGATGCATTTCTCCAATGCTTGACGCCTCCGCCGCCACTGTCCGCGTGCTCCATCCTTAGCTATGGCGCCGCTGCTCTCCTGGGTCAAGCTCCCCTGGTCCTGGTTCGGCTGCGGCGGCATTCCAATCGTGGGTGGTGGAAAATGTCTGCCTGTTCAACCTTGCCTAGCTGGTGGTTTAACCTCGGCGCTTTGGTTGTTTTACTTCGGCGCTGTGTGGTTTAGGGTCGGCTGTTTGCTATTTATGCTTGGCGAGGTTTTGTCATGCCTCGGCCCTGTAGTTGTTTTACCTTCGCCCTGTCGTAGTTTTATTTGGCTCTGTATTTGTTTTACTTTGCTCGGCGCAGTGGTGGTTTTAGTTCGGCTCTGTGGTGGTTTTTCTAGGCTTTGTGGTGGTTTTTATCGGCTCTGTGGTGGTGCGTTTTTCAGCTCGTGCTTTCAGGTGCGTAAGTAATTTTTTTTTGAAGTGTTTTTGCATTTTTTTTTAATGTTGGTGCTTTCTGAATGATTGTGTTTTTGATTTTTTGCAGGTCAGTGGAGAAGGCAAGGACAATGCAATGCAGTGGAATGTAGGACTCTGTGGAATGAAGGAGGAAGCTTGGAGGGATAGGAGTTTTAAGGTAGGACTCTGTCCTACCAGTCATATCTATGTGTTTGTAAACACATTTAACCTTAAGGAGATGTTCTCTGTTGAGCTTTTTTACTGTTTTACTGTGGTTTTATAGTGTTTGATTGTGGTTTTACAACGTTTTACTGTTGTTTCACTGTGTGGTTTTACTGGGGTTTTACTGTCTGTAGGGTTTAGGGTTCTAATTGGAGGTATCACGCCTGATTTTTCTTTTTTGCAGCAGTGGAATGTAGGGTTTTGGGTTTTGACTTTTGTCGTAGCTTTAAACCATCTCTTCTACACTGTACAATTTGGCTGGGATTTCTTGAAGCAAAGTCTCTGCAATCCTTAATGCCAAAAATGAATTTGTTTCAAGAAGATGCAATGGTGAGCTTCTTACCTTTAATCTTTCCAAGCCTCTGGTGGAGGTCATGCCCTGCAATAGCTGGGCAGTTGTATGCTAGGTGCCTTTTCTTTGGCAAGGTCAGGGTTGAAACATAACTCTGTGCATTCTCCCCAGTGAGAACGTCGTTGGGTAATAAGCACGAAGTTATGCTTGCGTCCAGAATTAAGATTCCAATTTCCTTTATAAGCTTTTCCATAAGTCTGTCATCTTAGTAGAAAACCTTTCACACAATATGTGTAGAACGAGGGCCGTTATCTTGTCTTGAAATCTCTTTTCTGTATCGCTTGGATGGTGTGTGAGAAGTAAATGCTGGGATTTTTTTAAAAGCTTAATGTTTGCTTGTCAACTTTCAAGTCTTGAAATTGAGTCTTGCTGTTTTGTACCAAGTATGGTTGAATTGGAGACAGAAGTTTGCAGATTTCATTAAAAGAGAATCAAGGCAAGCCATGCTTCTGTGTTGGAGTTCATATTGTTTGCAAGCATAAACATTCTGCACGATTCAAAATTTTCTTACCCTGTTTTCAATTGCATTTTTCATCGGTGTTATACAACTCATGCATTCACCTCTTGGTTGGGTTTATTGTTGTTTATGAAAGTAAAGATTCTGCAGGATTTCAATTCTCATTTCCAAAGTCATCTTCTGTACTACAATGCCATCTAGAGTTAATTCCCTTGTTTAGCCTCTTGAGTGGGAGAGATTCTTTGTATTGTCTTTATGCAGTTGAGTGTCCAAACACAATGGTAATACATTTTTAATTCTCAATCTCCAGTGCTCTCTGCTATCTATATATTTTCTTTATACTCCGTGGCCATATAGAATGTGTTTCCTTGTGTAAAACTCCCGAGTGAAAGATAATCTTGTCTCTATGTGGTACAAGAATTTAAAGAAACTGGCAATACTGATTTGTTGGGTTGCTGGTTTTGCTCTGGTCCACATCTGCTAGTTGATAAGTCCACGGAAGTTGAACTTCCGAGGTTTGCTGGGCTCAAAGACTTCACTATTTTGTCTGGGACCTTCATTGTGCATGGTTTGGATGAATTGCTTGCGTTAGAGATTGCGGTAATGATTAAATATATTGTTGTTGCAATATGTGTGGAATTTGATCTTTGACCCTTATTGCCTGTATGTGGACATGCGATTTTGTTATCCTTTTTCCTTTCCTTCTTTTAATGTGAATCTACAACATATAGGAGACTGTTTAGAGTATTTCTGGTTGCTAACTAGAGTTTTGCGCTGTTTTAAGATTAAAAGATTCAATTACGTCTACAATTCCTGTTAGATATAGGATGAAGGTCATTACTCTAAGCCGCAATTTTATGGGAGACCCGCCAACTCAAGCTTTTGTATATATATAATTATACATGAATTGAATTGGATGCCGGCCCAATTGGGACTGAAATTTGTTATTTTAGGTCATGTTGACTAAATTTTGATCTTATATAACCATCCTCTGTCTTGCTGAACAGTCACCACATCTAAGATAGTGTACCTTTCTTTAATGTTATTCTAGCCAATATCTACTGGAGATAATGTTATATTATTCAAACTTTGTGTAAGCTATATTCTCTCTCAATCTTAATTTGTTTGGAGAGGAGCTACAAGAGAACAGTAAATTAAGATGTCTGTGGTCTGTAAAGAAATCCAGATTAATGTTAGAGTATTTATTCTGTGAGTCATTTCATTTTCCACATAATTTCTGCCCATTCTTGTGTGTACTGTGCAAATAAACTGAAATGTACCTTGTGAAATTGCTATTTTTCTTCAAGAAAAACCTTGCAGGGAAAACCCAATGGATGGTTTGCTACACTCTTGGATGACATCCCTGGTAAATCTGCTGGTGTGCCTCGCCCAGGGCGATTCAAACTAGGCATCTGCTTTAGTCTGGCAAAGAACTTGCCAAATACCTGCCGACATTAGTGATAACTATATCTAATATTGTTTTATTTTCCCAAACTTGTAACTTTAGCGGGATATTTGGATATCAAAGAGAATGAATCTGTTGTGGAATCTGCTGTGCTATATAAAAGAACCTTTAAGTAATGATGTATTTTGTAATTGTAGAGTTATAACTCGTTCACTTTGAAAAAATAATAAATGTTTTGACTATACACGAGTGTTTTAGAAGAGCCATATAATTTAATTTCTATTCTTGTAGATATTGCTACATTGGGTTGGTTTAAGCATATCTTATATACTTTTTTTTTGCTAAGTGGAAGATTTAACTTTGAAATGATGTACAAAAAAGCTAACTGAAGAAAAAATGGTGATAAATTTTTCTGTTAGCTATTTGAATCTTAATGTACAATCGTGTCTGCAACACGAGTGTTTTAGAAGAGCCCCATAATTTAATTTCTATTCTTGTAGATATTGCTACATTGAGTTGGTTTAAGCATATCTTATATAATTTTTTTTTGCTAAGTGGAAGATTTAACTTTGATATGTAGGAATCATGAACTGTTTGATATATAACTTCATAAAACCGTTTGATATATAACTTCAACAGATTAACAAACTTGTAGGATTTAGAAACTGTTTGATATGTAGGAATTATAAACTGTTTGATATATAACTTCATACAAAATCTGATATAGGCTATAAGGCTATAACTTCAACAGATTAACAAACTTGTAGGATTTAGAAACTGTTTGATATGTAAGAATTATAAACTGTTTGATATATAACTTCATACAAAATCTGATATAGGCTATAAGGCTATAACTTCAACAGATTAACAAACTTGGGGGATTTAGACACTGTTTCATACATACTAATTTTAAAATGTTTGTAGCTTCCAAAACATCCATGGATGCTATCATTAGCAAACCTATTTGATCCTTACCAAAATCACAGTGTCTTGTAGTTACAAAAATTAAGTCATGGCACCTCTATGCTTGATGGCTTCCATTTCCTGCGTTGCCCAAGTATGGTGGACTGCCCAACATTGGATGATTAGGATGTGCCTGAATGTTGGCATATGGTTGACTCCAATTTGCTCCATGTAGCCATGGTGGGACTGAGTATCCCAAGTGTCCACTTGTGTTACTAACCCCAGCACTGACTGCGGGTGTCATATAAACACAATTAGGATTCAAACCTGCACTGGTAGGGGTATAAGAGGTGGGCCTAACCCCTGCCTGATAGCTAGGGACTTGGATGTTAATCAGGTCTTGGAATGATGGTGTCTGCTCTGCAATGTGGTCCAGCGTGTTAGACATCAACCTATTTGTCTCAAACTGTCTTGAACCATGTTCTTCTCTGCTTTTCACCCCTTGTCCTTTTTCCAACTCTTGCCGAACCTTTCTTGCCTCTCTCTGTTGCCTTGCCAATTGCTTTTGATGTTCCTTATCTTCCCTTGCTTTTTGTCTTTCCAACCTTTCCTTTGCTCGAGCTTCTGCTGTTGCAATCCTTGCAACCCTCTTTTCATTGGCTAACTCCTTCTTTCTCTTTTTAGCTTCCTGAATTTCATTCTTTTTACGTTCAGACTCGAACATTAAATTCATATAGTCTTCAGATGTGAGCAATTGTGAACTCCTCCCTAAACGAAGATAATCTGAGGCTGAGTTCCTTAATGAGGCCTTCACTCTCTCTACTGGTAGCTTTAGGAATGCACCAAGTAATCTCTGCTTTTCCGAACCTGCCTGCTAGATTTCATCTTCTGGGACAACTGAATGGCCCCCATTGTTGTCTTCTTCAGGTACTTCATGCTGAATAGGCTCCTCTTCTAGTGATCCATTGTCCACAAAATAATGAACAAGTTCGGTGTTCAACCCTGATGGTTGTGAAGGCATGTCCATGCTTTCATCCTCATTGGTGGATGTTACATTATTTCCAGTGATATTCATCACGGCCTCTGCTAGCCATGATGGTGCACTTACTTGGGTTGGCATGGTCAATTGCTCATTGTCAGCTGCATCAGTGGGTGTCACAGCCTCATTGATATTGTTAGTCAGTTCATCACTGAACTGTGTCTCACTGACATGCTCAGCATCATCACCACCACAGAACAACCCTTCAGAAAGGGACATTATACCTTCAGCAGCAGCTACGTCTTCTTGGGCACCAACATGCTCTTCTAAGTTCTCTGCTTCTTGACCTTCCACTTCAAATGCTTGGCTACATGTGGTATCATGCATAAGAGCATCATAATTGAGTGGCCATATACCAGTCCTCCTAAATCCAGCCTTGATATTAGAAGGTGTGAGAGCCCTTTTAAATGCTTTTCTAGCAAGCTCAGCTAGCTCAAACCTCTTTACTTCCACCTCTGAGTTCTTTGCCATCCATGAAGCTCGCTCGAACCTGAAACAGTTCTTGAAAGGCCCAAACACGCTCACATCAAGGGGCTACAATCTGTGAGTAGTATGAGCCGGCAATGTTAACAGGTCAATGCCCAACTTATTGGCCTCCTCGATTGTCTGCACAGCCATGTCGCTTCCATGGCCATCTAAAATCATCAAGTGCCTGTTTTCAGGTGAGACACCACCCAGTACAGAAGCAGCAAAGTGGCAAAGCCAATTTAGGAACAGTTCCTTTGTCATCCATGCATGTGGATGTGCAACCATGCATGCCCCCGGTTCACAATTCTGTATGTAATTTTTTAGTTGAGTTTTACCTTTAAATAGATAAAATCCCGGTATAGATGAGCCAATTGCATTGACACAGGCAAGAATTGTGATCCACTCCCTACTCTTAGGCAATATCTTAGGCACATTTCTACTCCCTCTCTTTGCAATTACCCGCATACCGCAATTTCTTCCTGCCTGTAAGCCTGTCTCATCGCAGTTCCATATGTGGTTTGGGGCATATGAGTGCTGGTCATATGCAGCGGAAAGAGTGTTATAGAACTTGGAAACAATTGCAGGGCGTAGATTTAAAGCCCAGTCTCTGTCAAGGCCCTCTGCTGTACGTAACACAAGGTCTGGATGCCTCTTTTTAAACCCACTCCACCATGACTTACCAGGAAAACCATCTTTAAAGGGGTTTGGCCTCCCTTGACATATTTGAGCTACAGTGGATTTAAGTTGGATAAGCTCTAACCCATGTCCCAATTGAGCCATCTCCTTACACCACTCCACCACCTCATCTTCCTCCTCTTCAGTCATGACTGTAACAGGCCCTCTACGCTTTGTATTAGTCAACCCATTTATCCAATAATGTATGTTTGAGGCAGCAATACCATGTTTTTTTGCTGATTCACGGATTGAATATCCCTTAAACTCGATGTCATCAATTGCAGCAAGCATGTCTTCCTTCGTCCAGCCTCTGATTGCACTGATTTTCTTTGTTGAAATTGCACCTTGTATTGTGGTCGAAGGTGGTTCTGTGGCTGATGGTGGGCTTGGATGATCTGCAACCACAGGGTCCTTTTCAACTACATTACTAGGAGCAATGGGAGCATTGACATCATCATCTGATGAACTGCTCCGCAGTTGGGCCCCCCTTCTCCCTCGCCTCCTGTTCCTTATCCGATCTGCAACAGAAACTCTTGGCATGGCTACAACCTACAATTTCCAACATCGTTAAGAAATTTGATAAGTATTACAGCACAACTGTATAGAGTAAACTATAATTATGTATGAATTCCAAAATTTCTGCTAATAACATGAAATCTTTTAGTTGTTTGTTGTGAATTAATTGGCATTGAAGTATTACTTGTCAATTATGTATTACTTGTAATATCAACATCAGAAAGATATGTGATACCTACATGGCTGTTAGCTACATGGACTTGTCTAAAATCAGTAAGTTCCTGTTTTAAAATGGACTTATATTTGGACATGGACGATGTGTTAGAACTATTTTTATTGAAAGATTTTATTCAATATAAAGTCAATATCCAAATCTGCTTAATATCTTGAATAACATTATTGAAGAACAACGAAATACCTGTATGTTGTCTCCAACAACTGATGAAGAGAGTGAATAGCAACTGATGAAGAGAGTGAATGTAACACTGTGCACACACTCTGTCTGGAATGTAACACTGCGCACACACTCTGTCTGGAATGTAACACTAAGCACACTCTGTCCTCTGTTTGTATGTCTGGAACACTGTTTGAAAAGGATTGTATGTCTGCAAAATGGAAACTCACTGTCTGAAAACTCACTTTCTGAAAACTGTATGTCTGCAAAATGAATGGGACACTGTCTGAAAACTCTGAATGTATGTCAGCAGTAGTTTAAGAGCAAAACGAATGCCTCAAATGCAGTAACAGTTGATGTTTTATAGTTTTATGATTTAGAATTTCATTGGTAGGGAAGATTGGCATGGATTGCCATCTCCCAAATTTAATTGTGTGGTGTGGATTGATTTGTACATGATCCAACGGCTGAAAAGCTATCATGGTTGATCCTTGTGCTTTCCTGAATTTAATGTCTAAATTGAAATGCTTTTCAGAATTTAATTCCTGTAATTCAAGGACTATTGTGTTTAATTCTTGAAATGAAAGGTTGGGTGAACTATTTCCTGAATTGAATGGTGTCATTTAATGTCTTCAATAGGCTGAATGGTTAAACAAACATGTAGATATTGCTGACAGACATTTCACCTATTTTTGTGCAGGTGGTACTCAATCTTTGTGCAGGGGTTACCCAGTTTTTGTCCAGCTGTTATTCAACAATGAGATGTAGTCCCCCAATGCAAAATCAGTGGGGGACTGTTTGATGGGATAACTGTACTTTTGGATGGGTAGCATTGTAATGTTTTGTAGTGCATTTTGCCTTAAATGGTAATTCAGAACTGAAGGTACTTGAGACAGTGGGTCTTGTCAACTTGTGATGTTAGATTTGGTGTATGGAAGTTTTTGGTCTAGTAAAAAACTGGGCCCATTTTGGACATATTTATGTAACTTATATAACTTATTATCAAATATTTATGTGCATATTATCAAATATTTATGTGCATATTTATGTGAGTTTGTAATTTATGTTTGGTGGATGTGTGGGACCAGTAGTATAACTACTACTGGTCCTTGCACAACAATAGAAGCCTCTCCCCTATATTCCTGCAATTCCTCTCCTCCATGTATATTTCCCCTCCACGTATATTTCCAAATCGTGGGAGGAGGATGAAGGAGGAAGTTGGCATTGAAGATACATTTTCCCCACACCATCTCTGAATTGCATACAGATAATTGCTCTTCCAGTGTCAGTAAGATACTGACTGCCTATCCGATAAAATGTAGTTTAACTAGACTGTTTTTTCACTCTGGAAATCATGGAAATTTCAGTAAGATTTTAAGAAAATCTGGCAGGGATTTTTGTAAATTCACATTATAACTATCAAAATTTAATATTTTGGGTGCCCTAGAGGTTTTTGATGGTGCTGAATCCATTTCCATCGTCAAAATCATGATTCAAACACTGTTATTGTAAGATTTCTTAAATTTTTTTGGCCTGGATTCTGGCCAGTTTTGGCCATCCACGCAATTCCTCCGTCTGATTAGACAACTCCATCTGATAATCGTCGAAATTGACATACATTTCCACGTTGTTGTCATGGAAAACATGGGCATTGTCCATCTGAATGTCATGGAAAACACGGTACGTTGTATTGGCATTTTTCACGCGGGTGACAACTACCGAGTAGCCGATGAGGGTGAAAAAAACGTGTTTTCCTTCACAGTGCTCATGTTCCTCAGGATGTCCACTCGTTCTACATCATCATTTCTCTTGTTCTTCACGGATCCAATATGCAATTATTGTCTGTTGAACCCATTGAACTTGGCTCGAACACAATATTGTAAATCCCCTTCGTCCCTATTTCAACTAGTTTGACTTATGCATTGCCAGGCCTGAAAGTGGCACCACCTAGGGACACATACTCTGGTGGTATATTTCCAGCCCACAATATAATAGCATTCTCTTTTAAGAAGCTCAACGGATTTTCTACCAAACTTTGCAAGGCAGTGGAAGCCGTCTCTACCTCCAAGTCCAAAGTATTCATTATCTCACGACAAGTCCCTCCGATGTATTTTGGAG
Source organism: Pinus albicaulis (assembly GCA_034641835.2). Lineage (NCBI taxonomy): Eukaryota > Viridiplantae > Streptophyta > Pinopsida > Pinales > Pinaceae > Pinus > Pinus albicaulis. Next base: position 798,781,424 of record CM076581.1, read on the forward strand.
TCTTGAGAATGACTGGCTTTTAAAAACGCATTTAACGCTAGACCAGTGAAAAGAAAAGGCCTCATTTTCCACATTTTTTTCACTCCCACTATCTTATCCACTTTATTCCTCTTGATTGTATGGTACAGCTTAGTCAGCTGTCACTAAGCTATTGGAGTTTGTAAAAATTTATCCACTCTAACCTAGAGTTTGTAAAATAAAAAACAACATTTACATATTAACTCTAAAAATAATAATAAGAACCCTCTTTTAATTATAAAAAAAAAACAAAAAAAAACGCTACTCATATATTAATAATATGATTTAAACTTCTTTCTTTTCCCCTTTTACCAATGCCTTTGGATCGACCTTGTTACAGTTTACATAGCTTGCAATGATAGGCTTTATCTTCCTATATAGGATCATTTGTTACATCTTCTTTGTGACATATTTGAACTTGTCATCAAATTCAAATCTTGTATCTCTTTGCTTCACACCTTCTAGACTTTTTTTCATCTATGCTTCAATGTATGCTGTAGAAGACCTATAGAAAGATGAATGAGTCCACTGCGAGTTCATGGGGAGGAGGCAGTGAATATTCCGAGATTGGGGCTCCTCTAAAAAAACACACTTCATCCTTTAGGCAGAGGACTGCTCTTTTTTTCACAGACATCCTTCCTTGTCAGTTTCTCTTCCCTTCTACATATTTATCCTTCCTTTCCTTCATATTAAAAAACCATTCATCTCTTGCTGATTATGAGAAGTTGACATGTCCTTCGTTAATCAATTTGCCTTGTGAGAATTCAGTTAAGAAAATCCTCCCTGTGTCCTTAGCTATCTCTATTTTTGAGAGAATATCCGCCCTTGAGTTATGTTCTCTATAAATATGTTGCAGTTGTATCTCCTAGAACTTGTTGATTATCATTCTGATGCTACACATCCAATTTTTGAGGATTGGAGGGTCAAAATTTGTGAAATCATTGACCCAGTCTATTACACCTTTCATGTCTCCAAAGACTGAAAAATTTTGTATGTTGATCCATTTGGCCATTTTCAACACTCCCCATAGGACCATTATCTCTGCCTTATTATTTGTTCCCTATCCTCCCTCCCACCAAAAATGGAAGTGTCTTTCTGGGGACATGTAGGTAATCGCCCCACATCCACACCCCCTCCTCTTGCATGCTCCATCAAATAATATGACCGGAAAAGAGTGCCACAGTTCCTTATCCTTGCTTGTCCTACTTCTCTTAACCTTCAAGGCTTTTCCAAGTTTGTTGAAGATTGTAATTGCCTTTCTGACATTTTCTCTAACCCTCACTGGTTTTTGTTCGGATAAGAATGCATTTATACTTTTCCAGATCGTCCATGAGATGATAAGGGGGAGGTTTTTATATATTTTTCGTTTTTCGTGCCAAACTTGGAAGCAAGCTCCTAGATTATGTTGATGTATGACTGTTCCAATCTTCAATAATTCCCTACATTCTTCCCATAAATCCCTACATGCTTCCCAATATTCTCTAGTGCATGTATAGTTCAGTAGCAAGTGGAAAGTTTCTTCCATATAATTGTTGCAGTCAGACACATGCCCGATCCATTATACCCTTTTCTCTGCAAGTTGCTCCAGGTAAAAATTATGTCATTAACCGCTAACCAACATAGACATTTGAGGCATTTAATTTTGAGAGAAAATTGTCCTTTCCAAAATCTGTTTGACTATTTTTCACATTGATTTTTTATTTTATTTTTTTACTTACCATGCTTTCTCAATGGAGGGGATGGACCGACTCCACGGAAGCATATTAATAAGATCCAACGTTTACCATGCTTTCTCTATGAGCACCGACTTGAGGGGCGTGAAGACCATCTTATCCACTTCTCCCTTGGATTCGAGATCATTGCAGCCACGAGTTAAATATGAGGTTGGATGAGATATTATTGGACCTACGTGCTCTTCATACGATATTTATATTTATTTCAATTTATTCATTAATATTGATTTTTTTTCTTCTAATTTTTATTTTTTTTCAAAATCATTTTATAATAATTCAATTATATTAGTTCACGCTTTTTGTATAACTTTTGTAAATTATATTCATAGTTTGTTCTCTCATAAAAATAGAGAAAATAGTCTTCCTCAAGTATTTTGATGTCACACAAGTACCTCTCAAATGGTATTTGGATGCTTCAAAGATGAAAAAGTATTAGAGGTTTCTAAGAGAAAATAGTCTTGTTTAAGTATTTTGATGCCACACAAGCACCTCACAGGGGGTATTTGGATGCTTCCTAGATGAGAAAGTATAAGAGGTTTCTAAGAAAAAATATTTTTGTTTAAGTATTTTGATGCACTCCATCACTGCATGCCATCAACCAGGGCTCCAAAAAATCAGTTTTGTGCCTGCATCTCCGAGATTTTAGCCACTTTTGCAGGCCCAAAATCCAGTGTTGTTCCTAGAACTTCATGAAAAGTTCAAAGATGATAAATGACGACAGGACAATGATAAAAAAGTAGTCACATCATTATGAACTCATATGGACCCCACCTAACCATGACGAACATTTTGTCAAACATGTTACAAACATGAAAGCTATAGGTATAAAAAAAATAACATAGCAAAGGGGTCTCATACTTATCTGAGAATCACTAAGAAGCATTTTTCCCCTACATCATAAGCTGCAATACAATCTATTTGACCATATATACACTGTGCATTCATTTACAAGTAAAAACATGGATAGAGCCATACATCATCACTAATAAAATACATGCTTATAACCAACATAATAACAACATAAATACAATGGATACAACAAAAATAGAATCCACATAATAACCAGTGCAATTATACATCAAATACCAAAGGAATGAGCTTCTCATTAATGAATGTAAAAATCAACCGGAGATGGGACTTCCACGTTCCACCCGAGCATAGATTGACTAAACCAAATCTCCCTTAAGCCAATCACCTCCATGCCATATTCCAAGCATGAATGTGGGACTCAAACCAAAAGAACCAGCTAGGGCATCCCGAGGCTAAACCACCTCACCCTCATCAAATAGAAATAAGGATTTACGGTGATCCACACTCGATCACTAGGCCAACAACATGGATATCACCAGATTCTCTTCGCCTAAACCTTGAGGAATTTTCTTGTCTCCTAGTCTCTCAGGATTTACCGCAACCCACATTTTGAATCAGGGGTCACTAGGCCCTAAACCGAGACATACTCTCCAGCCTTTACCATATATCCCAAACCTAGGATTTCTAGGCCTTAATGGAGAGCAAACCGCCTCCTAGGATTTACCACAATCCAAACCTGAATTAATAGTCTTAACGAGGTAACACACTATCTAGCTTTATCGCAACCCACAGTCTGGTTCAGGGGTTACTAGGACATGGATTCACCTCCTCCCTAAAAGTAATACCAGGATTCACCTCCTTCCTAGGAAGTCTAGAATCCACTTCCAAAGTCAAATCTGCATCCAACGTCCAGCGCTACAATCCTGTGCTACTATATCCTCAGTGAACAATTATCGACTCATTGTTCTAGGGTGCACTCCAAATGTGCATCTAATACCATATGGAAATGTTAATGACCAAAACAAATCCATCCCCGAACTTCCCTTCTCTTATACGTCGTCCCTCAGGAAATCTGGTCATCCCCTTCCGTGCAGTCACTCACCTTCCAAGTTCACCGGCATACCTTATCCCGAGTGATCCATCCCTTGGCAAGGGTTCCTCGCATCAGAAGATACATAAAACAAGGCATATACCTGCCTCAAACCATCATAATGGTCATAACATGCTCATGGAAATCTTTGGACACTATTAGGTACGAGTGTTCCATAATGACCTGATCCTGAAGTGCTTTACCTTCATACTGCTACATGTTCCAATTACTTTTATTGATGCTGCTAGTTCTTGAAGTCAGTTTCAACCATCCCAAACCGATCATTTCCATGCTTTCATGTACCAAGCACATAATCCCATTAAACTCAAAACAAATTGAAATAAACTCAAATCATACCTCATTGGTAGCTCGTAAATCAGGTACACTTTCACTTCTGTTTACTTCTTTTCACACAATCCAAACTAACTATTTGATCAAATCATCATGTATAAACATATCACATCTAGTTATCTCAAAACACAACCATTATAATTTAAAATAATGAATCGCATGAAGTCACCATAAACCATAATCATAAATCATATGTAACACTACAAGGAAAATACCCTATGGCGGAGGTTATAAAGGAGGTTTTTAGTGTTATAAATTAGAAAAAATTGTCAATTTTTTTTTCTACAACATCTGTTTTTGGTAACGGAGGTTTTGGCAGAGCTTCTAATGGAATTTCAACACAAATAAAAAAATTGTGCGGTCGAATGTTGTTATAGATGTTTTACTCATCGGTGCGCTATTCAGGTGTCAACGCACTGGTGCGTTGTACCATGAACACACCGGTACTGTAAACCTACCAAGCACCGAGACGTAAAACAAATTTCAGACGCCCCAGGGCATTTAGCAACGACCCGGTGCATGTCAGCCAAACAGTCACACTAGGCCGGTGGAAGGTGCATGCACCGGGGCGTGAAGGTGTAAAACCACACTGGGCCCTATAGGTGATATAACACACTAGGCCGCCAAGTTATAAAAATGCACCGGCACGTTAAAGGAAAACTGCACCGGTGCATGCAACACCTATCAGACCACCTGAGTGGTAGTCATCAATAAAGCGCACATGGAATTCTAATTGGTATTTTTATTTGTGCGGTGCCCATAGGTTGTAGAAACACACTGATGCTCAGTATAACACAAATACATTGGTGAAAAATATGACACAAACACACCGAGCGTTCTAATTGGTATTGGTATTTGTGCGATGATCGTAGGTCGTAGAAACATACCCGAGTGCATTATCATACAAACACACCAGTGCACAGTAACTAACACGCACCGGTGTTCATTTTGTATTTTTTAGAAACATCGACCTGTGACAGTGCAATTATTGTGATTTTTAAAAATTCATTATTCATCAAAAGTCGACACATATCTTATAGCTATATTCATATCAATTAAATTTTTATTAGTGCATTTGAATGTGATGTTTGGATTAATTTGTTATATCATATCATCAGATTTCACATCTCTTTATTATAACATTTAATCATCCATATATGTAATCAGTGGTGTAACATTTCACAACGACAATGGAGAACACAATAGAATAAATTAAAACATATTTTATTATATATATATGAATAAGACACCCTTTTTCATAAAAAATGGGACAATTATTGGTATCCCTATGTCTTTCAATTGGGACACTATGTCCATTATATTAAAAAAAATGTCTGATTTCACAAACAAATATTTCAAAAAATACAACGCCTTGCTTTGATATCCAAACATATTGATCATCATTCTTCACTGGAACTATTGTCACTGCTCGAGCTACTTCCATGACTTGGGTTATTTTGAGGAATGTTTTGTTCATGGTGTTGATTGTTTTCTTCTTCTTCAACTTCCATCTACAAACATAAAAATAAATTGTAATGAGTGTATATACATTGGTGAGAATAATGAAAATTTCAATATTAAATAATATATGTCAATGTAAATCGAAAAGAAATGTACCATAACAAGAATTGACTCATGAACTATACACAGTCTTTCAAAACCAAATTTCATGCCATCTTTCAACAATTCATTTGTTGGCGCGGTTCCATACTTTGTTTCCTGCAATTTTTATACCCCATAACAAATCATATATTTAATATAAAATATTTTTTTGTTCTATTAATTATAGACGGAGCTAAGTAAACAAGATCGATAGATGCTTATAAGTTTCACAATTAATTTATAATATGCCAACATATACTAACAACCCATATTTAACCCAATTTCAATCAATTCGTCTGATGGTTCTTCTTTGGATGTTAGCACCTGTTTGAAGACTTTCAATGATGATTGTTGTAAAACAATTTAAAATATACAAAAATGAAATCTTGTTAAGTTTTTATGAGGAAGTAACAATTACTCACAAACTTAGATATCAACCCTTTTCTTCCTTGTCGTCCTGTTTTATGTGTTGAACGGGTTCCATTTTCTTCTCTTTTCTGCAAGAAAATTCTTGAAAATTAATATTTAATGCTTAATTGATTATTTATTGTACATAATCGAAAAATTCAATGATTACATATTACATTTGTAGCACATTGTTATTGAGATGGCTCCTCGTGCGATGCAATTATGTCCATTTCTTTGACCATCTCCTTGTACACATTTTTGGACATTCCTAGTGGCATATTTATGATATCAGCTTGTTCATCCTTTGAGATTTTCATAATCTTCCTGAAAATGTAATATGACAATAAACTATTTAATTTTTATATTGATATATGAAAAGTAAATATAACAAAAGTGATATTTATAAATGATTTCTTTCTAGTAATATATACATATAATTCCAACTATGTACCTTTTGGGTGGTAATCCAGGAGATTTGACCTAGCGGAGCTCTGCACCAAGTCGACCGCCATGACCTAGGGTTTGGAGGTTTCCACGCAGGCTGCCCCAGGCAGACCTGCCCCCCCCAGACTGTTAGGCTGCAATCACTCTCCTGGTCAGCCTTGAGGCCCACCTATGACACAAACTAGTGGGGGGACCGCTGCTCCTCCCATCACAGGCCAACCTCCCATAGGTGCGGCGATAGGGGATGATACCGACAATCAACAACACTCTGGCTTGTCTCATGACATCTCAGGGGAAACTCCCACAACGCAGTATACAACTACATCAACAGTAGAAGAAGCGAGCATCAAGTCAGTAAAATGCATTCCGTAGAACCCCAAAAGAACAATGATCGAGCTCCCTGCGTATCGCATCAACAAAAGAATCCAGTTCATGAAGGATCATGTGTTGATAGACAAGTTCATGGGTTTCTGGCACACTAATAAAGCTCTCCAAGGATGGATAGCTTCCAAATGGAAACCTAAGGGCCATATTGACCTTCAACTGTGCACTAAAGGATTCTTCAATGTGATATTTACTTGTAGTGAAGACAAAAATAGGATCATGGATGGAGGACCCTATTTCTTCAACTCCACAGGCTTATACCTCCGACACTGGATGGAGTGGTTCAACCCCGACAAACGATATCTTACTTGGGCCCCGATCTGGATTCAACTCTACTCCCTCCCCTAGGAATACTGGGATGAGCTGACCCTCAGAGATATAGGCAACGCCCTAGGGGAATTCTTCAAGACTACAGAGGAAACAAAGATCAGCTGCTATGAACATAGCAGAGTTGCTACCAGGCGAGGTAAGTATGTTTCACAAAGACTTTGAATGGATACAGACTGTAAATTATGAGCATGTTCCTTTCAGATGTCGGAGGTGTCACCAACATGGGCATCTATTCAGAGATTTCCATATAAACAAAAAAGCGGCGGCTGGAAATGAATCAAATGACCAAGCAACAGAAGGATTCACGAAGGTAGCAAGCAAGAAAAGGCATAACAAGAGAACTAATTCTCATCAGAATAAAAAAGGAGCTGCGACTAGCAATAGCTTCGCATCCCTAAATCAGCTGAATGCAAATGAGAATGAACGAGCCAACGAAGTTGGGCACACCTCGAAGGAGCAGCCCCAGACCTCCAAGACACAACAGAACAAGATCTCACCAAAGACCTTTCTGAAACCCCAATCCCCTATCTTCGCAGGGGATAACCCAACGTCGGAGGGCAAAGAATAGGTGTTGGACGCGATCCCAAAAGCCATGGAGGAAGAGCCAGAGAGCATTGACCTTGAGGGCCTGAATCTCATAGGGTTAGAGGATGCTTGCAATAAGAAGGAATTTAACTTAATATCTGAGCAATAGGTCCAAAATTTGGAAGAAATCCTTACCTGAGCGCAACAACTCCCCTCTCTAGGCATTCAGGGGGGTACGCTCGTAAATACTAAATACTTCACGAAATAGTCGCGCAAAAGAGGTAGGAAAACAACGTTGTAAAGAACAATAGAAATGGGCAAGGAAATGGTGGATTCTGGGAGATTCCCCAAGTTAACAACATTCTATGCCTACACTACCAACCCGCACACCACCCCCCCCCCACAATAAAGATAATTTCATGGAATATAAGAGGGCTCAATAGCCCCACCAATCACAGGATAATAAAGAAAAGAATCACTGAAGAACACCCTGCAATATTCTACATGCAAAAAACCAAATGTTCCAGTTCCACTCTAGAAACACTCTTCATAAAGATATGGAAAGAATGCAATACAATAGTGGTAGATGCCAATGGAGCATCTAGAGGACTGAAAATCATCTGGAACCCCCAAATCATCTCCCTAGAGAACTAGCATGCCAATAGGCATTTCATCCAGGCCAAATTTCACCTGATTGGAATCGACATCCATGGTATGCTAACGAATGTCTACTTTCCCCAGAATCTTCACCAGAAAACATAGCTTTTGGACAACATCATTGAACTCAATAAACAAATATCTCTACCTCTCTGGTTCCTGGGAGGAGATTTCAATATGATAACAAACCTACAGAAAAAGAAGGGAGGAGGGATGCATCTTGTCCTTGACATTAATGGATTCAAGAACTTCATCCAAAAAAACCATCTCATTGATCTCCAAACTTCCAACGACATCTTCACCTAGAATAATAGAAGAGGAGGCACCCACCAAATAACTTCCAAACTGGATAGGTTCCTCATCATAGATGATTTCATCCATATGGGGGTGATCTAGCAGCTACCATCATCCCTGCCACAGGTTTCGATCACTGGCCAATACAACTTCAATGGTTAAGACCAGGTATACATGCTCCCAAACCATTCCACTTTGAACACTACTGGCTCAGACACCCAGGGTTCAAGGAAATAGTCTCTGCTTGGTTGTCCTCCCTATCACCTCCGCAAAGAAAAAAAATTCTTCGGTTCCAGACAAAGCTGAAAATGCTCAAAGGTAAACTGAAGGTATGGAACAAATCCACCTTTGGAAATATATTCAAAGATCAAAGAGAGTTGGAGGAAAAAATGAATAAGCTTCAACAAATGATCATCAAGGAAGGATGCTCAACCAATGCAGAGAACCAAGATAAGATATTATCAACTTAGATGGAAGAAAGAAGGAGCCAAGAAGAAATCCTATGGAGACAAAAATCAAGGATTTGTTGGCTTAGAGAGGGAGAACGAAACACAAAATTCTTCCACCGCTCCACTATTCAGCACAGGATGCATAACAAAATCACTGTCCTCAAAAACCAAAATGGAGAACATCTGGAAAAGCAAGAGGACATAACGAAGGAGTTGCGCAACCACTTCAGGAACACTCTACAAGAACCTAATAATCAGAGGCATGAGGCTATAGGGAAAATCACTCAACACATTCCTAAGCTGATTACGGAAGAACAAAAACAGATGCTGCTCAAAGCCACCACTCTTGCTGAGGTGGAACAAGTAGTCTTCCAGCTGAAAGTCGGAAAAGCTCCAGGCCCTGATGGATTTACCACCAAATTTTTCCACTTATTCTGGGAAGCCATTAGAGATGAAGTCTGGGGTGTAGTGGAGGAATCACACACCACTCACTGGCTTCTTCCAGTGCTTAATGCTACCTTCATCACTCTAGTTTCAAAAGAAGACAAAGCAGCCTCGCCAAGTAAGTACATGCCCATAGAACTCTGCAATGTCATTTATAAAATAATCTCCAAAGTTATTGCTAACAGGCTGAAGCAACACCTCCCCATGATCATCTCCCCAGAGAAAACGGGCTATGTTGAAGGCATGCAAATCCTTGATGGCATCATCCTAACCCACAAAGTCATACAATATCTCAAATCCTCCAAAAAACTAGGTATGCTCCTCAAAATCGATCTATCCAAGGCTTTTGACAAACTTAGTTGGGACTATATCAAAAATGTCATTCTGGTCTTCGGCTTCATCCATACCTTGGTACAATGGATCATGAGCCTCTTTACCTCTCTATTTCTTTCCATCTTGTCCAATGGTATACCCTCTGCAACTTTCAACCCCTCAAGAGGAATGAGACAAGGGGACCCCCTCTCACCCTTCATTTTCATCATCATGGCTGAAGGGCTGGGTCGCCTCCTCAAAAAATCCATCCACTCAGGTGCTATGTGAAGACATGCTGGATCGCCCCCTACTTAAACTATGTGAACACTTTTTGCAAAAACCAACTTAAATGTAAACTAACTAAATGCCTACAAAAAGCAACAAAAATGAGTTCTCAGAAGCTGTGGGGTAACAACACAGGTGTTGGCAGATACATTAGGGGCTGCCCAACACACTTACAAGCAGAAAAAATGCAGAAGATAAGGAGAAAAAATCTCTCTGCAAATTGTGTGAAAAAACCTCTAACAGATGCGCTTTCATGCGTGCAGGTCACTCCTGAACGTGCGCAATGCGCTTTTGTGTGAAAAAAATACGCGCAAAATTCCTGCAAGTAAAAGATTAGGAGTTGCCTTCTTCAGTCTATCACCTCAGTGAGTCTAGGGACTGCAAGATGGGTCAGAGGACTGTCAGCTCCACTCCAGCATAGACTAAGGGTCTCCTGCAAAAGATGGCACAACCACATAAACTTTGAAACATGTCAGCGGAGTCGCCAATCCTATTGTGGTGGATTCGACACATGGGTGTACGAAATTGCACGAGCTTAGAGAGTGTGGTCTACTCTCTAAAATATTGGTAACATGTAGTATGTGGGGGGAGCTCAAAAGCATAAAACTTAAATGAAATAATATGCTGAAGTATGCTCTAGTTAAAAAACTAAAACTAAAAACATAAAAGAATCTATATAGAGATTTCCAAATAGTAATAATGCAAACGATGGCTCGATGGCCTCTTTTTATTGAATGCTTGGAATAAAAGAAAATATTACCCACTTGCCAAAGGGCCTCTAGGAAATGGTTCTAGGTCCCGATGCAAGGATGTTTGTCTTTCAAGTTCTGACTTCTGACGCAGTCTAAATCTCTCTCTCTCCTATGGTGGACTAAGATGTTGGGTGGCCAACTATCGAGTCCGCTTTAGCTCCAGCTCCTTGGGTCACACACAATGATGGTGTTGCTTGGGAAACTTTGGCCAACATAACCTTGTGATCACCATTTGTTCATCTCTTGGTGGGTTTATATAGGTGAGCTTCAAATCTTCCTTCCCTCCCTTGGTACATAATGGATGGTGACCCAAGGGAGAGGTGTGATTCCATTGTGTGCTCAAATATTCTTTTGTGTGCTCACATAATGTCTAAGGAGCCGCTAGTGGTTGTCCTTAGGCGGCTTTCACATAAGGAGTAACTGTCCTTTGCTTGTAGTGGTCCTGGAAAGTGACTTTTTTCCATTTCCAGGAATGCGCGCTTTTCGGGCAAAAGGGCGCGCAGAAGGCGCTATTCTCAAAGGAAAAAGCATGCATTTGAGCATTTATGACTAGTTCAAATTTGATTTTCTCAAAACCTTAGAGATTTTAAATAATTCTTGATTCCATAATGTATTCCTGTCCTGTAAATCCTTGGGCTCGACATTAATTGATGTCATCTTCTATTGTACGATTTTCCAGTGTTAACGTAGGGTTTACCCCTCCACAACCTTCCCCCCTCCTCCCATCAACAATTTGTGGATGACAACATGGTCATGGGTTATCCCTCGGTCCAGGAAGCCCGTACCCTCAAATATCTTCTAGATTCCTTCTCTAAAACCTTCGGTACAAAGGTCAACCCTGAAAAATCGCAAATCCTTTTATTCCACACCCCCCCTCTATCTCAACGCAACGTTGCCTGCATCCTAGGCTTCTCCATCGCATCCTTACCCTCCAAATACCTTGGAGCCCCTCTCACTAACACGACCATTAATCACTCCTCTTGGTGAGCTCTACATGAAAAAATGGAAACCAAACTATCCAACCGGGCCCATCGTACTCTCAATATAGCACGCCATTTGGTTATCATCAAAGTAGTACTGCAATCCCTCCCCATATAACTATTCTCGGTACTGGAAACCCCCAAATGGGTCCTCAAGGACATGTGCAAATTGCAAATAAATTTTCTATGGGGTGGTACCAAAGAGAAAAAAAATGAGCTTTAGTCAACTGGAAGGAAGTGTGTACTCCTAAAATTCATGGGGGGCTATGGCTGCACAACCCTGAGCACAATAACAAAATCATGGGAGCTAGTATCTGGTGGAAATGGGTCTCCAACCCCCACACTCCATGGGTTAACCCATGGGCAGCCAAATATGCTTGTTCATGGCCCAAGGAGGACCTTATCAGATTCAACATAGAGCCAAGAGGATCCCGAATCTGGAAAGCAACAAGAAACCAAAAGCAAATGATACAGGCCCACAACTTCTGGGAGTTGCGCAATGACATTCAAGCTAGATTCTGGGAAGAATCCTGGCAACAATTGCCAAGACTCTCCTCTATCTTCCCCAGACCATTATGGAGTGCAGATTTATAGGCAAGGCAAAGGAAGAGTGTACAAGGTTTCTGGACCGATGACACAACTCAAGGATATAGGAACTAGCTACATACAGACAAATGACAAGATGACTGGAACAATGAGAGTCACACAAACATCTAGGAGGAACTAAGCGCTAAAATAAAAATCAAAGCACAACCAGGACCTGAAATTCTTCGTTGGGGTCACATGCCAAGTGGAAACTACTCCACCAAGGAAGATTGCAACCTCCTACATCAGCAGAACCCAAATCCCACCAATATCATCTGGAAAAAGATATGGTCGGCCAAACTATAGCCCAAAGTAGCCACCTTTTTATGGCTGCTCAGTAAACGACACATCCTCACATGGGATAATATTTTGAAGAGAGGGTTTGTAGGACCCTCAAGATGCCCTCTATGCGAGGAAAAATTTGAAACCATCAACTATTTGTTGGACCAATTCCCTACCTCTAACGCCATATGGGACATAATAACAGTACTATGCAGACGTACCAATAGAGAAAGGGGCAACATCATCAACACCATCAGGAGTTGGACGGACAATCCTTACTCCAACAACCTCTTGAGTAGACTCTGGCAGATAATTCCGGGCATTCTTATCTGGAACATATGGAAGGAAAGGAACAATCGAATCTTCAAAGACAAAGTATCCACCTTAGAGCATCTCTAGGCAAGGATACATGGCAACCTCACTGAAATAATGGCCCTAAATGCCTGGAGCCAGGAGGATCTCCACACCTCTACTACGGAGCATCACATATGGAACCACTGGCACATGAGCATAAATACCCCACTGGACATCAACCCAAAGAGCGTCGGTAGAACCCTTGCTCCTAAAAAATGGAAGCCCCCCCCAAATGGCTTCTTCAAATGTAATTTTAATGGCACTTCTAAAGGCAACCCCATAAATGTAGGATTCAGAGGTATTCTCAGGAACTCTCAGTGAGAGCCACTTCAGATTTACTACAGTAATATGGGGTGGGATAGCAAAAAATTTTCGAAGCTTGAGGGGCTCATCCAGGGTATCTACATAGCTATTGAGTTTCACTATTTCCCCCTAGAAATGGAGGGAGACTCGCAAATCATCACCATGGCGGCCACAAGAATTATCCATGGTACAACTTCCACAAAGGTATCTACCAGTTGGAAGCTAGCCCACAGGATCAAGCTTCTGGAACAACTGATACACAATCACAGATCCATTACTTTTTTCCATATGCGAAGGAAAGAAAGTTTAGTTGCGGACCTCCTTGTGAACAAGGGGGTAGAAAGCCACAGAGATATGTATCATTCCAAACTCACCCAGGCAAAGGATGTTTCTTTAAGATGAGAATGCCATGATCTCATTCAAAAGGATCTACTCTCCCCAGATGCAGGTGACAGCAGGAGTAAGAATGACAATCGCCTCTCCCATGCCCATGAGGACGAAGATCTGCAGCGGAGGTCCTCACCCGATGTGGATCCTCAAGCCAGTAATAATCCGCATGAGATGAACGAGATAAGGTATGATGAATACACTCTTGGACAATATCACCCCCTCTAGGGTACCTCTCTGCCACAATCGTCCTAAATGATTACCTATATTGACAGGTCGATCGGCCATAACTCTTCACTCGAGCCCACTCATGAAAATGGTTATGGTACGCAGCTGCGTGCGAGGCACAATCATGTTCTACCCCTTCGCATGTGTCACAAGCCTTTTAAAACAAAGGCTCCTCAACACAAAGAGACACACAATCAACTCATTCAGTTTTATTTGTTGATTCTGTTCTTTCCCTCCTGCACACCTAGTCAGCTACGCATCCCTCTCCCTAGAGCTTCGCTATGCAGAAAACCCTAAGCTACAATTCATCCAGCCTGCGCATCTTACCCAAGCTCCATCTGTCCTACCAGTCACATAATCCTGCGCATACCCATTACCACGTGCCCCTTGATGTGCTTTCCCCCCCAACGTCCCCCCCTGTCTTCTTGTGCTTCTCCCCTGCTTTGATCCTCCCCCCGTGCTCAGCACTCCCCCAACTCCATCACACCTCTTCTTCAGCTGACCATGGTGCCACGACTGCACCAAAGAACCATTCGTGGAGGGCAGAGAGGAGCGCTCCTCGGTAATTACCACCATGGGACGGATAATCGCCTGGAGTTTGTTGAAGGCTCCTCAAAGATCTTTACAGGCTCAAAGGATGTACTCAGGTCAGTGAGGCAACAACTCTATCAGAGAAAGCATAAGAAGGTACTCGCCTATGGCATTAGTTGTTGGGTCACATGAGCGAGGAAGGTCTTCAGGTACTGATGAACCACAAGTTGCTTCCTCATTTGAAATCCTTGAAGTTGGATTTTTGTAAACATTTTGTTTATGATAAACAATCTAAACATAAATTTAAAACTGGAAGTCATAATAGTAAATAAATTTTGGACTATATCCATTCTAATCTTTAGGGACCATCTCCTATTGTGTCTTATGGAGGTGCATTATACTTCTTAACATTCATTAATGATTTCTCTCGGAAATTCTAGGTATATATGTTTAAAAAGAAAGATGATGTATTTAATGTTTTAAAATAATTTAAAGCTATGGTGGAAAAGAAAATTGGAAAATCAATTAAATGTTTAAGAACTGAAAAATGGAAATGAATTTAATTCTTTAGAATTTGAACAATTCTATAAGGATTAAGGGATTGTTAGACATAAAACTTTTGTTTATACTCCTCAGCAAAATGGCAATGTTGAATGTATGAATCAGACTCTCATGGAAAGAGCCAGAAGAACCATCAACAATGGTAACCTGCAAAAGGAGTTATGGGCAGAAGAAATATCCATTGCTTTTTATTTAGTAAATAGATCACCTTTAGTTGTAATTAACTGTAAAATTCCTGAATAAGTTTGGTCAGGTCATTCTTGAGATTAGTCACATTTAAGGATTTTTGGTTGTGAGGTCTATGCTCTTATTCCAAAGAATCAACGTTCAAAATTAGATCCAAAAGAAAAGTGTTACGTCTTTGTTGGATATGACTATACGGTGAAAGGACACATGTTGTGGGATCATTCTTCACGTAAGATAGTCATTAGTAGATATGTAAATTTTGATGAATATTCTCTTCTAAAATCGGATGTTGGAAAATTTGAACAGGAACATGTATCACTGAATCAAAAAATTCAGTTGGAGTCTAAATTTTTTCCAAAAAGTCGAAAGGAAGGAGAGAATTCTGAAGAAAAAGGTGAAGAAGAAGAAATAAAGGAAGATGTAGAAGTTTCAGAACCAGTTCATCAACCAGTCACTCTAAGAAGGTCTACAAGGGAAACAAGAACACCTAAAAGGTATGAAGATTATGCTTCATCTATTTCATTGATTGTTGAAGATGGGGAACCTTATTTTTATCATGAAGTAGTGGATAATGTGAATAGCGAAAAATGGAAAAAGGATAGGGAAGAAGAAATGGTTTCCCTAGCCAAGAAAAAAACATGGGATCTTGTAGAACTTTTGGAAGGGAGAAGTGTAGTTGGATGCAAATGGGTCTTCAAATTGAAACAAAATGTTTATGGAATTATCGAAAGGTATAAGGCTAGGCTGGATTCAAAAGAGTATTATTAGGTTGAAGGTAGTTATTTTCATGAGATTTCTTCACCCCTCGTAAATCTTGTTTCTATTCATATTGTGTTAGCACTAACTACATTACTTGATCTTGAGTTAGAACATTTAGATGTTAAAACAAATTTTCTACATGCTGATTTGGGTGAAGAGATTTATATGGAACAACCATAAGGTTTTGTACAAGTTCGCAACAAAATATTAGTTTGCAAGCTTAGGAAATCATTGTATATCCTGAGGCAGTGGTACAAGAAGTTTGAATCCTTCATGATGAGCCAGAATTTTAACAGAAGTGAGTATGATCATTGTGTATACATAAAAAATTTCAATGGCATCTTCATTATCTTGGTTTTGTATGTTGACGATATGCTTATTGCAAGCCAAAGCATGGGAGAAATCAACAGGTTAAAGGATCAATGCTCTAAGACATTTGACATGAAGGATCTTGGAGCAGAAAAACATATCTTGGGCATGGAGATAAACATAGACATGAATAATGGTAAGCTTTGGTTATCATAACAGAAATATGTGGAGAAAGTACTTGAAAAGTTTGGTATGAACAATGTGAAACTTGTTAATGTTCCATTAGCTTCCCATTTTAAGTTTTCTTTGATTTTGAGTCCTAGAACTGATGAACAAAATATGTATATGTCTCGCATACCATATGAAAATGAAGTAGGAAACTTAATGTATGTGATGGTATCTACAAGACCTGACATTTCACATGCAGTTGAAGTTGTCAGCATGTTAATGGCAAATCCAGGAGAAGAACATTGGCGAGTAGTGAAATGGGTGCCTCGATATTTGAGAGGAACAAGTGACCGTTACATCATCTTTAATGGTAGTGAAGGATTAGTTTGTAGATATGTGGATGCTATTTATGCAGGTGATTTAGACAAAAGGAGATCTACTACAAGTTATGTTTTTACTCTTGCAGGTGGAGCAATCAGTTGGATGTCAAAGCTTCAAGAAACAATTGCCTTGTCCACTACTGAAACAGAGTACCTAGCTGCTTCATATGCCTATAAAGAGGCATTCTGGTTAAAAGGTCTACTTGATGAGATTGGAAGGATGCAGGAGAAAGTGAACGTTGTTAAGTCCCTATATTAATAGTGTATTCCCTTATTATGTTAGTGTAGCACCCCTTATTGTTATTGTTGTGCCCCTGTAACCCCCATATTGTTATTATTGTGCCCTTACATTATTATTGTTAGGTCGTCTAGGATTACATTGTGGCCCCATGGACTCCTATATATAGAAAGGAGGTTTTGTAATTTGTATCATCCAAGAATTGTTCATTCATGTAATGTATTAGAGGTTTTCCCCTCTAAGTGGCTTATTTCTAAGGCGTTGATATCTCTTTTCTTCTATTTTTGGAGCTGGTTTCACAAGATTTGGTATCAGAGCTTTGGATTCTAGGGTTTTATTGCTCCAAACAGGTCATCGTGGAATTTTCGCTATAAATGTTTTTCTACGATGGTTAAGAAGCTGAAATTTTTAGAGTGCGAAGCCGAAATCCTGAGGAACATCGTTGCAAAATTTCAGAGCTTGGTTCGAAACATTTTTGGAGATATGATCTCTGGAAGTTAGGGCTTGTTGTAGGCTCCTGAATTTCACTTAAAAAGGTCATCGCGGAATTTTCTCTATAAAGCTTTTTCTACAAAAGTTTAGAAGCTGAAATTTTTAGAGCGTGAAGCCGAAATCTTGAGGAACATTGTCGCAAAATTTTAGAGCTTGGTTCACAATATTTTCGGAGATATGATCTGTGGAAGTTAGGTCTTTTTCAGGCTCCCGAATATCATCTCAAAGAGGTGATCGTGGGAAAATATTCATAACTCTCTCTTGAGCATTGGATTTGAATTCTGTAAAAAGTGACTGGAATCACACGGACTGTATTTTCCTGTCTATAAATTTTAGAGCCAAAGGAGAAAACAGTGACACGTGGCAAGTCGTACAAGTTCGCTCAACCGAACTAGTCCATAATTAGGTCATTGTGGGAGATTGGACATAACTTTGCCTTGAAGAATCCAAATCAGGTAGACCTGTGGCATTCGAAAGAGGATTCAGAGGGCTACCTCAAGGCCAAATTTCAGTTATTGTGGATCCTAAATCACATAGATAATTTAGTTTCAATATTGAGCTTCTCAAAAGCAAGAAAAATGTGTGTATTCGGTTTTTAAAATTGCATAACGTTTGTTTGAAAAAGCAGTTTGAAGTGATTCCAATGGCATATTTTAGAATTTTTATCAGTATTGGGTTCTATAATGCCTCTAAAAAATAATTACATACCCATTAATGATTAGGTGATCAAGTCCTTAATGGAAAAATGCTCAAAAAATTAGTTGCTTAGAATTGGTCCAAATCAGAACGACAGGAAAGAGCTCGGAAAAACAATCCTATAGCCATGAACGACACTGAAAACCGAAGTTGTATGAGAAAGTTATTCAGCTTTGAAGTTTTCCAATTTCAGTTAAAAAAAGGCCAGTTTGACTTTATAAAAAATTTATTTAAAAAAAAATATTCCACAGAATATTTTGGGAATATTCCATGGAATATTCTATAGAATATTCCAGTGGAGAGCCAATCACAGGGCACCACGTGGCCAGCCCGGAGGCTGCCACGTGGCCCCATGGGTCGAATGAAATTGGTGTTACAAAACTTTGTTTAGTGGACGAGAGTCGACCCCGGGTCGAGGCGAAGGCAACCGGATGGCCAGACCATTGGGCCACAGGAGGTTCTTAATATGTATAGCCACAACGTTCTATTTAAACTTTACACAAGGTTTGGGCGGGGCCCGAAAGGGGGCTAGTCCCCTCAGCATTGGACCAACTACTCTGAACCGTGTCTTAAATCCATTGGCGCGCAACGTGGTTGAAATGAGGTCATGTGCTTTTCGGCGGGGGCTGTTATATGAAGTATATCATATGGTTTTTGCATTAAAGTTTTTCGCTTTAAACTCAAAGTTTTAAAACGAATTCCGAAGGTCATGGTCCCGTGGTCTTATCCAATAGCACCTATAATTGGCGGAAGATTCGGCGGAGGGCCAAACATTTAGCGCCGCCCCTTCTGGAAAACCACAACTCGTTTTCGAACATGGCACTGAAAGTAGTGCATCTTGTTCAAAGTAGCTATGAGCTCAGCGTGTTCCTCTCGCTAGATTCGGTTCGCTATTTCCAACTGCTCCTGTAAGGACTAAATCAACTCTCTGCAATTCTCTAGAAAAAATGGGTGAGTTGCCCTCAAGCCATGCACCACACGACCTGCACTCCCTCACCGACCTGTGTCGCCTCATCCCGCCCCTCTTTTGAGGTTGTTGTGCACGTCGCCCTCATCCATTCATCACACCACCACGACCACGACCACCATGCATGTCTAATGCCACCCTCCTCGAGCACACTCTCATCTTGCCACCCTAATGAACCCCGACAGTCTCCACTTGCAAAGTCATTGTTAGCAATTGAGCCGCCCAATTACCTCGGCCAGCCGAGTTTGGCCTAGCTGGGAAGAAGGAGCGACCTCAATGCGGGGTTGGCTGCATGTTCACCGGACCGATGCCGATTTGTGTCAAGCAATTGAGGGGGATAGAGACAACATCGACATCCTCCATGGCTTACCATTACTAATCCAACAAGACTCCCCTCACCCAAATGCGTAGGTGCCAACCACCCTGATGGGATTGAGTACTCTCGCCACCCTCTTCGTTTCAGCGTCGGCCGACCATTACCAACCCACCACCCCGCAAATCTTTCCACCACTGACCCAAACACATAATTTACCTGTAATTTGGATATGCCAGGAACACGAAGTCCAGGGGAAACACTCAATTTCTCAACACACACTGAGAAGAATCCACCCAAGGACATCAAAACCAAGAAAACACTTCAATCTACCAGAGCCACAATCATTTCGCCCACAAAAGCACAAACTGTTGCACACCAAAGAACGAGGCAACCCAATTACGAACCAAGAAGCTGGGGGGGAGCTCCGCCAACAGAACTGCCACCAAACCCAGCCACGGAGCCTTCGACGCTGCTCACTTCTGCTTCCAGAGTACTAGTAACATAGAGAAACTAATTCACATATACACCAAAGCTTCCGAGAGGCCGGCTCCTCCAGGAACCACACACCACACTCGCACACACACTAAATTCCACCCTCTAGAAAAGAAAGTTACAAGTTTTCGAGTACAAAACCCAATGAAGGAATGCCATCATTGGGGTCACGACCTTCCCCACACCATAGATCGTTAACACTTCCTATTCCGGCGAGTTGAATACTAATAACATGCAATGAGCTGAAACGCAAACCAAATACACTTGTCTCTTGCCATATGTTGTCACTGAGCTTTTCCTCCCACGTGGTTGACCCAATTGCCAAATGTTAATCGTCATTACCATGTGGTGCCTCATGCACCTAGATCCTCACCCCCATCAAGGATTTATTATTACATTTTTACCGTCGTTTAATTATTATATATTTTGGAGTTTTTGGTTTGAATATGGCCGAATAATTTTTTTGGTAAAATCTCTATTTTTTGTTGTTTAAAATTTGTTTTTGACTCAATTTTAACATCCTGAAAAGCTCTTGAGGTACTTGGATTGTAGACAGTTCACAACTCAAATTTATGATTTTAAAAAATCCTTATGAGATTCTAAGCAAATTCAAATTACATGGAGTTTGCAAAGAAAGAAAAATAGTGCAATAAAAACCAGTCCAATAACCCACCTACACAGAGATTGCAAAGATAGAGAGAATCAACCAAGGAAAAAAAATAAAAGTAGTAACTTATTAAAATGTTCAATTTTTTTTATAAATTATATTAAAGTTTAATAATATAATTATAGGTAAGATTATAATTTTATTTTGTATTATTTAAATTACAGTTTTAATATATAAATGATTTAGTGATCACCTTAAAAAAATGTTGTGATATATATATATCATTTGAATTGTATTGGCATAACTATAATATAATTATATAGTTTAGATGACTAATAAATATAGATAGACATTTATTTATGATAAACATTAAAACATTTACTTCATAATATATCTCATATCACATAAAATAAAAATAAAAAACACAAAAAATAACTAAATTATTATTAATATTATTAGTTATAGAAAAAATAATATATAAATTAAACACATCTACAATTAAAAAAAACATGTAACATATTTTTAATTGTGGAGATGCACTTCATTTAACCATGCAGGTTTTTAACCCATCAATAAACTTTGTCCCAATACTATGGTTTTTCAATTCTACATATCTAAAAAAGCATAACTCAACTTTGTCCAAATATCATGGTTTATCAATACTATATGTTTAAAAAACTATATCTTATTTCATATGGCTAGTTCATATATCTTTGTTTTTAATTAACCAATTTAATAAAGGCTAAACACAATTTTAACAATTTATACATATTTTTATCATTTTCTGAAAAGAATGATACAAATCTTTTTTATGTCTAATATGTAATTTAAAAAGTATAAGTAAAATAGTTTTAGAAAAATATATATAAATCAAGCTGTAATTTTAAATATAGTGATAAATCTAATAAAAAATTGAACTCATAATCTATTCCCAATGGAAATTTAATAATTCATATCAAATTTTAATATTTTTAAAATTTTAAATGAGATTAAAAAAAATTAATTTAAATAATTAGAATTAAAATTAATAAAAAATGTAGTTGTAATCTAGTTTGGAGTTTTTTTCAGATTTTATTTTATTTATCAAAAATTTGGTAAAAATATATTGGAATCATAAAGTTGAATTGTGAACTTTCCACAATCCAAATGCCTCAAAAATTTTTAGAATGCTAAATTGAGAAAAATAATATAAACAACAACAAAAAAATAGAAATTTAACCAAACAAAATTATTCTACCATATTTAAAAAATATAATAGTTAAACAATACATAAATATGACACTACAAAATTTTAAAAAATATATATTATTTATTTAAATATAAAATTTTAATAATTTATATAGCCTTCTATTAATTCTATTAAATTTTAAATAATTTTTTAAATAAAATTAATATAAACTAATATAAAATTTTAATATCTCATATAAAAAAAACTTAACTTTTTAATCCAATTTTAAATAAAATTGATAAAAATTAATGTAAAATTTTAATAACTCATATAAAAACTCTATAGACGTGTTGTTACCTAACTCATCTCAGAACTCTACAACGAAGGAACACAACCTCGAGAGTGGTCACTTATCCGCTACTACCCAACCAAAAAAATTTAAATACTGAAAGTGACTCTCTTCACTTTATTGATTAGCCTAATGTATAGCCATGCTTCTACATACCATTGGATACTGTCATGATAGTTTGTAACCCCGCTATTACGGCTGTCACTACGGTACTAGAGTTTGTAGACAACCAACTCAATGCTCCGACTCCACGGAAGCATATTAATAATGTGTTGTTGACAACCAAAAGGCCTACTTTATTCCATCCAATATATCTAGAGATTAACTTGTATAAAAATAACAATCTCAAAAAATCATGTGTTAGTTGACAAATTATGAAACTATATTTCATAAACACTCTTTTTTATTTGCTATAATAGATTTTGAAACTAGTATTATTTTGTATAGTTTTTCTTTTGAAAATAAAATTTGCAAAAGAAAAGATGACAAAAGAGAAATATATTCACAAGAAATTAAATTTAACAAATTAATTACATATTTGTTAGATAAAGATATTGAATCAACACTCAAAATTGATGAACAATAAGACCATGAATAAAATGATATACCAAGGAGATTCAAAGTAAATAAATACAGGGAAATCCAACTCAAAGTCTGAAAAGGAAAAGGGAGAGAAACAAAAAAGACAATGATATACATGGTGTTGTACACATTTGGGGTCTTACTACAAAAGATAATGAGATTTTCATCTAACTGACTCAATTGTTGAGATTGGTCTATCACAAGATGAACTAGTAGTTGCATTCGATCTCATGCTTCATATTTCAAGTGCTTCCTCCAGTAATGAAATTCCATTTTATCCACTTAGGTATTACTAGAGACTACCTCCCACCTAAAACATATTGACTTCTTGATATGGATATTTCATAGCATAAAGCCATGCATTTGATTCTATGAACAATGTGTAACACCCATTTCCCACATCTACCCAAGTAACCGGCCAACGGAGGTAAACATATAGTGAGAGGCTACGCTAATGAGATTCAACCTCCTATGTGACCTTAAGGAAGTGGAACTGACGGAAACACAACCTACAGACCTTCTACAACAACCACAACGCCCCCAGAAGGCAACCCAACCATTCAAGTCTCTTACCCCTAGGTCCCACTGACATTTTGAACCCCTTTGAGTCATAGATGCAAGCATAACACTACATGCTAGCGGCAAGGAGGCAATAGCCGCAAGCATAACACTGCATGCCAACAACCAGGGCCCCAAAAAAACAATTCTGTGTCGGCATCTCCGGGATTTTAGCCACCTTTTCAGGCCCATAACCCAGTGCTCTACCCAGAACATCATGAAAAGATCAGAGATGATAAATGACAACAAAACAATGATAAGAAAGCAATCACATAATTAAGAACTCATCTAGACCCTTCCTAGCCAGGAAAGACATTTTGTCAAACATGTCACAAACATGAAAGCTATAGGGTATAAACAACAAAACACAACAAAGGGATCTCATACTTATCTCAGAATTGCTAAGAAGCATTGTTCCCCTACATCATAAGCTACAATACAATCTATTTGACCATAGATACATTGTGCATTCATTTACAAGTAAAAACATGGATAGAGCCACACATCATCACTGATAAAATACATGCTTATAACCAACATATAACAATAGAAATACAATGGATACAACAACAATAGAATCCACCTAATAACCAGTGAAATTATACATCAAACACCAAAGGAATGAGCTTCTCATTAATGAATGTAAAACCAACCAAAGATGGGACTTCCACGTTCCACCTGACCATAGTTCGGCTGAGCCAAACTCTCTTCAGCCAATCACCCCTGTGCCATATTCTAAGCATAAATGCAAGACTCAAACCAAAATAACTAACTAGGGCATCTCGAGGCCAATGGAGAAGTTTGAATCTCCACTGATGATAATATGATCCCACCTCATGATGCTTGAGGCCATCAACTTATCCCAGTATTCCTCTCTGTTGTGGTAGGGGACATAGACATTGATAAAACATATCAGTATATCAAGCCCATTTATAGTGATGTCGGCCCCTAGAATCCCTTCTCTACCTTACTAGCATCCCACATTGATAGTTCTATTATTAAATCCCATAGTGCATCCTCCATATCTCCCTCTAACATCTAGAGTCTAGAAGCTCCAGTCTGGGAGAAGTGAGGTGAGCATTTTGTGGATATAATCTCTATCCCCCAAAGTTTCTTGAAGAAGAAGAGCGTCAACTCTCACAAGTGCCAACAACCTTCTTAGTGCCAGTTTTTTGTCGGGACCGGCTAATCCCCTACAGTTGAAAGAGAGACGGATCATGGATCACCCATGTCAAGGGTGTCCATTGATCTAAGAACCTCGTCGATAGATGATTGTTTCCCTGATGCTACCTCCATACTAGCCTGAAGGATAACTTTAGATAGAGAAGATGGTCTGCCCCTAACAACTTTTGATTGGGAACCTATGGGGTCGGTGCCGAGACCATAGGCATGGGGCGTAGAGGCCTTAGTCAAGGATCTAAGGTTGTAACGATGGCCAAAACTATTGCCCGAGAGTTCACTAAGTGATTGGGAGCTATTATCTCCCACTAGGGTATGAGGGTTCGGCCGAGAAATGGCAGGAGGGGCAGTTACAACAAGACAAACAATGGGATCCAGATTGCATCTAATTAAATCAATTTTAGATGTAGCTAGAGATATAACAGGAGACACATTGTGATTAAAATCATAATTGAAGGCATAAGGAGTAGTGAGAGGAGTACCCGGGATTAGAGTAGTCTCCTCCTCATGAGGATGAGAGACGCAGGCCTATGGAGCTAGTGGCACTTGTATGGGTGACATCTTCCTGGGGGTATGCAGCAACACAGGCTCTGCCAAGGGTCTCTCCTAAGTAGAGTCTGGTTCACGAAATCCAACAATTTGGGTCCCCACATGCACCAAAACTTTTGTAGGTTCAGAATTTACTGTGGTGATAAGCGGGAATTCCTTGTATAGATACCCCACTTCTTGACAACGACAACACCAAAATGGTACCCCTTCATAGTCCAAAATCTGGCATCTTGAAATATATCTGAATTGCTAGTTGTGGCTCTCCACCAAACCTTCCCGAGTGTCCAAGTAGACAAGAATCCAAGCTACTAAGATATTTCCTGTCTCTAGGTAGGACCTGTCATGATCCAAATAAATCCCTAAGTCTTCTCCAATGAATTGAAGTGCTTCCTCTGTCCAAAATTGCAGTGGGAGTCTCGGCAGCTGCACCCAGATAGGTCATGCTCCCATCTTCTCCTTATCAGGATCAAACAGGGGAGTCCATTGCTTGAGAAAAAATAGTGTCACTTCTATATGCAATATTTGGTAAGAACCCAATTCACCATCTCAGGATGGGGGAAAATTAGGGCAAACCACCCTCTGTTCATCGTGAGCACCCCAGGAAGTTGCTCCATATTTTTCCCCCAAATTTCAGTTGTCCATATCTTGAGTCTGACATTGGTGTAGTTCCTCCCTCGAACACGTCCAACCAGGACCGTTTGTGAGGTTTCCTCCAACTTCTCCATACCAATACCTTCACCAAAGATTAGGTTCCTTTTGTGTTCTCGACTCTTTGTGCACCTGTGTTTCTTTTTACCAGTATTGTGGGAATTCTTGTCTCAGATATGGCCTTCTACTTCCAGTATTGCATCGTCCGAATCAGACGTCCTGATGTCCTTCGTCGGTGGAATTGCCTTGGTAATGCCTTCGAAGCAGCCAGATGCTGCCACAAATGGGGGCTCCCCTAGATTGTCTGTAGGTGTGTTTCCATCCATAACATGGTTTATGCCTAAATGCTCGAATCCAAAGGACCCCTCTAGGTTACCAACATTTTCCCCCAGCCCTTTCGTTATTGGACCCAAAACGTCTGGAGTTACTTGGGCTTGTTGCTCTCATAGCCTGAGAAAAAATGGCGAGGGCATTGATTACATTGGCGAAGCGAATACCGCCAGGAAGGGTTCAGAATAAACCGCTTCAGATGCCTCATAGGGTTCCTTAGAGACAAGGTGAGCTTGTGATGACTCACCTAGCTCCATGTCCACTTTCTCTATCTCTACTAGGTCAACTCCTTGAGTCGTCCCACCTATCTACTGAGGTGTTAACCCTGCCCATATCTACGACGGTTCTAGGTTGTCGAAAGAGTAATCCATCTCAACCTCTTCCATATCTCTGTTCCGAGAAATTTTTCCCTGTTTCCAAGAGTTCCTGAGACTTTCCGCGAAATCCTTGTCTGTTCAGAGGTGCTAGCTCAGAGACTGTGACCGTCAACCATATCAGATGGGGTCCAGAGTATATGCGAAGGGTTCAAAATAATTACCCACTGTCAGGTTGTCGGGGCCATTGAGAAACGCCAAAGGCACACAACTGCTAGTCTTCAGCTATGGAGTCTGTGACCATTGGCGTCAAACCTCGTTAATCCCGAGTATTGAGATTCCCTTAAAATGGTCGATATATCATCTGCACAATGTCAAATAGATAGTCTAGGTCTCGTGTCACCACACCAGGGTAAAACATTTGGCTGCCCTAAACCGATCAATGCACCTCCCTTAGTAGGTCGTGCTCCCATGGAGTCCGTTGTAGATTAGGGTTTGATTTCAGCTAGGGTTGTTGCCATTGTTCTATCACTAGAGCTCTCCCGGATTATCATAACACTTATTTCGATGCTCATACAACTTTTTCCTTTCACTTCTTTGTTATTCGCGATGCTCTTGAAGTGATTTGACAATGGAATCTCGTCTGGGTCTATATGTTGAAAAAGAAAATTGATGTATTTAATGCTTTTAAATAATTTAAAGCTATGGTGGTAAAGAAAACAAGAAAATCAATGAAATGTTTAAGAACTGACAATGACAATGAATTTACTTCTTTAGAATTTGAACAATTATGTAAGGATGAAGGGATTGTTAGATATAAAACTGTTGTTTATACTCCTCCGCAAAATGGCGTTGTTGAATGTATGAATCAGACTCTCATGGAAAGAGACAGAAGCATAAACAACAATGCTAACCTGCAAAAGGAGTTGTGGGTAGAAGCAATATCTATTGCTTGCTATTTAGTAAACAAATCACCTTCAGTTGTCATTAACAGTAAAATTCCCGAAGAATTTTGGTCAAGTCAGTCTTGTGATTATTCACATTTAAGGATTTTTGGTTGTGATGTCTATGCTCTTATACCAAAGAATCAACGTTCAAAATTAGATCCAAAAGAAAATTGTTATGTATTTGTTGGATATGACTATACAGTGAAAGGATACATGTTGTGGGAACCTTCTTCACGTAAGATAGTCATTAGTAGATATGTAACATTTGATGAATATTCTCTTCTAAAATCGAATGTTGGAAAACTTGAATAGGAACAAGTATTTTCGAATCAACAAATTCAGTTGGAGGCTAAAATTTTTCCAGAAATTCGAAAGGAAGGAGAGACTTCTGAAGAAAAAGGTCAAGAAGAAGAAACAAAGGAAACTGTAGAAGTTTCAGAATCAGTCACATCAACCAATCACTCTAAGAAGGTCTACAAAGGAAAGAATAACATCTAAAATGTAGGAAGATTTTTCTTCATATATTGCATTGATTGCAGAAGACGAGGAACCTTCTTATTATCAGGAAGTAGTGGATGATGCGAATAGCGAAAATTGGAAAAAGGCTATGGAAGAAGAAATGGATTCCCTAGCCAAGAACAAAACGTGGGCTCTTGTAGAACTTCCAGAAGGGAGAAGTGTTTTTGGATGCAAATGGGTCTTCAAATTGAAACAAAATGTTGATGGAAGTATTGAAAGGTATAAGGCAAGGCTGGTTTCAAATGGGTATTCTCAGGTTGAAGGTATTGATTTTCATGAGATTTTTTGACCAGTCGTTAAGCTTGTTTCTATTCGTACAGTGTTAGCACTAACTGCATTACTTGATCTTGAGTTAGAACAGTTAGATGTTAAAACAACTTTTCTACATGGTGATTTGGGTGAAGAGATTTATATGGAACAGCCATAAGGTTTTGTACAAGGTCACAGTAGAAGATTAGTTTGCAAGCTTAGGAAATCATTGTATGGCCTGAGGCAGTCTCCCAGGCAATCGTACAAGAAGTTTGACTCCTTCATGGTGAGCCAGAATTTTATCAGAAGTGAGTATGGTCATTGTGTATACTTCAAAAATTTCAATGGCATATTCATTACCTTGGTTTTCTATGTTGATGATATGCTTATTACAAGCCAAAGTATGGGAGAAATCAATAGGTTAAAGGCTCAACTCTCTTGGACATTTGAAAAGAAGGATCTTGGAGCGAAAAAACATATCTTGGGCATGGAGATACACAGAGAGAGGAAGAATGGTACGATTTGGTTATCACAACATAAATATGTGGAGAAAATATTTGAAAAGTTCAGTATGAACACTGTGAAACATGTTAATGTTCCATTAGCCTCCCATTTTAAGCTTTCTTCAGTTTTGAGTCCTAGAACTGATGAAGAAAAGATGTATATCTCTCGCATAGCATACGTAAATGTGGTAAGCAACTTAATGTATGCGATGGTATCTACAAGACCTGGCATTTGACATGCAGTTGGAGTTGTTAGCAGGTTCATGGCAAATCCAGGAGAAGAACATTGGCGAGCAGTGAAATGGGTGCTTTGGTATTTGAGAGGCACAAGTGACCATTACATCATCTTTAATGGTAGTGAAGGATCAGTCTCCAGATATGTGGATGCTGATTATGCAGCTGATTTAGACAAAAGGAGATCTACTATAGGTTATGTTTTCACTCTTGCAGGTGGAGCAATCAGTTGGATGTCAAAGCTTCAAGAAACAATTGCCTTGTCCACTACTGAAACAGAGTATATAGCTGCTTCAAATTATAGTAAAGAGGCAATCTAGTTAAAAGGTCTACTTTATGAGATTGGAAGGATGCAATAGAAAGTGAATGTGTTCTGTGACAGACATCGTGCTATTCATTTGGCTACAAATCCAACTTATCACAGCAAGACCAAGCACATTGATGTAAAGTATCATTTTGTGAGACATGTGATCGATGGATGCAAAGTAGCTCCATACACATGAGAATTGTGTAGAAATATTCACGAAGCTAGTTATAATAGATAAATTGCGATGGTGTTTGGCTTCTCTTGGCTTGTAGAAGAGACGATGAATGGGCATGGGCAAAGAATTAGTAAAATTGTTATCAAGGTAGAGATTGTTGAAATGAGACAACAATTTACGTAAATAATGTAATTATGGGTAAATTTAGTTTATTACCGGTCAGTTCTATAATGAGGAATTATGTAAGGAAGTGGCCCATATTAATTAGGATTGTCTCAGAAGCTTGTATGATGAAAAATCATTGTTGATTAGTAAAGGTTTCTAATCCCTTGCCCAGTGGAGATTTCCTTGAAAGTGTATTTCCTTGACACACTGTCAAGGTTTTACCAAGTAAATCTTGTGTTTACTTATATGTGATTTAGTTTCTCATTCAAAATTTTCACATATATTTCTTTTGTGATTAAATGTTCAATAACTCTTGAGACCAACAATCTCGCAATTTTGGTTGAATAGCTAATAGCTACCCCTTAAACCTGGAAACTAAGTCAAATGAAGTATGCTCTTTACAATGAAGCATACTTTTTGAGGAAATTTCGAGAAAAAAGGAATAAGGAAAACAAAGACATTTTAAATCTGCTAGGAGTCATGATATAAAGGCCCATTGAACAATAACAATTGTTAAATGTTTTCTCAATATGGTTTCCCGATCCAAGATTTATAATATTGGGCTTCCTGGCTCATTAACCACGGAAGGTTCTTAACACAGAGTTCCTTTCTTGCTATGGTCTGCTCCACCTATATTGCATGCATGAGCTTCAAAGGGATTAACCAGGTAGAGGTCCTCGGCAATTTTCACTGAACAACTACCAAACAAGCTTGGCAACAATAGAAGTTAGAAAATACGTCCTTTAACCTTCATTTTTATATTCTGAAGATGGAGGGTTGATTCACTAATGAAGAAACAAAATAAGTGTAAATACAATAATGAAGAAGTGTAAATACAATACAATAATGAAGAAGTGTAAATACAATATTCCAGGGCCGTTGAGAAACAGATGGGCGTTCAACTTAGATATACATTAAGAAAATAATAAATTTCAGAAAGAGAGAGAACCAGGTATAGACAATAGGAAATAAAACATAGTGTTTGTTCGTCATTACTCAAGCTGATGAAAATAGAGAGATACAAAGAGGGCAGCATCAGCTTATTGACAAAATCAACCATAAGCACTGAGCTGATGGTTAAGGGCAGTAGCTTTAGCGGAACTCCAAAGAAGCTCTGCATTTATTTACTCTACTATAATATTACTAACCTAGTTAGGAAAACACCCTGCATTCTAGAGAAGCGCACACATGTCCATACTCTGGGGTATCTTTCCAGTCCACAATTGAATAGCATTATTTTTCAAATTCTAAGCAAATTTAAATTACAAATAATTTGAAAAAAAATACTAATACAAATGCAAACCATAGTTACCAAATTCGCCTAAAAAATTCAGAAATTCGCGAGTACGATTCGAATAGCTAAGTATTCTTTGAAATTCGATGCAGTTCGATTAATTCTTTATTTAAAGTGAGGGTGTTCTATATAATACTGATAAGAAATAATACTCATGAGAGGGTTCTATATAATATTGGTAAGAAAAAATATTCGTAACGTGAGGGTGTTCTATATAATATTGGTAAGTTAATACTTGTAAACTAAAGGAATATTCGATAAAACAATGTTTTAATTAATATTCGTATCTAGAGCTTTTTTGGACTTTTTGGTAGGCGATGAAACCGTGATATATGTTTTAGCTCTGTGATTTTTTTGGTAGGAAATGAAATCTTGATATATGTTTTAGTTGTGAAAAGATAACTTCAGCATAAAATTTTAAAGCTTGAATACATATAAATAACTGTGATAACTGTGAGTACTTAAAAATTCAGGGAAGGAAATAGAAATACTTGTCAAATTTGAAAATTTATATTTTTCAATTTTATTTTTGTTTTTGTTTAGAAAAGTTTTAAATTAATAAGGAAACAGAAATAATTGGAAAATTAGAAAATTTTTATTTTTCAATCTCTTTTTTGTTTATATTTAGATAAATTCTAAATAATAAGTTTAGAACAATTATTTTTATATTTATTTATTAAATAATATTTTCAAAAAATAAATTTTGAAACCAAATTTTGGAAGAAAGAAAAAATGTAGTTTTTTCTAATCTGTGTTTCTAATATTGTTATATTTTCTAGAGTTATTAAAATTTTTCAAAATTTAAAATAAATTAGAATGAAAATTATCATAATATCTCATTATTAATGAAAAAAATAGATATACCTAATTATTAAAGAGGTATATTATCAATGTTTTCCGAATTGAAAAATTTGTATTCGAAATTCAAATATGAATTTGATAACTATGATGAAAGCGATCCAATAACCCAATTACATAGAGATTACAGGGATGTCACGAATCAACCAAGGAAAAAAATAAGAACACTAACTTATTAAAATGTTAATTTTTTTATTATAAATTATATTAAATTTTAATGATATAATTGTGAGTAAAATTATAATTTTTATTTTGTATTATTTAAATTAGAGTTTTAATATATAAATGAATTTAGTGATCACTTAAAAAGAATTGTATATATATATATATATATTAATGATTTAGATTAAAAAGGTATTTTAAAAATTCATAATTCATTTCAATTATATAGGCATAATTGTATTTAGATGATTGATTAATGTTGATAGACATCAATTTATGATAAATATCAAAGCATTTACTTCATAATACATCTCATATTTCCAAAAAAAAACATAAACATAATTAAATTATAACTATTTATTATTATTATTATTATTTATAGAAAAAATAATATATGAATTAAATACATTTACATTAAAGAAAAAAAACACTTAATATATTTTTAATCATAGAGGTGCATTTCATTTAACCATGTAGATTTTTAATAAAACTTTGTCTCGATTGCATGGTTTGTCAATACCACAAGTCTAAAAAACCATAACTCATTTCATTTCATATGACCAATTCATATATATTTGTTTTTAATTAATCAATTTAATAAAGACAAAACATAATTTTAACCATTTATATTTTAATAAATTTTCTTAAAAGAATGGTACAATATTTGTATTCCTATTTTTTAATTTAAAAAATATAAATAAAATAGTTTTAGAAAAATATATATAAATCAAATTGCAATTTTAAATATAGTGATAAATCTAATAACAAATTGAACTCATAATCCATTCCCAATGGGAAATTTAATAATTCATACAAAATTTTAATATTTTTAAAGATTAACAAAATTTTAAATGAAATTAATAAAATAATTATTTAAAGTAATTTAAAATAAAAATAATAAAAAATATAATTATAGTTTAGTTTGGAGTGTTTTCAGATTTTACTTTTTATTAAAAATCTAATAAATATTTATTGGAATCATAAATTTAAATTGTGAACTCTCCACAATTCAAGTGCATAATTTTTTTTAAGATGTTCAATTGAAAAAAAAAAAATTAAACACCAAAAAAATCATTTTGTTATATTTAAATCAAAAACTTCAAAAAATATAACAATAAAACAATAGCATAAATACAACAATATAAAAAGTTTACAAAATTTAAAAAAATTATAATTTATTTAAATATAAAATTTTAATAAGTTATATAACCTTCTATTAATTCTATTAATTTTTTAATCAAATTTTAAATAAAATTAATAAAAACTAATGTAAAACTTAATAACTAGTATAAAAATTTAGTTTTTAAAATTAATTTTAAATAAATTAATAAAAACTAATGTAAAATTTTAATAACTCATATAAAAACTTAAACTTTTATTCAAATTTTAAATAAAATTGATAAAAACTAATGTAAATTTTTAATAACTCATATATAAAAACTCTACAGACGTGTTGTTGCTTAGCCACCTCTGATATTTTCTCATCTCATAACTCTACTACGAAGGAACACAACCTCGAGTAGTCAAACTTATCCGCTACTACTGGACCTACGAGTTTTTCATATGATATTTAATATATTTTTTACTCATGAATTTTGGGATTTTTTTCCAAAATTAATTTATAATAATATATCAAATTTTCTATTTCAAAATCATTTTATAATAATTAAATCAGGTCAGTTCAAGCATTTTGTCTAAATTATATTTATAGTTACTTTTATATTAAAAAAACAAAAATAATTAGCCTAGTTTAAGTATTTTGATGCCACACAAGGACCTTTTAAAAAAAAATTCAAAAAGAGATTTTTAATCTCTCAAACAACCCTAATTTTATTGAAAAATTCTAGCTCTCATTTTCACACATCAACCTATTTCAATCATTAGATAGGTAGATGCTAGTTAATTTTGGGTATAAAATTCAACCAAATGCCTTCTTTATTCCATCCAATATATCTAGATATTAACTTGTATAAATCATGTATTGTTGACAAACTAGAATACTATATTTCATAAACACTTTTTTTGAATGGCTGTAACAAATTTTGAAACTAGCATTCTTTTGTCTTTTCTTCTTTTGAAAATAAAACTTGCAAAATAAAAGATGACAAAAGAGAACTATATTCACAATAAATTAAATTTAACAAACTAACTATATTATATCTGTCAAAGAAAGACAGTGACTCAAAACTAGCGAACACTAGACCATGAGTAAAGGATATACCAAGGAGATCCAAAGTAAATATATACACGGAAATCCAACTCAAAGTCTGAAAAGGAAAAGGGAGAGAAACAAAAAGACAATGATATACATGGTGTTGCACACATTTAAGGTCCTACTACAAAATATCATGATATTTTCATCTAACTGACTCAATTGTTCAGATTGGTCTATCACGAGATGAAGTGGCAGTTGCATTCGATCTCATGCTTCATATTTCAAGTGCTTCCTCCAGTAATGGAATTCTCTTTTATCCACTCAGATATTACTAGAGATTACCTCCCACCTAAGACATACTAACTTCTTGATATGGATATTTCATAGCATAAAGCCATGCATTTGATTCTATGAACAATGTGTAACACCCCCTTCCCACATCTACCCAAGTCACCAGCCAATGGGGTAAACATACAACGAGAGGCTACAATAATGAGATTCAACCTCCTATGTGGCCTTAAGGAAGTGGAACCAACAGAAACACAACCTACAGACCTTGTACAACAACCACAACACCCCCAGGAGGTAAGCCAACCATTCAGGTCTCTTACCCCTGGGTCCCACTAACATTTTGACCCCCTTTGAGCCATAGTTGCACGCATAACACTTCATGCCAACAACAAGGAGACTATAGCCGCAAGCATAACACTACATGCCAATAACCAAGGCCCCAAAAAATCAGTTTTGTGCCTACATCTCCAGGATTTTAGCCACCTTTGCAGGCCCAAAACCCAGTGTTGTTCCCAGAACTTCATGAAAATTTCAAAGATGATAAATGACCACAGGAAAATGATAAGAAAGAAATCACATCATTAATAACTCATATGGACCCCTCCTATTCATGAAAAACATTTTGTCGAACACGTTACAAACATGAAAGCTACATGTATAAATAATATAACAGAGCAAAGGGGTCTCATACTTATCTGAGAATCACTAAGAAGCATTGTTCCCCTACACCATAAGCTTCAATACAATCTATTTGACCATATATACACTGTGCATTCATTTACAAGTAAAAACATGGATAGAGCCATACATCATCACCGATAAAATACATGCTTATAACCAACATAATAACAACAAAAATACAATGGATACAACAACAATAGAATCCACATCATAACCAGTGAAATTATACATCAAATACCAAATGAATGAGCTTCTCATTAATGAATGTAAAAATCAACCGGAGATGGGACTTCCACGTTCCACCCAAGCATAGATTGGCTAAGCCAAATCTCCCTTCAGCCAATCACCTCCATGCCATATTCCAAGCATGAATGTGGGACTCAAACCAAAAGAACCAGCCAGGGCATCCCGAGGCTAAACCACCTCACCCTCATCAAATAGAAATAAGGATTTACGATGATCCACACCCGATCACTAGGCCAACAACATGGATATCACCAGATCCTCTCTGCCTAAACCATGAGGAATTTTTTTGTCTCCTAGTCTCTCAGGATTTATTGCAACCCAAATTCTGAATCAAGGGTCACTAGGCCCTAAAACGAGACATACTCTCTAGGCTTTACCATATATCCTAAACCCGGGATTTCTAGGCCTGAATGGAGAGAAAACTGCCTCTCAGGATTTACCACAATCCAAACCTGGATTTCTAGGCCCAACGAAGTAACACACTATCTAGCTTTATTGCAACCCACAGTCTGGTTCAGGGGTTACTAGGCCATGGATTCACCTCCTCCCTCAAAGTAATATCAGGATTCACCTCCTTCCCAAGAAGTCCATAATCCACTTCCAAAGTGAAATCTGCATCCAACATCCAGTGCTATAATCCTGTGCTACTATACCCTCAGTGAATAGTTATCGACTCATTATTCTAGGGTGCACTCCCAATGTGCATCTAATCCCATCTGGCAATGCTAATGACCAAAACAAATCCATCCCCGACCTTCCCTTCTCTGATACATCGTCCCTCAGGCAATCCGGTCATCCCCTTCCGTGTAGTCACTCACCTTCCAAGTTCACTGGCATACCTTATCCCGACCGATCCATCCCTTGGCAATGATTCCTCACATAATAAGATACATAAACCAAGGCATATACCTGCCTCAAACCATCATAATGGTCATAACATGCTCATGGAAATCAGTGGACACTATTAGGTACGAGTGTCCCACAATGGCCTGATCCTGAAGTGTTTTACCTTCATACTGTTGCATGTTCCAATTACTTTTGTTGATGTTGCTAGTTCTTGAAGTCAGTTTCAACCATCCCAAACTGAGCATTTCCATGCTTGCATGTACCAATCACATAATCCCATTAGACTCAAAACAAATTGAAATAAACTCAAATCATACCTCATTGGTAGCTCGTCAATAAGGTACACTTTCACTTCTGTTTACTTCTTTTCACACAAGCCAAACTAACTATTTGATCAAATCATCATGTATAAACATATCACATCTAGTTAGCTCAAAACACAACCATCATAAATTAAAATCATGAATCACATGAAATCACCATAAACCATAATCATAAATCACATGTAACACTGCAAGGAAAAGATCCTCTAGCGGAGGTTATAAAGGAGGTTTTTAGTGTTATAAAATTGGAAAAAATTGTCAAAAAAAAATTTTCTACTACATTTGTTTTCGGTAATGGAGGTTTTGGTGGAGCTTCTAAAAGAATTTCAACACAACTAAAAAAAATTGGGTGGCCGAAGGTTGTTACAGATGTTCTTCTCATCGGTGCGCTATTTAGGTGTCAACGCACCGGTGCATTGTACCGTGAATGCACCGATACTGTAAACCTACCAAGCACTGAGACGGAAAAAAAATTTCGGATGCCCTAGGGCGTTTAGCAACGACCCGGTGCGTGTTAGCCAAACAGTTGCACTAGGCTGGTGGAAGGTGCATGCACCGGGCCGTTAAGGTGTAAAATCGCACTGGGCCATTAAGGTGTAAAACTGCACCAGTGCATGCAACACTTATCTGACCACCTAAGTGGTAGTCATCAATAAAGCGCACATGGCGTTCTAATTGGTATTTTTATTTGTGCGATGCCCATAGGTCGTAGAAACGCACTGATGCTCAGTATAACACAAATGCACCAATGTGCAATATGACACAAACAAATCAGTGTTCATTTTGTATTTCTTAGAAACATCGACCTGTGACAGTGCAATTATTGTGATTTTTAAAAATTCATTATTCATCAAAATTCGACATATATCCTATAGCAATATTCATATCAATTAAATTTTTATTAGTGCATTTGAATGTGATGTTTAGATTAATTTGTTATATCATATCATCGGATTTCACATCTCTTTATTATAATATTTAATCATCCACATATTTAATCAGTGGTGTAACATTTCACAGTGACAATGGAGAACACAATAGAATAAATTAAAACATTTTTTATTATATATATATATATGAATAAGACACTCTTTGTCATAAAAAATGGGACATTTATTGGTATCCCTATGTCTTTCAATTGGGACACTATGTCCATTATATTAAACAAAATGTCTGATTCCACAGACAAATATTTCAAAAAATGCAACGCCTTGCTTTGATATCCAAACATATTGATCATCATTCTTCATTGGAATTGTTGTCACTACTCGAGTTAATTCCATGACTTGGGTTATTTTGAGGAATGTTTTGTTCACGGTGTTGATTGTTTTCTTCATCTTCAACTTCCATCTACAAACATAAAAATAAACTTTAATGAGTGTATATACATTGGTGAGAATAATGAAAATTTCAATATTAAATAATATGCGTCAATGTAAATCGAAAATAAATGTACCATAGCAAGAATTGACTCATGAACTATACACATTCTTTCAAAACAAAATTTCATGCCATCTTTCAACAATTCATTTGTTGGCACAATTCCATACTTTGTTTCCTGCAAATTTCATACCCATAAAAAATCATAAATTTAATATAAAAGAACTTTTTGTTCTATTAATTATAGATGGAGCTAAGTAAAACAAGATCGATAAATGCTTACAAGTTCCAAAATTAATTTATAATATGCCAACATATATTGACAACCCATATTTAACCCAATTTCAATCAATTCGTCTGATGGTTCTTCTTTGTATGTTAGCACCTGTTTGAAGACATTTAATGATGATTGTTGTAAAACAACTTAAAATATACAAAAATGAAATCTAGTTAAGTTTTTATGAGGAAGTAACAATTAATCACAAACTTAGATATCAACCCTTTTCTTCCTTGACGTCCTGTTTTATGTGCTGAATGGGTTCCATTTTCTTTTCTTTTTTGCAAGAAAATACTTGAAAATTAATATTTAATGCTTAATTGTTTATTTATTGTACATAATCAAAAAATTCAATGATTACATATTACATTTGAAGCACATTGTTGTTGAGATGGCTCCTCGTGCGCTGCAATTATGTCATTTCTCTGACCATCTCCATGGGGTCACATGCCAAGTGGCAACTACTCCACCAAGGAATCTTACAACCTCCTACATCAGCAGAACCCAAATCCAACCAATCTCATCTGGAAAAAGATATGGTCGGCCAAACTCTCGCCCAAAGTAGCCACCTTTTTATGGTTGCTCAGTAAACAACACCTCCTCACATGGGAGAATATTTTGAAGAGAGGGTTTGTAGTACCCTTCAGACGCCCTCTATGCCAGGAAAACTTGGAAACCATCGATCACCTGTTGGACCAATGCCCTACCTCTAATGCCATATGGGACAAAATAACATTACTATGCAAATGTACCAATAGAGAAAGGGGCAACATCATCAACGCCATCAGGATTTGGACGGACAATCCTTACTCCAACAACCCCCTGAACAAGCTCTAACATATAATTTCGGGCATTCTTATCTGGAACATATGGAAGGAAAGGAAGATTTGAATCTTCAAAGACAAAGTATCCACCTTAGAGCATCTCTGGGCAAGGATAAATGGAAACCTCACTGAAACAATAGCCCTAGATGCCTGGAGCAAGGAGGATCTCCACCCTCTACTGCAGAGCGTCACATATGGAACAACTGGCACATGATCATAAATACCCCCCTGGAAATCAACCCAAAGAGCACCGGTAGAATCCCTGCTCCTAAAAAATGGAAGCCCCCCCCAAATGGCTTCTTCAAATGCAATTTTGATGGCGGTTCCAAAGGCAACCCAGTAAATGCAAGGTTTAGAGGTATTCTCAAGAACTCTCAGTGTGAGCCACTTTAGATTTACTACAGTAATATGTTGGAAATGTTGTCATTGATGGCAAAGGAGATGGCAAATGAGGAGCACCTGAAACAACAACAAGGTAGCAGAGAGGTAGCAAAGGCAGCAAAAAGAGAAGCAAGGAGCAGTGTCAGTCAATGAGCAGAGGAAGCAGTGAATTGAAGCAGAGTTGTCCAGAGACAGAGTAGGAGAAAAAGGCCATCAAATAGAAAATCTGGCCAATTGAGAAGAATAAGTGAATGTTCTTGTAAATGGTTACATTGGTATATAATGATGAGGGATCGCTTCTAATTTCTCTGTGAATTATATGTATATTCTTGATTGAATTCAGTAGGAAGGATATTTGAGTCCCTATGGACAATTATGAAACCCTGTGTTACTGACAGATGGGATTATGCCTGTGTAGACTGCTTGAATTTATTGTGGAAGTGTGAATTTGTTACTCATGGTTTGTAAACATCGTAAGCTCTGTGGAAGGGGTAGATTCGTGAATCTGTATAAGGTAATTTTGAGGAGTATTGATTGGACAAATCGATATCTATTACACGAAATTATTGATCATTGAATCTTGAATACGGGTTAACTTGGGTGAAGGGGTTCAAATTCTTCCAGAATTCCAACTGATACTGGTATCTCTCTCTGTGTAATGAATTGCCGAACATTTGATTCATAGATATCGGGTTGCTAAGGCGACAATATAGTGAGCAATGGGGAATGTATAACCTGATGAAGCAGCGTGTTATAGTATGCGGAGGAGTCGTGTTGAAACATTGATGAAACAAAGGTTAAAATATAAATTGACGGAACCCTGAGTTGGGTCATATGGTGGTAGCCCAGAAGAATCGAGGCAATTGCTGTGTGTGGACAGAAGCGAATTTCATTGAAGGTGAAGAGCCGAATTCATAAACAATAAAGGCGGACGGAACCTTGAGGGAGAAAGCAGTGGAACCTTGCAAGAGTGAACAGTAAAGGCGGGTTTCTAGTTTTGATCGCACCGCCTTTGCACAGTAAGTGGTATTTAAGAATTCTAAGCGATCCCATACACTGGGTGACGCATGTCCCTGAGCGAATTTGGAAAAACGCTTTCATCGCGCACCATCGCGCATTATCGTTTGCGCATCTAAGCCAAGTGATATCCGTCGGATCATCTGAAGCCGTGCGACATGTTGTCAACCGTTGGATAAGGCAGGTATGAATCGATTGTGTGTTGATTCCACGTTTGTTGTATGTGTGGGCCCCGTTGCTTGTAATGGCACATGTTTAATGATATAAAGCCCCGGAGTGATAGAAAATATTGAAGGTCTGAGCAGGGTTTTCATAAATCAATTCGAAGGCCTTGTAATGTTGATGCAAGAGCCGTGCCATGGTTAGAGTTCTACAAAGGAAAATATGTATTGCGCGGGAGTTCATTATTTGGTGTAATCAGGTTGGAGCTGTATATATACAGTGTGTGAATAATATGTGAAGGTTCATATGATATGGTTGGATGCATAACAGTCTTGTTGCCGATACATGTATGATTACAAGGTGTGCTAAGGGTTTAGACACGAGGCCAGTTCCTTTGTTCAATGTATAAGGGAGGAGACTTCGATGGTAAATTGAGCACTTGATAGAAAAGGGCCACGACTATAATATAGTGTATGTTAAGCATTACAATGGATAACGAAGGGTGTTAGTAAATGGAGCGGTTGCGCATTGAAGTAAGGCTTAGAGCATCGTAAACACAATTTGTATTGAACAATGAGAAAGTTGAAGTTTAAATCTATTTAACAGAAATTTTGCAAATTTGATCTAACTGAATACGCAGTGGAGGCTGATAACTCAGATTCACAGAATCTGGAGTTGAAGATAGAGTGTCTTGGAGATTGCAGAGTTGAAGAAATGTGTAGCAAAGGGATTCAAAAGTGCAGTGAATAGGTGGAATATTCAAAAGACAGTGAAAAAAGTATGTAGGACAGTTGCATGACTGCTACAGAAAGGACAAAACCAGCAAGCCAAGGGCTGAGCGAAGTTTATGTATTGAAACTAAAAATATAAATGTTTTAATTGGTTTTATATTGTTTGTGATGCAAAGGCAAGTATCCAAAGGAAAAAGAAAAATCCCATTGTAACATTGAAATTTGTACATATTGTTATATTTTTAAGGAGTTGGACAAAGAATTGAGAAGGCAGAAGTCAAAAAGTAATGGTTGTTCACTCCAAATTCCTTGTGAAATACAAATAGTCATGTGAGGAACTCTATATATAATATCAACTTGATATGCATAAGGCAGGTTAGAGAGAGTAAGGATAGAGAATGCAGAGTATAGAAGATTGAGGCAGAGAAGATAAGGAAGAGAGGAGCAGAAAGAGATGCTACAGAACAGAGCTGATACTTGAAGTAAATCAACAAACATTTATTTAGATAAATTGAGGAAGTTGGAGCTTCCCTATCAAGTTGAAGCTTGATAGCTGTTAGTTGTAGCTGACTGAGGTAGGAGCCTCCTATAGGTTGGTGCCTGCAGAAAATAGCGGTGAGAGGGAGTTGGAGCTTGCCTTTGCATCACAACAATAATAAGATTTGGTTTTCTCCCTTTATGGGTTTCCACTTACATCTGCTGTCTCTATGTGTGTTGCTTATATGTTGATATGATCCAATCAATCTGTTTATTTTTTTTTCTCTCACAATAAGGTTGATTTCACATTAACTTAATACTTGCTACTGCATTGTAAGACTGCTCA
Organism: Pinus albicaulis; assembly: GCA_034641835.2. NCBI lineage: Eukaryota > Viridiplantae > Streptophyta > Pinopsida > Pinales > Pinaceae > Pinus > Pinus albicaulis. The sequence goes on from CM076581.1 coordinate 798,823,360, forward strand.
CATATTAAGCTGTAAATAAGTCTGATAAAAATTATTAATTGTCAAAGCTTGTGTTAAACTGATTCACCCCCCCGTCTCAGTTTAACCAAATATTCAACAATTGGTATCAGAGCAGGTTCCTTTGTACCAGTTTAACAACTGAAAGGAGATCTTAGGTTCTCAGGATGGCTAGTAAAGAAGGATGCTCAACCAATAAAGATCCTTTTTTTATGGTTGCAAATAATGCTTTCTGGAAAATCAGAATGAGGACATACATAATGTCTCTAGGAATAGAAGTTTGGGCTGCTGTGGAATTAGGATATGCCCCAAAGGCAACTGACTCAGAGAAAGAAACCAAACAAGATTTTGTAGCTAACGCAAAAGCCATGAATGACATCTTAAATGGATTGTGTGAAGCAGAGTTTATCAAAGTAATGCATAAAGACACTGCCAAAGAGATGTGGGATACTCTAGAGAACATCCATGAGGGAGACAAGAAGGTAAAGACTGCCAAACTTCAAGTCTATAGAGCCCAGTTTGAGAACTTAAAAATGAATGATGATGAAGACATTGCTAGCTTCTTTCTAAGGGTTGCAGAAATAGTAAATAACATGAAGGCTCTAGGTGAAACCATAAAAGAAGATGTAATTGTACAAAAGATTCTAAGATCTCCTCCACCCAGTTTTAACCCCAAGGTGTCTGCAATAGAAGAAACAACTGATTGGGAAATCTTGACCATGAACCAGCTACTAGGAAATCTAACAGCATATGAAATGAGACTCTCATAGAAGAAGCCAAGTACAAGGGAGGCAGCCTTTAAAATAGAAAATAAGAAAGAAGAAAAGGAAGACATATGCTCTTGCTCAAATGAAGAAGAGGCTAAATTTGTCAAGAAGCTGGATAGAGGCTCAGGTAAATACAAAGGCAAACTTCCTTTCAAATGCTTTAACTGTGGAAGAGTTGGACACTATGCTGCTAAGTGTCCCCACAAGAAAGTAAAGAATCAGGCTCAAGAATCAGGGAAAAATACATCAAAGAACTGGCAGAAAGGAAAGAAATTTAGTAGAAAATCCTTCTATGCTCAACAAGACATCAGTGCATCCGAAGACTCTTATGAACCCTCAAGTGAAGAAGGAACCTCTGAATTTTTATTGATGGCCATAGAAGAACTTGAAGGACTCCTGATAGAAAATGAAGAATAAGAAGGTGAAGTCAACCTTGAGGGGGAGCTGAGAAGTGCCCTTGAGGAGATTGATAGACTCAAATTGAAGTGCAGAAAACAAAATGACATTCTCCTCAAGTATGTACGAGAAGAACAGAATTTAGAAATCCTCATGCAGCTAAAGATAGAGCTTAAAGAAACCAAGAAGATAGAAGACATATTACTTAAGAAAATCAAGGAGAAAACTCAGGAACAAGAGAAGTTGGAAGAAGAAGTAGTATGTCTCAGGAAGAAATTAGAAAATGCTCAAAGGAAAGTGGCTACAAATTCTTCTCAAACAACAAGCTCTAGCAAGTTGAACGAGATTCTGGATGCTCAAAGATCTCCTATGATAAAGACTGGAATAGGATATGAAGGAGAGTCAAGTAAAAGCAAAGAAAAATAAAACAGAGAAATTATTTTTGTAAAAGCAAAGAAGGCTGATGAAGCAGCTCAAATAATTCCTACAAAATAAGAAACATAGAAGGAGGGAGATAGAATCCAGAAGAAACCTCTAGTAACAAAGAATGAAAGAAACACTCAGACAATAGAAAAAGAATCATATATTTCAGATTATGACAAATTTGGAAGCCATCAAAGAAGACTCTTCCCTCCTATGAAAAATTCCACCTGCTATGTCTGTCACAAGCTAGGACACATTGCTGGATATTTTCATGCAAGAAGGAGCAATTCAAACCAGTAAAAGATGCAAACAGTGAAGAGACTATCTCAAGCAAACAAATGGAGAAGACAATCTTACATCAGGTATGCAAATAGTTTCTATGGTTATTGTTTTTATTGTAAGGAATTTGGCCATAAAATAATTGAGTGTAGAAAATATGGACAAATATTGATGGTCAATACCTCAAGGAGGTTTATGAATCAAATAAGTTTTGCCCATATTCACAATTCTGAAAAAATTATGATCAAATGTTGTGTATGCAATAAAATTGGACATATGCCTTCCAAATTTCCTCTGAGAGGATGTGATTTATCATCTCACAAAAGATACCAAACAAAAGGATGCTTCCATTGGATAAATAAGGTGAATAAATGTGACTTGGCTCTAACTGCTCAAGATCTGAAAATCCAGTGGTATTTGGACAGTGGCTGCTCAAAACACATGACTGGAGACAGAAGTAAGTTTATAACTCTTGATCAAAAGAAATCTGGCAATGTTACGTTTGGCAATGATAAATCAGGAAAAATAAAAGGAAAAGGCTCAGTCAGCCTAGACAATGGCAGAGGAAAGGCCCAAGATGTACTATTTGTAGAAGGGCTGAAAGCAAATTTGCTTAGTGTCAGTCAAATGTGTGATAAAGGTTGTGAAGTTCTCTTTAGAGCACAAGATTGTGAAGTCAGATCAAGCACCATAGGTAAGACTCTTCTCAAAGGAGTTCGAACAGAGACTAATGTTTACGTTGTGAAAGAGGAAGATGAAGCATGTCATCTTAGTAAACTTGAGGAGTCATGGTTATGGCATAAAAGGTTGGGACATCTTAGCTTTGATCACATCATCGGACTAAGCAAGAAGAAAGCTTTCAGAGACATGCCAGAAATAAAAAGGCCTTCTAATACTATATGCAAATCTTGTCAATTGGGAAAACAGACCCACATGTCATTTAAAGTCAAAGATGATTTATCAACAAGAAGACTGCTCCAGCTTGTGCACATGGACCTGTGTGGACCTACAAGAACTAAAACTCCAAGTGGAGAATCCTACTTCATGCTGATAATTGATGACTTCTCCAGAATGACATGGGTGGCATTCCTCCAGAATAAATCAGAAGCTCTGGAAAAATTTAAGATATTCAAAGCATTAGCAGAAAATCAAACAAGATGCAAACTAAAATGCATCAGATCAGACAAAGGAGGTGAATTCACAGATTATGACTTTGCTGACCTATGCAATGAACATGGGATAAAGCAACAATTTACTATTGCAGGGACACCTCAGCAGAATGGAGTAGCAAAGAGACAAAATAGATCTGTACAACAAATTGCCAGAGCCATGATGCAAGAGAGTAATATTCCTCAAACCTTCTGGGCAGAAGTAGTACACACAGCGGTGCATATCCTTAATAAAGTTCACTTAAGGCCAAGCAGTGATAAGACTCCCTATGAACTATGGCATGGGAAACCAGCTTCAATCAAACATTTTAGAATCTTTGGAAGCAAGTGTTACATAAAGAATAATGATGAAAATATTGGGAAATTTGATGCAAGAGAAGATGAAGGGATATTTCTAGGGTATATTGCATCCAAAAGTAAAGGGTACATGTGCTACAACAAGACTCTTCAGAAAATAGTAGAAAGCATTGACGTGAGAATTGATGAAGAACTTCAAAACAATACAAGAGATACAGACTGCAGCAGTCTATCAGACAGTCATGAAGAAGAAAACCAAGATGATGATGAAACCAACAAGACAATAGAAGATGTTGAATTGAGCCCAAAAGCCCCCTCAAGATACACTCAGAAGAACCATCCTGAAGATCAGATCATTGGAGACAAAAGAGTAGGGGTCTACACAAGAAGGCAACTAACTGAACAGACAGAAGAGGTATACATAGCCATGTTATCACAAATAGAGCCAAAGAAATTTGAAGAAGCCAGCAAGGACAAGTCTTGGGTGAATGCTATGAATGAAGTATTGGACCAAATTGAGAAAAACAATACCTGGGAACTAGTTCCTAGAACCACTGGGAAAAATGTCATAAGCTCAAAATAGGTATTCAAAAATAAAATGAATGAGGAAGGACAAGTAATCAGATATAAAGCCAGACTTGTCTGCAAAGGATATTCACAAATCGAAGGACTTGATTACGATGAAACATTTGACCCTGTAGCCAGAATGGAACCCATCAGAATGTTTCTAGCCTTTGCATGCTACCAAGACTTCAAGGTATATCAAATGGATGTAAAATCTGCTTTTCTGAATGGAGATCTAGAAGAAGAAGTCTACATGGAACAACCAAAAGGTTTCTCTTTAACAGACAAAGAAGACTATGTGTGCAGATTTAAGAAGGCTCTATATGGACTGAAACAGGCTCCTTGTGCTTGGTACTCAAGACTCGATAAATATTTGCAAAAACAAGGCTTTAAGAGAGGTAGAGTAGACAAAAATCTATACATAAAAGCCCATGAAAATGAACTCCTCATTGTTGTAGTATATGTTGATGACATTATGTTTGGAAGCAACAGAGATGAACTAGCAAAAGGGTTTGATGAGGAGATGAAATCAGAGTTTGAAATGTCCATGATTGGAGAACTCAGTTTCTACTTAGGACTTCAAATTCAGCAAAATAACACAAGTACATTCATCTCACAGGAAAAATAATTAAAAGAAATGTTGAAAAAGTTCAAAATGGAGGACTGCAAACCTGTGTCAACCCCCATGATCACGGGATGCAAGCTATGTGCTGATGATGGATCTGCTAATATAGATAAAAAACTCTACAGATCCATGATAGGAAGTCTGTTGTATCTGACAGCATTAAAACCAGACATCATGCTAGCAGTAGGACTAGTGGCTAGATATCAAGTAGCACCTAAACAAAACCACCTTCTGTCAGTCAAAAGAATATTTAGATATCTACAAGGATAAACACAATATGGACTTTGGTATCCTAAAGGCAAAAGCTTCACTTTGACAACATACACAGATTCAGATTGGGCCAGCTGTGTGGATGACAGGAAAAGCACAAGTGGAGGTGCATTCTATCTAGGAGAAAGTCTGGTGGCATGGCTAAGCAAGAAACAAACATCTATCTCTCTGTCTATAGCAAAAGCAGAATATATAGCAGCAACAACATGTTGTACACAAGTCATGTGGATGAAACAAACTCTCCAAGACATGGAGGTAAGCATTGATGAACCTATCTTAATCAAATGTGATAATACAAGTGCTATAAGTATATCTAAAAATCATATACTTCACTAAAAAACTAAACATATCCCAATCAAGTATCATTTTCTCCGAGAACAAGTGGCTCAGAAGATAGTAAAATTGGTGTATGTACCAACAAAAGAACAGAAAACAGATATATTTACCAAACCTCTTGCTAGAGAACCATTTGAATATTTGAGAGATAGACTAGGGGTAGTATCTGTAGATGCTACTCTCTGATATGAAGAGAAAACACAGTTTCAGGGGGAGAACATAAACAAAAATATCATTCCGGGGGGAGATCAGCCAACAAGGGAAGCATGAAACAGGTCCTCAAGATCAAAGGATTATGGAAAGAATACATCCAGCATAAAAGAGTCAATGAAAAGGCTAAAGGGTCAGTATTTTAGATTTAATCCAAAGTTTGGAGCAGCAGGGTACAAAGTCTGAAGATCTCAGAGAGAGGAAATGCAAGAAATGTTGAAAAAGGATAAAAACAAAGGATCAAAGGATAAAATCTATACTAGGAAATGTGCAACCCCTTGCCATTGATGTCAAAGGGGGAGGAAGAGCTAGCAACGGAAGGAAGGGTCCTAAAAGGAAAACAGAGGAAGTATATTTCCATCAATGCCAAAGGGGGAGACTATTGGAAATGTTGTCATTGATGGTAAAGGAGGAGCACCTGAAACAACAACACGACAACAGAGAGGTAGCAGAGGCAGCAAAAAGAGAAGCAAGGAGCAGTATCAATCAAGGAGCAGAGGAAGTAGTGAATTGAAGCAGAGTTGTCCAAAGACAGAGTAGGAGAAAAAGGACATCGAATAGAAAATCTGGCCAATTGAGAAGAATAAGTGAATGTTCTTGTAAATGGTTACATTTGTATATAATTATGAGGGATTGCTTCTAAATTAGTTGTGAATTATATGTATATTTTTTATTGAATTCATTAGGAAGGATATTTGAGTCCCTGTGGACAATTATGAAACCCTGTGTTACTGACAGATGGGATTATGCCTGTGTAGACTGCTTGAATTTATTGTGGAAACGTGAATTTGTTACTCGTGGTTTGTAAACATCGTAAGCTCTGTGGAAGGGGTAGATTCGTGAATCTGGATAATGAATACACAGTGGAGGTTGATAACTTAGATTTACAGAATCTGGAGTTGAAGATAGAGTGTCTTGGAGATTGCAAAGTTGAAGAAATGTGCAGCAAAGGGATTCAAAAGTGCAATGAATAGGTGGAATATGCAAAAGACAGTGAAAAAAGTATGTAGGACAGTTGCATGACTGCTACAGAAAGGAAAAAACCAGCAAGCCAAGGGCTGAGCGAATTTTATGTATTGAAACTGGAAATATAAATGTTTTAATTGGTTTTATATTGTTTGTGATGCAAAGGCAAGTATCTAAAGGAAAAAGAAAAATCCCATTGTAACATTGAAATTTGTACATATTGTTATATTTTTAATGAGTTGGACAAAGAATTGAGGAGGCAGAAGTCAAAAAATCATGGCTGTTCACTCCAAATTCCTTGTGAAATACAAATATTCATGTGAGGAACTCTATATATAATACAACTTGATATGCATAAGGCAGGTTAGAGAGAGTAAGCATAGAAAATGCAGAGTATAGAAGATTGAGGCAGAGAAGATAAGGAAGAGAGGAGCAGAAAGAGATGCTACAGAACATAGCTGATACCTGAAGTAAATCAGCAAAAAATTATTTAGATAAATTGAGGAAGTTGGAGTTTCCTTATCAAGTTGAAGCTTGATAGCTTTCAGTTGTAGCTGACTGAGGTAGGAGCCTTCTGTAGGTTGGTGCCTGTAGAAAACAATGGTGAGAGGGATTTGGAGCTTGCCTTTGCATCACAACAATAATAAGATGTGGTTTTCTCCCTTTATGGGTTTCCACTTACATCTGCTGTCTCTATGTGTGTTGCTTATATGTTGATATGATCCAATCAATCTGTTTATTTTTTTTTCTCTCACAATAAGGTTGATTTCACATTAACTTAATACTTGCTGCTACATTGTAAGACTGTTCACATATTAAGCTGTAAATAAGTTTGATAAAAATTATTAATTGTCAAAGCTTGTGTTAAACTGATTCACCCCCCTCCTCTCAGTTTAACCAAAGATTCAACATAATATGGGGTAGGATAGCAACAACTCCGCGGAGCTTGAGGGGCTCATCCAGGGTATCTACATAGCTATTTAGTTTCACTATTTCCCCTTGAAATGGAGGGAGACTCGAAAATCATCACCATGGTGGCCATCAGAATTCTCCATGGTGTGAGTTCCATAAAGGTATCTACCATTTGGAAGATAGCCCACGGGCTCAAGCTTCTGGAACAACTGATACACAATCACATAGCCATTACTTTTCGCCATGTGTGAAGGAAAGAAAATTCAGTTGCGGACCTCCTCGCGAACAAGGGGGTGGAAAGCCACAGAGAGCTGTATCATTCCAACCTCACCTAGGAAAAGGATGATTCTCTAAGATGAGAATGCCATACTCTCATTCAAAAGGATCTACTCTCCCCAGATACGGGTGACAACAAGATATTAATGACAATCGCCTCTCCCACACCCATGAGGACGAAGATCTGCAGCACAGGTCCTCACCAGATGTGGATCCTCAAGACAGTAATCATCCACACGAGATGAATGAGATAAGTTATGATGAAGACACACTTGGATAGCATCACCCCCTCCAAGGTAACTCTCTACAACAATCATCCTAAATTATTACCTAGATTGACACGCCGATCAGCAATAACTCTTCACTCAAGCCCACTCATGAAAACGGTTATGGCATGCATCTGCTTGCGAGGCACACTCATGTTCTACCCCTTTACATGTGTCATAGGCCTTTTAAAAGGGATGCTCCTCATCACAAAGAGACACATAATCATCTCATTCAATTTTATTTATTGATTCTGTTCTTGCCCTCCTGAACACCCAATCTGCTACGCATCCCTCTCCCTGGAGCTTCGCTGCGCAGAAAACATTGGGCTGTGATTCATCCAGCCTGTGCATCTTACCCAAGCTCCATTTTTCCTACCTATCACATAAGCCTATGCACACCCATTACCCCGCGCCCCTTGACGTGCTTCGCCCCCCAACGTTCCCCCTGTCCTCTTGTGCTTCTCCCCTGCTTCGATCCCCCCCCCCTACTGAGCACTCCCCAAACTCCGTCACACCTCTTCTTCAACTGACCATGGTGTCACGACTGCTCCAAAGAACCATTCATGGAGGGTAGAGAGGAGCACTCCTCGGTTGTTACCACCGCGGGACAGATAATCACCTGGAGTCTGTTGAAGGCTCCTCCTCAGGCAGTTACGCTAGATAGAGCCCCGAATTTGATCAAGAGGAGGAGGCCTCTGTGTAGGCTTCACAGAGAGGTAGAGGTGGACCTCATAAGTCCACCATTGCGCATTAGGTGCACCTCCCACCTCGCAAGACCGAGCCTCTTCCAGCTCAGGAGGATGAGGGATATGATACATATGTTTGGATTATCGATTATGAAGGTACTTTGACGCGCGTCCCTGACGCAGAATACCTGGTGGCTCCCATCTTCTATGCACCGGTCCCCAAACCTACATGTCCACCCACTGATACAGAGGAAGTGACTACACAGGCGTACTTCTGCCTATAGTGGAGGAAGAGCCAGACAGTGATGATGAAGCCGAAGACTAAGGACTACGAAGCTGCTCAGTTCTTCCTTGTTTTTTTTCATGCTTGCTATTGTTGAATCCTTAATTAAACCCCAGGGGTGATTAACAACACATTCATTGTCTTTTAAAACTTTTCATTAAACCTTATTTACACCTTCATTTATGTCCAACTTAATATGTGAGAAATCTTATAATGTGAGCAGCAAGTATTAATATAATATAACAGTAGACTTAATATGAGAGCAACAAGTATTAAACAGAAGATATAAATCATATCAACACATAAACATCATGCACAGAGACACCAGATATAAGTGGAAACCCATAAAAGGAGAAAACCACATCTTATTATTGTCGTGATGCAAAGGCAAGCTCCAACTCCCTCTCACCACTATTTTTCTGCAGGCACCAACCTACAGGAGGATCCAACCTCAATTCTACAAGCTACAACTTGCAAGGAAGCACCAACTCCCTTCAATTTTCTGTAGGCACCAACCTACAGGAGGCTCCAACCTCAATCAGCTACAACTGATAGCTATCAAGCTACAACTTGATAGGGAAGCTCCAACTTCCTCAATTTATCAAACTGAATGTTTGTCCATTCCATCAAAAACACGTCTATGTTCTATACAATCTCTTCTCGCTTCTCTTTTCTAATTCTCTCTTCCTCACTTTCTATACTGTGACTTATATTTTTCTCTCACTCCTTTATGCATGTATCCCAATGATATTATAGAGTTCCTCACATGACTATTTGTATTTCACAAAGAATTTGGAGTGAACAGTCATGACTCTTTGGCTTCTGTCTTCTCATTCCTTTTATCTGCTCATTCAATAAATATAGCTGTAGGTATCAATTTAACATTATAGTGGGATATTTGTTCTCTTCTGGAGACTTGCCAATGCATCACAAACAATAAAAATCAAGTAAAACATTTACAATCAAATTACAATGAGAACTCCAACTCAACTCATTTAGTCTTTTAGCTCGCTGCGCATTTGTCTTTTCTTTGACTGTGTCTATCTTTTTTGTGACTGTGTTTTATCTCTTTTCAGCTCTGTTTGCTCTTCTGTCCTCTGCTGTGGTGTAACTGCTGCATACATGTAACTGTGCTTTTTATATCAGTGCATTTTGTATATATATATGTAACTACTGACTTTAAATCTGGGCAAATTCCAACGCTTTTTATACAGCAAGTGTCTTGTTGATGTGGTGAGTTCCGCAAGCGGAACATACATACACCACGATCTTTGTTTTATGGCCCGATACAATTGCACACATTGCAATTGTATTATATTAATAATCGCCCTCCACCTTAAGCCGAGGCCCGTGGGTCCATAGACCACGCGGCACTTTTCAATATAATCGCAACAACTTTATATATATATATATAACAACGCCTTCACAAATCTCCGATTGCGATTAGGTCTTCTGCGATAGTTGCGATGCAATTAATCGCAATCGCAAGTTTCATTGGTATGTTCCACTGCTTAGCCTTCGTGTCGATGCGATAGCCCCACACAGCATAGATATATGCTTATATATATATATATATATATATATATATATATATGTTCTCCAATCGAAAAGTAAAGACCCATGAATTTACTTTGGCGAATGCCTAGCACGCACCTCATTTTCTATAAATTTCGACTTTAGCACAATATATAAATAATATCACCGTGTATCCATATTCCCCGAATCAAGCGTTATAAACATTAGTATAAGGGTTTGATTCCATTTAATCAATGGAATATCATATATCTGGGCCCACTTGCCATGCTTTCCGATGATATACACTACTCCTCGACTTCTTCTGATTGCGATTGATCGCAATCGCAATTTTCATTCGAATGTACCGATATTCCAATGCTCTGAAGCTCCGATTGCGATTACTCTGATGCGATGCGATTAATCGCAATCGCAAATTCTATTTGCATGTTCTGATGCCCTGCATAACTTCGATTGTGATTACTCTGATGCGATGCGATTAATCACAATCGCAGCTTTTAGTTGCAAGTGATCTGCTGCCAGTTTTTCTCTGATGCGATCAATGTGCGGACCCGACTATATTTTATATGATGGATTTTATACGACTATCGCGTCTGGCTTTGCCAATCGCAATCGCAACTTCCTATTTTCATGTTCTGCTGCTTTGTTTTTCTCTGATGCAATTTGGTCCCACCTTGTGGTACTTTGGTTATCATAAAGCGCTCCACTTATAAATATATATATTTATGCTTTGAACCTTTGTTTATATGATCCGGGCTTCATCACAATCGCAATTCTTTGGTTGCATGTTTCGACACATATCCATTATGTTTTATAAACCCATCGGGTCTGGGCTTCATCGCAATCGCAATTTTCTGTTTATATGTTCCGCTGCCCTTATAATCTCGGATGTGATTGGGAAAGGGTCCCACCATATAAGGCTTTGATACCTTTGGTTCTTCGTCCATTAAAGCGCTCCATTACAAATTTATATATATATGCTTTGAACCTTTGTGTATAAGGCGCTGCATATATATATATATAAGTTTTATGTTTCATCTTTAGAGTATCCTCCAGCGGGTTAAGCGATTCTCGGAATTTATTTGTATATATGCATACATTGCCACTTGGGTTATGATTCTCAGAATTATATATATGTATCCTTCCACTTGGGTTACGGTTCCTAGAATTTATGTTTAGAGTTTCAACCAGCTGGGTAGTGATTCTCGGAATAACGGCTCTGCCTCCGCCTCTGCCTTCGCTGCTTCTGTCGCTCGACCTCTGCCTCTACTGCTGTAATAACGGTTCTTCCTCTACCTCTGCCTCTGATAACGGCTCTGCCTCTATATTCGCTACCTCTGCCTCTGCCTTAGCTGCTACTGCTGCTCAACCTTTGCCTCTGCCTTCGCTGTACATATTACCTCCTGCTGTTCTTTTCCTATCTTTGCATCTGTTGCCTTCTTTGTCTGTCTCTGTCTTTGCTTCCTCCATTGCCATCAATGAATATATTTCCAACAGTCTCCCCCTTTGGCATTGATGGCAATACACTTTCTCTGTTTGCCTGCGCTTCGTCCCCCTTTGACATCAATGGCAACGGGTTTGAATTCTTAGTGTAGCTTCTATTCTTTGATCCTGTGATTTTATCCATTTTCAATACTTCGTGCATTTCCTCTTCCTGAAATTGTCTAAATTTGTACGTTGTTGCTTCAACCTTTGGATTAGATTTACGTCGGGTTCACTACTCTTCCATGTTTGGTTCACATCTGGTTCACCACTCTTCCGTTGCACCATTGACCTTTTCGCCTTTTTATTGATTCTCTTATGCTGAATGTATTCTTGCCATAATCCTTTTGATTCTGAGGCCCTGTTTTCATGCTTCCCTTGCTGGTTGATCTCCCCCTGAGAATGATATTTTCGTTTCTATTCTCCCCCTGAAACTATGCTTTCTCTTCATATTAGAGAGTAGCATCTACAGATACTACCCCTAGTCTGTCTCTCAAATATTCAAATGGTTCTCTAGCAAGCGGTTTAGTAAATATATCTGTTGTCTATACTTTTGTTGGTATATACTCCAGTTTTACTATCTTCTGAGCCACTTTTTCTCGAAGAAAATGATACTTGATTGGGATATGTTTAGTTTTAGAGTGAAGCACATGGTTTCTAGATATACTTATAGCACTTGTATTATCACATTTGATTGAGATAGGTTCATCAATGCTTACCTTCATGTCTTGAAGAGTTTGCTTCATCCACATGACTTGTGTACAACATGCTGCTGCTGCTATATATTCTGCTTCTGCTGTAGACAGAGAGATAGATGTTTGTTTCTTGCTTAACCATGCCACTATACTTTCTCCTAGATAGAAAGCACCTCCACTTCTGCTTTTCCTGTCATCCACACAGCTGGCCCAATTTGCATCTGTGTATGCTGTCAAAGTGAAGTTTTTGCCTTTAGGATACCAAAGTCCATATTGTGTTGTTCCTTGTAGATATCCAAATATTCTTTTTACTGCTAGAAGATGGTTTTGTTTAGGTGCTGCTTGATATCTAGCCACTAGTCTTACTGCTAGCATGATGTCTAGTCTTGATGCTGTCAGATACAACAGACTTCCTATCATGGATATGTAGAGTTTTTGATTTATATCTGCAGACCCATCATCAGCACACAGCTTGCATCCCGTGATCATGGGAGTTGACACAGGTTTGCAGTCCTCCATTTTGAACTTTTTCAACATTTCTTTTAAGTATTTTTCCTGTGAGATGAATGTGCCTGTGTTCTTTTGCTAAATTTGAAGCCCTAAGTAGAAACTGAGTTCTCCAATCATGGACATCTCAAACTCTGTTTTCATCTCATCAACAAACCCTTTTGCTAGTTCTTTTCTGTTGCTTCCAAACATAATGTCATCAACATATACCACAACAATCAGGAGTTCATTTTAATGGGCTTTTATGTATAGATTGTTGTCTACTCCGCCTCTCTTAAAACCTTGTTTTTGCAAATATTTATCCAGTCTTGAGTACCAAGCACGAGGAGCCTGTTTCAGTCCATATAGAGCCTTCTTCAGTCTACACACATAGTCTTCTTTGTCTTTCAATGAGAAGCCTTCTGGTTGTTCCATGTAGACTTCTTCTTCTAAGTCTCCATTCATAAATGCAGATTTTATATCCATTTGATATACTTTGAAGTTTTGGTAGCAAGAAAAGGCCAGAAACATTCTGATGGCTTCCATTCTGGCTACAGGGGAAAATGTTTCATCGTAATCAAGTCCTTCGATTTGTGAATATCCTTTGCAGACCAGTATGGCTTTATTCCTGATTACTTGTCCTCCCTCAGTTTCCTTTCATTTTGTTTCTTTAGTTTACCCATTTTGTTTCCATATTATTTTTTTCAATGGGTCTTAGAAATCAATTCCTAGGTATTGTTTTTCTCAATTTGGTCCAATTCTTCATTCATAGCATTTACCCAAGACTTGTCCTTGCTGGCATCTTCAAATTTCTTTGGCTCTATTTGTGACAACATGGCTATGTATACCTCTTTATTTTGTTCTATTAGCTGCCTTCTTGTTTGGACCCCTACTCTCTTGTCTCCAATGATCTGACCTTCAGGATGGTTCTTCTAAGTATATCTTGAGGGAGTTTTAGAACTCAACTCTGTATCTTCTGTTGTCTTTCTTGTTTCCTCATCATCTTGGTTTTCTTCTTCATGGTTGTCTGATGGACTGCAGCAGTCTGTATCTCTTGTATTGTTTGGAAGTTCTTCATCAAATCTCACATCAATTCTTTCTACTATTTTTCGACGAGTCTTGTTGTAGCACCTGTACCCTTTACTCTTGGATGCATATCCTAGAAATATCCCTTCATCTGCTCTTGCATCAAATTTCTCAAGATTTTCATCATTATTCTTTATGTAACACTTGCTTCCAAAGATTCTAAAATGTTTGATTGAAGCTGGTTTTCCATGCCATAGTTCATAGGGAGTCTTGTCACTGCTTGGCCGTAAGTGAGCTTTATTAATGATATGCACCGCTGTGTGTACTGCTTCTACCCAGAAGGTTTGAGCAATATTAATTTCATGCATCATGGCTCTGGCTATTTGCTATACAGACCTGTTTTGTCTCTCTGCTACTCCATTTTGCTGAGGTGTTCCTGCAATAGTAAATTGTTGCTTTATCCCATGTTCATTGCAGAGATCAACAAAGTCATAATATGTGAATTCACCTCCTCTGTCTGATCTTATGCATTTCAGCTTGCATCCTGTTTGATTTTATGCTAATTCTTTGAAGATCTTAAATTTTTCCAGAGCTTCTGATTTATTCTTGAGAAATGCAACCCATGTCATTCTGGAGAAGCCATCTATTATCAGCATGAAGTAGGATTCTCCACTTGGAGTTTTAGTTCTTGAAGGTCTGCACAGGTCCATGTGCACAAGTTGTAGAGGTCTTCTTGTTGATAACTCATCTTTGGCCTTGAAGGATGTGCGAGTTTGTTTGCCTAATTGACATGATTTGCATATGGTATTAGAAGGCCTTTTTATTTTTGGCATGTCTCTGACAACTTTCTTCTTGCTTATTCTGATTATGTGATTGAAGCTGAGATGTCCCAACCTTTTATGCCATAACCATGACTCTTCTAGTTTGCTAAGATGACATGCTTCATCTTCCTCTTTCACAATGTAAAGTTTACTCTCTGTTCGAATTCCTTTGAGAAGAGTCTTACCTGTGGTGCTTCATCTAACTTCACAATCTTATGCTCTAAAAAGAACTTCGCAGCCTTTGTCACACATCTGACTGACACTTAGTAAATTTGCTTCCAACCCATCTACAAATAGTACATCTTGGGCCTTTCCTCTGCCATTGTCTATGCTGACTGAGCCTTTTCCCTTGATCTTACCTGATTTATCATTGCCAAAAGTAACATTACCAGATTTCTTTTCATCGAGAGTTATAAACTTGCTTTTGTCTCCTGTCATGTGTTTAGAGCAGCCACTTTCCAAATACCATTGACTTTTCAAATCTTGAGCAGTTAGAGCCAAGTCACATTTATTCACCTTCTTTATCCACTGGAGGCACCCTTTCGTTTGGTATCTTTTGTGAGGTGATGAATTACATCTTCTTAGAGGACATTTGGAAGGTATATGTCCAACTTGATTGCATACACAACATTTGATCATAATTTTTGCAGAATTATGAGTATGAACAGAATTTCTTTGATTCATAAACTTCATTGAGGTGTTAAACATCAATCTTTGTCCATACTTTCTACACTCAATGATTTTATGACCAAATTCCTTACAATAAAAACAGTAACCATAGAAACTATTTGCATACTTGATGTAAGGTTGTATCTTCCATTTGTTTGCTTGAGGAAGTCTCTTCAATGTTTGCATCTTTTGCTGGTTTGAATTACTCCTTCTTACATGGCAATATGCAGCAATGTGTCCCAGCTTGTGGCAGACATAACAGGTGGCATTCTTCATAGGAGGGAAGAATCTCATTTGATGGCTTCCGAATTTGACATATTCAGAGACATATGTCCCTTTCTCTGTTGTCTTAGTATTTATTGCCTTCTTTGTTATTAGAGGTTTCTTTTGATCTCTGTCTTCCTCATTACAGGTTTCTTCATTTGTAGGAATTGTTTGAGCTGCTTCATCATTCTTCTTTGCTTTTACAAAAATAATCCCTATGTTTTTTTTTTCTTTGCTTTTACTTGATTCTCATTCACAGCCTATTCCAGTTTTTATCATAGGGGATCTTTGAGCAACCAGAATTTCATTCAAATTACTAGAGCTTGTTGTTTGAGAAGAGCTTATAACCACTTTCCTTTGAGCATTTTCTAGTTTCTTCCTGAGACATACTACTTCTTCTTCCAGCTTCTCTTGTTCTTGGGTTTTATCCTTGATTTGCTGAAGTAACATGTCTTCTATCTTCTTGGCTTCTTCAAGTTCTACCTTTAGCTGCATGAGGATTTCTGAATTTTGTTCTTCTCGTACAAACTTGAGGAGAATGTCCTTTTGTTTTCTGCATTTCAGCTTGAGTCTATCAATCTCTTCTAGAGCACTTCTTAGCTCCCCCTCAAGGTTGACTTCACCTTCTTCTTCTTCATCTTCTAGCAGGAGACCTTCAAGTTCTTCTATATCCATCAATACAAATTCAGAGGTTCCATATTCACTTGAGAGTTCATCTGGGTCTTCAGATGTACTACTGTCTTGTTGAGCATAGAAGGATTTTATGCTGAACTTATTTCCTTTCTTCCAGTTCTTTGATGTATTTTTCTCTGACTCTTGAGCCTGATTTCTTACTTTCTTGTGAGGACACTTAGCAGCATAGTGTCCAACTCTTCCACAGTTAAAGCATTTGAAAGGAAGTTTACCTTTGTATTTACCTGAACCTCTATCCAGTTTCTTGACAAATTTTGCTTCTTCTTCATCCGAACAAGAGCATATGTCTTCCTCTTCTTCTTTCTTCTTTTCTGTTTTAAAGGCAGCCTCCCTCGAACTTCTCTTCTTTTGTGGGAGCCTCATTTCATATGCTGTTAGATTTCCAAGTAGCTGGTTCATGGTCAAGGTCTCCCAATTAGTTGTTTATTCTATAGCAGACACCTTGGGATTAAACCTGGGTGGAAGAGATCTTAGAATATTTTGTACAATTACAACTTCTTTTATGTTTTCTCCTAGAGCCTTCATGTTATTTACTATTTCTGCAACCCTTAGAAAGAAGTTATCTATATCTTCATCATCATTCATTGTTAAGTTATAAAACTGGGCTCTATAGACTTGAAGTTTAGTAGTCTTTACCTTCTTGTCTCCCTCATGGATATTCTCCAGAGTATCCCACATTTCTTTGGCAGTTTTTTTGTGCATTACTTTGATAAACTCTGCTTCACACAATCCATTTAATATGGCATTCATGGCTTTTGCGTTAGCTACAAAGTCTTGTTTGGCTTCTTTCTCTGAGGCAGTTTCCTTCGGGGCATATCCTAATTCCACAGCATCCCAAATTTCTATTCCTAGAGACATTATGTATGTCCTCATTCTGATTTTCCAGAAGGCATAATTTGCACCCATAAAGAAAGGGGCTTTATTGGTTGAGCATCCTTCTTTACTATCCATCCTGAGAAACTAGAATCTCCTTTCAGTTGTTAAACTGGTACAAAGGAACCCGATCTGATACCAATTGTTGAATCCTTAGTTAAACTGAGAGGGGGTGGGGGGTGAATTAGTTTAACACATTCATCGTCTTTTAAAAATTTTCATTAAACCTTATTACACCTTCATTTATGTCCAACTTAATATGTGAGAAATCTTAGAATATGAGTAGAAAGTATTAATATAATATAATAGTATACTTAATATGAGAGTAGCAGGTATTAAGCAGATGATATAAATAAGATCAACACATAAACATCATGCACAAAGACACCTAATATAAGTGGAAACCCATAAAGGGAGAAAACCACATCTTATTATTGTTGTGATGCAAAGGCAAGCTCCAACTCCCTCTCACCACTGTTTTTCTGCAGGCACCAACCTACAGGAGGATCCAACCTCAATTCTGCAAGCTACAACCTGCAAGGAAGCACCAACTCCTCTAGCCTTTCTGCAGAATTGGACTTACGTGAGGCTCCAACCTCGGCTCGGCCTATTAACTCATCACATCTATCAAGCTGCAACTTGATAGGGAAGCTCCAACTTCCTCAATTTATCAAACTGAATGTTTGCTGATTTACCTCAGATATCAGCTTTGTTCTGTAGCATCTCTTTCTGCTCTTATTTTCTTAATCTTCTCTTCCTCACTCTTCTATAATATGTATTCTCTTTATTTTCTCTCTCTAACCTCCTTTATGCATATCCAGTTGATATTACATATAGAGTTCCTCACATGACTGTTTGTATTTCACAAAGAATTTGGAGTGAACAGTCATGACTCTTTCGCTTCTATCTTCATTCCTTTTATCTCAGCCATTCAATAAATATAACCGTAGGTATCAATTTAACATTACAAAGGGGATATTTGTTCTCTTCTCCCTGAGACTTTCCAATGCATCACAAACAATAAAAATCAATCAAAACATTTATAATCGTGCAATAACAATGAGAACTCCAGCCTTCAATCATGGTCTTTAGCTTTGCCAGACATTGTCTTTTCATCGTGTCTGTTTCTTTTCTCCGTGGATTCATATGTTTTATCTCTTTCTAAATTTATATTTTGCTCTTCGTCCTTGTCAGGTGACCGCCGTATACATGTAACTGTGCTTTTTATATCAGAGCACTTTGTATATATATATAACTGCTGACTTTAAATCTGGGCAAATTCCAATGCTTTTCATACAGCAAGTGTCTTGTTGATGTGGTGAGTTTTGCAAGCGGAACATATATACACCATGGCCTTTGTTTTATGGCCCGATACAATTGCACACATCGCAATTGTATTATATTAATAATCGCCCTCCACCTTAAGCCTAGGCTCGTGGGTCCACAGACCACATGGCAATTTTTAATACAATCGCAACAACTTTATATATATATATATATATATATATATATATATATATATATATATATATATATATATATATATATATATATATATATATATATATATATATATAAAATAGCGCTACAAATCTTCAGCCATGCATTAGGTTCATGATAGTTGCGATATGCATTAATCGCAATCGCAATTTCATTGGTATGTTCACTCCATCACAAATTGTGTTTGATGTGCGCATAGTCTCACATAAAGATAGATATATGCTTATATATACGTGTGTGTGTGTGTGTGTGTGTGTGTTCTCCAATCGAAAAGTAAAGACCCATGAATTTACTTTGGCGAATGCCCAACACGCACCTCATTTTCTATAAATTTCGACTTTAGCACAATATATAAATAATATCACCATGTATCCATATTCCCCGAATCAAGCGTTATAAACATTATTATAAGGTTTCGATTCCATTTAATTAATGGAATATCATATATCTGGGCCCACTTGCCATGCTTTCCGATGATATACACTACTCCTCGACTTCTTCCGATTGCGATTGATCGCAATTGCAATTTCCATTCGAATGTACCGATATTCCAATGCTCCAAAGCTCCGATTGCGATTACTCTGATGCGATGCGATTAATCATAATCGCAAATTCTATTTGCATGTTCCGGTGCCCTGCATAACTCCGATTGCGATTACTCTGATGCGATGCGATTAATCGCAATCACAACTTTTAGTTGCAAGTGATCTGCTGCCAGTTTTTCTCTGATGCGATCAATGTCCGGACCCGACTATATTTTATATGATGGAGTTTATACGATTATCACGTCCGGCTTTTCCAATCGCAATCACAACTTCCTGTTTGCATGTTCCGCTGCTTTGTTTTTCTCCAATGCGATTTGGTCCCACCTTGTGGTACTTTGGTTATCATAAAGTGCTCCACTTATAAATATATATATTTATGCTTTGAACCTTTGTTTATATGATCCGGGCTTCATTGCAATCGCAATTATTTGGTTGCATGTTCTGACACATATCCATTATTTTTTATAAACCCATCGGGTCCGAGCTTCATCGCAATCGCAATTTTCTGTTTCTATGTTCCACTGCCCTTATAATCTCCGATGCGATTGGGAAAGGGTCCCACCATATAAGGCTTTGACACCTTTGGTTCTTCATCCATTAAAGCGCTCCATTACAAATTTATATATATATGCTTTGAACCTTTGTGTATAAGGCGCTGCATATATATATAAGTTTTATGTTTCATATTTAGAGTATCCTCCAGCGAGTTAAGCAATTCTCGGAATTTATTTGTATATATGCATACATTGCTGCTTGGGTTATGATTCTCGGAATTATATGTATGTATCCTTCCGCCTGGGTTACGGTTCTCGGAATTTATGTTTAGAGTTTCAACCAGCTGGGTAGTGATTCTTGGAATAACGGCTCTGCCTCTGCCTCTGCCTTCACTGCTTCTGTCGCTCGACCTCTGCCTCTATTGCTGTAATAACGGTTCTGCCTCTGCCTCTGCCTCTGATAATGGCTCTGCCTCTATATTCGCTGCCTCTGCCTCTGCCTTAGCTGCTACTGCTGCTCGACCTCTGCCTCTGCCTTCACTGTACATATTACCTGCTGCTATTCTTTGCCTATCTTTGCATCTGCTGCCTTCTTTGTCTGTCTCTATCTTTGCTGCCTCCATTACCATCAATGACAATATTTCCAACAGCTATCACCACAAAATTTCAAGTTATACTTATTCTTCTGCATATTTTGTAATTTCGGGTTACACCAACACTTCCGCACATTTTGTAATTTCTTGTTTCAAGTATTTTCCGGGTTGGTTTTCTCCGTAGAGGCAACTCCGTAACCACACAATAAAGGTTGGGATTAGTTAAGCGCAACTTACCAATCCAGCCTGTTGCATATGTACAGTTTCTATTTCGAATTAATATAGATTAGCCTAATTTACCATATATATATATATATATATATATATATATATATATATATATATATATATATATATATATATATATAATTCTAAAAAAAACATTTAGAGGAATATTGCTTTTTCATTCCTTTTTTTTGTACGTTTTTACTATTAAAAGTCTGACATGTCCCATTGACCAATTATCTGGAAACTCATCCTATAGTTTAGATAAAATATGGTTCTTGGAATAATTGGATTGATTTTTGTATTGTAAGTGGAAAGAACGTCTATACATTCGTTCCACTATATCCCTCAAAGTTTTGTAAAAAATTTTCCCCCTTTCATTAAACTCCAACACCACTCCAGATGAGCTAAGGAGAAATTCATTTTCATTTGCATGTTCTATTTTTCTTTTCTTTTCTTAGAACATCATTCCTTTTCTTCGTTGTTGGTCCCTGTAGAAAATTAAACATATGTGAATTAATATATTGTTTGAAACATGTTATCTAATATTTTTAAGTATATTATTAATGAAAATTAAAAAAAGAAACTCATATTGGATTGATAGTATTTTTTTCATTAACTTGATTCATTCTTCTGCAATTTTTCCATCAAGATTTTACGCTCTTCTGGTCTTAGATCAGAAATAATTTTATCGGGCTTCATCATTTTGTGGCTTTGCATGATACATAGTAAACAACATATATTAGTTAACCATACATATAGTTCAAAATTATTAATTTTTGTAAAGAATTTACAAAGAACTTGCCTTTTTTGCTTTTCTCGATGTGCTATCAGTATTTTTGTTGCTTGATCTCTTGTCAACCATATTTCTATCAATATGAAACCTGTACCATACCATTCATTAATATATTTTATAAATAAATCACAAAATTTTAAGGTAAAATAAACTCAAGAGAACGGTGCACCTTTCAAGCAGCATGCACCGAAGCTGGTGTGACACATTCTTATAAACGCATTGCCAAAACAGTAGAAATATCGTACGATGCTCTTTGTTAACAAGGAGACCCGATGCATTATATGTTAACCAGTGCATCGATTAACACATAAAAATTAATAAAAATCCTCTAGTGTTAGTTTTTGTAGCATAAGATGTCGTGGAGGAGGCAGTGCAACATGTTCTTATAAACACACCGATAAAATAGTAGAAACACCGTACGGTGCTCTCTGTCAACAAGGAGACCCAGTGTGTTATATGTTAACCGGTGCACCAATTAACACAAACATAAATTAATAATTGTTTTTTTTAATCAAATAGTATGTGCACAGTGCGCTATTTTACACAGCACGCACGGATTAAAAAAAATCTGTTTTAAAAAAAATCATGCAAGGCCGACATGGATTGGGATCCAACTTTGCAAGTCATCCCATGGGTTAGATGTCATACGCCTATATATATAGCAATACAAACCCTATAAATCTAAAATGAAAATCCCTAATTGTGAAGTCACATAAATAAGAAGAAGCAAGGGCAGAAAAAAGAAGAATGAAGGGTGGTAAGAATGGATTTTTTCGTTTGTTTGTTTGTTTTTTTTTTAAATATTTGAAAATGCATAGTAAAATTTAATTTTTTTACTATGCATGTATTAAATCAAACAAAAACTATAAAAAAAAACAATTATTATAGTAAAATTTAACATTTTTACTATACTACAGGGTTTGAATCACTATATTTTTGGAATTATGATTCTCTGAATAGTGTTGTTGTTGAAAAGTATTTTGTTGCTCCACAGTGCTCTCGTGCTCTCTTGCTCCAGGTATGTCTCTCGTGAAAATATCTCCCTGATTTTTTTTTCAAAAATAATGAAATAATGAATAGTTTTTACTATTTAAAGAATTTTTTTTTATGAAATTAGATTTCTGAAAATAAATTTCCACCCATTTTTCAATTTATCGTTTTTTACACTTTAAGAAATAAAGTTAAGTTATTATTATTATTATTATTTTTAGCGGCTATTCGGTGCGTTTGTTATCTAACCACACCGATGCGTCAATTAATAACACAACACCAATGCGCAATAATTAAAACGCATTGGTGCGGTTAACTGTACATTAGCACCGATAAAAATAAGTCCATTTTTAAGGCACCAGAATTACTTTTAGGTATGTACACCAAATTTTATTGTTGATTTTGCTCAAATGCAGGCAGAAAATATCATAATTATATCAAATGGACAATTCTTTAAAATCTAGCTCGTTCCATAATATTTCTCAAATTCCGTCACGGAGTTCTCCCTATGATCCATCTCGAGATGTAATATTTGCTTTATATTTTATTTATATTTTCATTATCTAATTGAATTTATTTATTTTATCCATGTCAAACAACTGAATAAAATTATTGTATACAAATTTGTAGGTTCATGCAGATTCAAAATCGAGCTCAGATGCACAAAATATTCAAATAGCTTTAAGACGTCGGAAGCTCTTATTAGGAGCAGGATACTGCAAGGCGCATTTGGTAGATGAAAATGGATAGTCGCGTCACCCTGACAATTGTAACATTGCATCTTCTAGCCATAATCCTGGGAAAATGATTGTAATAATAATTGTTTGGTTTATTAATGTAATTATTTCAATGTCAAACCAATTAATCATGCATTGTCAACATGCTTACTAATTGATATAATATATTTTGTACTAATCATGTTCAAATATATATATTTTTAAATTGTTAGGATTCTAGTGATGATGACTGACCTACCTACCATCTTCTGTTGCACCCCACGCCAATTTCAAATCGAGAGAAGGCTAAATTAAGAGAAAAACTCAGAGAGGAACGATACCAAGAATGGTTGAATCAACCACCTATTCAATTCCCACCACGTCCAGATTCACAAATTAGGAATGACTACAACAATAGTAGTTCTTCACAAGTTGGTAATGGAGGCAATCAAATAAAGGTTGGTATGGATGATTACTTAAGGGATATGACTGACATGGAGGCAATGTTGTTAGATGCATTCCAGAATGATGGTCAACTAGGGGATGATTCTCATATCACTGATACATTTTTCGAAAGCCTTAAATTTGCTTCCACCACCCCTCTCTTTGGACCTAGTGGTCAGTCAAAGTCTACCCAGTTGGGGACAATGATGTTACTGTACAACTTGAAAGAAAATTTTGGCTTGTCAAATGCATGTTTCTCGGATTTTTAGAGGTAATTGACCATTAAGTCCTCCCTTATATTTTGAGAAATATAATCACACAATGAACATTACAAATGGTAAATTTTATGAACGTTAATAATTATATTGGCATTAATGTACATTTAATATTTTCCATGTCCAACTATAAGTTATTCAAAGATAATGTTATTCTGAGTGACAATGTCATGCCTGATAGTTTCGAAGAGGCAAAGAAATTGTTGAAAATGTTCAATGTAACTCTCAAGAGGGCAACATTAGAAAATTGATGTCAATTTTTCATTATCCAATTCGATGTAGTTCAATAATATTCATCTCGTCAAATCAAATTTTTCCAAATCATAACAATTTTATCCTTGAGTAACAATGGAAAATTGATATCCACATGCCAACATATGAATGAATTAGGTAGTTTTAGGTGCAATTCTCATTCCTGTATACTTGTAATTCACAACAACAAAAAAACCAGAAATCGAAAATTGTGGCATTGAGCATGATTCATTCGTGGTCGTAGTCTATAACTTGTATTTTTTTTTCGATGAAATTTCTCTTGGCAATAATTCTACTGATTCAGTGATTAAGGTAGATTTCGAGCCAGATTTTTGTTCTCTCTGCTACTGAGTACTGACTGTACATGGATCGAATTGAGATATGGATTTGAGTTTTGAAACCAGAGAATGATTTAATGATCTAAGCAAAGATCTTGGGCGAATATCAATAGGATTGGGATTTTAGATTGACCAGTGCAGGTAAATCCCACATATGCAAAACTCGTGGTGCAAAAATTCTACATGATATATGCATGCATTTCCTGTTCTTCACCACGAATCCCTGCAAACAGATTACATAATTAGAATACATATTTTTAATACTTACAATTTAATCCATAATTATCATGAAATGTTGGTGGATATAGATTTCATAAGGCTTCATTATATCATGCTGGGTGGAACTCAAACCGAAATAACCAACCAGGGCATCTCGAGGCTAAACCACCTCACCCTCATCAAATAGAAATCAGAATTTACCATGATCCACACCCAATCACTAGGCCAATAGAAGAATGGATATCACCAAATTCTCTTCATCTAAAACGTGAGGAATTTTCCCGTCTCCTAGTCTCTCAGGCTTTACTGCAATGCACAGTACAAATCAGGGGTCACTAGGCCCTAAACTGAGAGATATTGTCCAGGATTTATGGTATATACCAAACTCGGGAGTCCTAGGCCTGAATGGAGAACAAAACACCTCTTAGGATTTACTGCAATCCAAACCCGAATTACTAGGTCCGCCGAGGCAACACACTATCTGGATTTACTGCAATGCACAGTCCAGTTCAAGGATTACTAGGCCAGGTGTTATATCAATTCATAGATCTACCTCACTCGGTTTCGAATCCAATCCGACAATCTAGATATACCAAAATATGAGAATTTTACAACACCATGGCTATCTGGAAATAGCAAGGTTAGGCTAAAAACACTTTCACACCTGGAAAAATCCCATGCCAAGACAGAAAAGAACCACATGTAATACCATGTGTTGAGCCCCAAAGATGTCTTTTCCTTTCACCAAATTTCACTTCATTCCATTTGTCCTTTGTCAGTTATAGGCTTAAAAGATCAATAGGAATGATTAAAATTACTCTAAGAGTGCATGCAATAACTGACTTACTATACTTTTGTGGTTTTGTTGTCATAGTGATTTTTGATCAGACTTAGCTACAGAATGCAGCCATTCTATAGCTTGTCGCATATTCCGTAGCCATATTTATGTTCACACAGATTACAGGTGTCACTTAAAGGCAAAACGCATATGGTTGAATTCCATAACACTCCTACATCATTTCTTGCCCTCTATGAAGGTTGAGCAAAAATCTGTAAGTGGTTATGCACGTGGAGAAAACCAGACCTAAGAAGTAGACTTCTACAAGGACAAGGACTCTGCAGATGTCTTCAGCAAAGTACGAGTCCTCAACAGGAATTCTAATTCGATTTTGATTGAAAAAGACATTGATGCCTATTTCTCCTCAATGACAGTTATGTATTTTCTTATAAGAATAACTCGGTGAACTGAGAGACAATTAGCTAGTTGATGTTTTGTTGTTAAGTCCTCCAAGACTGTAATACTCTGTTTTCTGAGCATTTTTCCTTTAATGAAAGAAGTACAACTTTAATGCAAGATCTGAAGCAATCTTAAGGAGTTAAGGATTTGTGTGCCAATCTGGTGGTAGAGGGCCCCTACTATCCGAAAGGCTTTGTGCATATTTTCTAGATAAGTAACTTTAGCTCTGTTTTGTTTTTAATCTAGGCAATTTTCTGAGCATCATGTGTTGTGTTTACTTACATCGAATATTGCAATCGATCTTGTTCGCATGAACTGTTCCAATATATCACTAGCACATGAATAAGATAGAGTTGTAATACTTCGGAGGTTAATTTCATTTTAGTTCAGTTATGTTCATTGTATTTCAAGTTTTATTAGCTAGTTGTATTCTAGTTCCATTAAATTAGACTTAAAAGCCTTCATTATTTACAAACTGCTCTTGTTCTTAATTTATTTTAACACATCATCATCATATGGACAAGAATAAGTTATATCATTTTGAAGTTCTTGACTATTCTACAATTTCTCATAATTTTACAAACAACCCTTTTCCAAAGCTATTCCAAGAGATCTCTAACCCTTGAATGAGGCTTAATAGTAACATTTTGAGTTGCAGAGTGGGTTAATTCTAATGTCATAAGTTATGTTAGCATAGGACTCCTTACTAAATTATAGATAATCTTTTCTCAAAGTATTCCAACAAATTTCTAACCATGGATAAGATTTTCTCTGTGATATTGTAAGTTGTTATTTATTAAAGAGAACCTCATTACATCAAACTTATCCTTTTCTTAAGTTGTTCCAACATACCTCTAATGAAATGAATTGGACTGAGTTAATGTTATGAGTTACTTTCCTTGTCAAGCTTTGCAATTTGTGAATTAGCATTTTATATTCTTAGGTGTCATACAAAGTTTAGAGTAGATTTTGTTCTGTTTTAGTGTGATCAGTAACTTCTCTTTGGCCAAGAATTTAGTTCTTTTCCTCTTAACACAAAAATACAAAAACCAAAAAAACACTAGAAAAACACTAAACACAATGAAGTAGGAAGAAGATACCTAGGCACATATAATGCACTTCACTTCAACAGTTTACTAGCCCTGGTTGACAATTTATGACATCAATTTAGGAACACTAAGTTGAGTAGACATTTTGGCGCCGTTGCCGGGGAAGTGTAACTAGGTAGCCTTGTTTCTTAACTCCCAAAAACAATGATATGCATAGAGAAAGAGACTTAAGGGGTAGATTCATAAGAAGCAGAAGCTTGATTCCTAGAACACCACTTGTTCCACCAAGACCAAGAGCCAGTACACCTCCAACTCAAACTGACATCCCATAATTCACTGATTATAGACTTCCAGAAGACTTAAGATCAGATATTCCATCAAGAAAACCTTCCACTTCATTACTGAACCTGTCCTAGAAGAAGATTCAAGGACCCCTGCTAGAGACATAAACTTTTCCACTTCCACAGGAAGAATAAACCATGGCAGAAGAAGGGGGAGGAGGAGTCTTTAATGGAGAACATACACTATTTGGAGGAGGTAGAGGTAGAGGTAGAGGTGAAGAAGGAGGCAGAGGAAGAGGTAGAAGGGAAATGGGAAGCTCTTTTGGGTTTCCTATAGTAGATGAAGAAACCAATGCAACTATGAAAAAAATTTCACCCTCTATCCTTCCAAACTTTTATGGACTCAAAAGTGAAGATCCTGAAACCTTCCTATTTGAATTTGAAGTCCTATGTAGAACCTATGATTACTTACAAGATGCCCAAAAACTTAAACTATTCCCTTCAACATTGAATGGAGCAGCATTAAAATGGTTTATGAGTTTGATCAACAGTTCTATTAGGACATGGGAAGACATGAAATAGGCATTTTTAGAGAGGTATTTGGATTACTGTATGCCAGTCAACCATAAGGAGGAAGTGTTTAAAATGTTACAAAAAGAGGATGAAAATTTGGAATATTTGTTGGAGAGATTTAACTACAACATCAAAAGAGAAAAAATGGAAAACCTAGATCAAGACACTTTGAAAGCTCTCTTGTTGAAGACAATTAGGGATGAATGGTTAGATATCCTTAACATGATGGGAAAAGGGGATATATCTCAGCTCACATTACCTAAAATAGCTGAATTATGTATCAACCTTTCAAGAGGGAAATCTAAAACTGTAAAAGGACCAAGAGACCCTGCTCTTGCAAGGGCAAGTAAGTCTGCTTCTGGGACAGTAAGTAGGGCAGAAATAGGACATATGCTTGATGAATTCAAATTTGACATTTTAGGGAGTCTTAGTGAGAAAATAGACACCCTTAAGTTACAAAACAAGCAAAAAGTTGAATCTGATGCCTTAGCAATCTTTTGTCCCAAATGTAGAAAGAAGCATGCCTTGAGAGAGTGCCCTTTGGATGCAAAAGTAGTAGAGACTTGTGTAATTTGTTCAGAAAAACATGAGACCAAGAGTTGTCCTTCACTTCCTGGTCTTAAAGATGTCTTTCAAGAAGAAACCCCTACAAATTCCACAGAACCTCTCAATTTTGTCTCTAGGAGGCCTTGGCAAGGACCTCAAACACAAGGATTCCATGATCAACTGTATAATCAACCCCCACCAAATTGGAATTCTTGGTAGCAACCTTGGCCCCAATGCCAAAATCAATCTCAAACTTGGGCACAAGGAGCACAAAATCCTTATGGAAGATACTCTTAGTACTATCAATATCCACCATCCTATCCACCATATCCACATTTCCCTCCTCAACAAAATCTTCAAAAAAATCCTCAAAATCCACAACATCAAAATCCACCACTTCCATTACCATTTCCTCAGAAAGAAAATCAATTACCTTCCCAACCCATACCAAACCCCATCAATAAAAAT
Organism: Pinus albicaulis; assembly: GCA_034641835.2. Classification (NCBI taxonomy): domain Eukaryota; kingdom Viridiplantae; phylum Streptophyta; class Pinopsida; order Pinales; family Pinaceae; genus Pinus; species Pinus albicaulis. Next base: position 798,852,165 of record CM076581.1, read on the forward strand.
CCTTAGAACACATACATGATAGAAGGCCAACAGTTTCCAACCTATTTGATTACTCCTTTAGACCTCAATTATGTTCAACTTAGGTCTGGAAGAATACTTGAAAATAAGAAACCTTCTGTAATCATACAAGAGTAAAACAACTCTGAGGAAGATTCTCTATGGGTAAATAAAAGTCTTGAAGAAGACACATCTTTTCAAGACCCAAATATTGAAAAATCAAAACAAAAAGAACCAATAATTTCAACTCCTATATTAGAGAAGCCATCAACATCTACCTCTACACCTCCCTTTCCAGAAAGATTACAAATTGATAGGGGTGTAGAAAAACAAATTATGGTGCCTAATTATAATTTCCTAGATGAGTTGAGAAATGTTTGTATTAAGATCCCATTATTACAAGCTATCAAGGAAATTCCAATTTTAGCAAAAACAATAAAGGAGTTGAACATGAAAAAAATAGGAAAAAGAATCAAAGAGACAAAGAAAATTCAATTGGTAGGAAAAATAGCAGATATCACGATGGGTAAGATTGTCATTCCAAAGTATCTAGACCTAGGAAATCCAGTTGTTAAAATACACATCAATGGAACTGAGATCCAAAACACACTTATTGATTTAGGAGCAGCAATCAATATCATGAGTATACAAATCATGGATAAACTAAAACTTCCTAATATTCTTTTTACACCCACACTATTACAATTAGCAGACAGATCTATGATCAAACTTGATGGGGTAATAGAAGACATTCCAGTGTCACTAGATTCTTGGGAGTATCCTGTGGATTTTATGATCCTAACTCCTAAGAATAATCTAGGAGGACATCCTATTATACTAGGAAGACCTTGGTTAGCTACAGCTGATGCTTTCATTAGTTGTAGATCTGGTGATATGTACATCTCTGATGGTAGTTCAACCAAGAAATTTACATTGTATCCTCCAGCAAAAACAATTACAGAATTAGATGATACTCAATGGATTGAGGATGAAGAAGACATACAACCTCTCTTCACAATTTCAGAAATTAGTGAAGATAACCAGATTCTAAATACCTTAGAAAATTTTGAATCCTCTTTGGAATACAAACATGAACAATTTCAAGAAGAATCCAACATTGAGTTTTTATCATCAAGACAGATGTCTCTTTACTCTATGGATAAGTTTGGCAACTCTACAATTGAGATATTTCCAGGTAAAACTTTAAACATAAACAAGAACCTAGAGAAATCTCAACAACAAAAGCTAGTCAAGATGTTATAGAGACATTCTTCTGCATATGCATGGGAGTACACTGATATGAAAGGGATAAGCCCTAAGACTTGCACTCATCACATCTACATAGAGGAAAATTGTAAACCAATCAGACAACCTCAAAGACGGATGACTCCAAATCTTAGGGAGATTGTTAAAGAAGAATTTCAGAAATTGTTAAATGTCAACTTTATCTATCCCATTTCAGATAGTCAGTGGGTTTCTCCTTTGGTAATTGTGCCAAAGAAAAATGGTAAATGGAGGGTATGTATTGACTACCGGGAATTAAACAAAGCTACTCTTAAAGATGATTTTCCCCTACCTTTCATAGATCAGGTGTTAGATACATTAGCTGGCAAAAAGTAATTCTCATTTTTAGATGGGTTTAATGGTTATAATCAAATTCAAGTGGCACTTGAAGATCAAGCCAAAACCACATTCACCTGTCCTTGGGGTACCTATGCTTATTGAATATTGCCATTTGGACTATGCAATGCACCTGCAACATTTCAAAGGGCAGTACTAGGAATCTTTTCAGATCTAATACATGATTGTGTAGAGGTATATATGGATGATTTCACAGTTTATGGAAACACATTTGAAGAAGCCTTAGCAAACTTGGAAATTTTTTTAAAGAGATGTAAAGAAGCAAATCTTTCACTAAGTCATGAGAAGTGTTTTATGATGTTTAATGAAGGAATTGTTTTGGGGCATCACATTTCAGGGGATGGGATTAGAGTTGATGAGTCAAAAGTTGAAGTCATCTCTAACTTATCTGTTCCAAGTTTTCAAAAATACGTTAGGAGTTTTCTAGGATTGACAGGATATTATCGAAGGTTTATAGAAAACTTCACCAAGATAGCATCTCCACTTTCAAATTACTTACCAAGGACTGTGAATTCAAATGGAATCATGATTGCCAGTTAGCTTTTGAAACCCTGAAAACAAAAATCTCTGAAGCACCTATTTTAAGGGGACCTAACTGGAAATTACATTTTCATATTTCAATAGATGCCTCAGACACAGCTTTAGGAGCTGTATTGGGACAAAAAGACCTGATTCCCTATGCCATCTACTATACAAGTAAAAATTTGACTCCTTTAGAGTTAAATTATACTATAACTGAAAAATATTTCTTAGTTGTTGTTCATGCTATAAATAAATTTAGATATTATATAATAGGCTATGAAACCTTTGTTCACACAGATCACTCTGCAATTAAATATCTAATGAACAAATCAATTACTAATGGCAGAGTCATAAGATGGTTATTGCTTTTACAAGAATTCAACATCACCATTCTAGATAGGCCTGGGAAACAAAATACAGTAGATGATTTCCTATCTAGACTCCAAAACATTAAAGACAATACTCCAGTTGAAGATCAATTCCCTGATGAATATCTTTTTGCAATTTCTACTCAAACTCCTTGGTTTGCTGACATTGCTAATTATTTAGTTTCAAGGAAATTTCCTTCAATAATGAATGCAAGAGACAAAATAAAGATCATTTATGACAGTGCAAAATATTCATGGGTTGCTAATGAGTTATACAAAACAAGTCCAGATTTTATCATTAGGAGATGTGTTCGAGAAGATGAGATGCCTGAGATCCTCAAGGCATGTCATGATGAACCTTGTGGCGGACACTTTGCTGATAAAAGGACAACTTATAAGGTCCTTCATTTAGGATACTATTGGCCATCCCTTTTTAAAGATGCTAAAGAGTATGTCAAAAGGTGTGACAGCTGCCAAAGGGTAGGGAAACCTTCTCCTTCAGGTGAGATGCCATTGCAGCCTCAGGTATATATTGAATCTTTTGAGAAATGGGCTTTAGATTTTGTAGGACCTATTAGTCCTCCATCAAGACAAAATAAATATATATTAGTTTTCACTGATTATGTGACCAAATGGGTAGAGGCCAAGCCATTACTTTCTGCTACTGAAGCATCTGTAGTTAATTTTCTTTTTGAGGATATTTTTACTCGTTTTGGTGTCCCAAGAGAAATTGTTACAGATCAAGGAGCTCAATTCACATCAAGGCTAGTGGAACAATTGGTGGAGAGGGACAAAATCAGACACAAAAAATCTACTCCCTATCATCCACAAGCAAATGGCCAAGTGGAATCTACTAATAAGGTCATTGAAGGGATCTTAACAAAGACTATTCATTTACATAGAAGAGGTTGGGCAGATAGGCTTCCTAAAGCCTTGTGGCCCTATAGAACTACATGGAGAAGCACAACAGGTCATACTCCTTATGAACTTGTTTATGGAAAACAAGTCTTTTTTCCCATAGAGTTTCAGATTCAAACTTTTAAAATGGCAGTCCAGCTAGGACTTGATCTAACAGAAGCACAAAAGCACAGATTGGAGCAGATTAATGAATTGGATGAGATCAGATAGGATGCAGTCCAGAAAACAAATAGAGTCCAACAGCAAAGGACTAGATGGCATGATAAGTATATTAAGGAAAAGAAATTCAAAGAAGGTGATTGGGCCCTCTTGTTTGATTCAAAGTTCAAAGATTTTCAAGGTAAATTCCAAACACATTGGCTTGGGCCATATGAAATTGTGAATTTTTTTTACAATGGAGCAATAAAAATCAGGACAATAGATGAAGATAAGGTGACTTTTCTTGTAAATGGTCATAGCTTGAAGCTGTATCATAAGCCACTTTCAAGAGAAGAATTTGTCAAGAGATTCCAAGAGAACAGTGATGTGAAGTTAATGAAGAAGAATCCTTCTTCTTCATCGACTTAATTGTATTTTCTGAAATCAGATGATGATGATATATATATATATATATATATATATATATATATAAAGTATAAACATGAAAACGAATCATTGATTAGCATGTTTATATAGAAAAGATAAAGTGAAAATCAGAATCCTTCTGACACTTTAGCTTTTCAAAAATTTTCTTTTCCTGCAAAGAAACTATCATAAAATCATAAGTGCAGGCCCACTTTACATATTACATTCCATTTATGATCCATTTCACTTCATCACATCTCACTTCATCCATATTCCATTCATTCCATTCATCCATACTTCATTCACTCCATTTCATGATCCATCTCAATTTCATTTCAGATTTTCAAAATTAATCTCTTTCTGCAATTGAGTATTACAAATCATAAATTGCAGGCCACTTTTCATATTTCATTTCACTCCACATTTGTGATCTATTTCATTCCATCATATTCCACTTCATACATGCTTCATTCCACTATATTTCATGATCCATTTTATTTCATTTCATACTACATTCCATCCATGTTTCAAATCATTTCATTCCATGTCTCAGAGCGTTTACAGGTATATTCTGCAGCTAGATATTCTGCAGCTAGACATTTTGTAGCCAGACATTCTGCAGCCAGATATCCTGCAGGCAACTATCCAGCAACCACTTGTTCAGCAGCAAATTGATCCTGCATACCTATGTCAACAAGAAAAATCAAAAGGATTATGAAGACTGAAAGATCAATGATTTCCAAAGGAAAGACCAAGCATATTGAAGAAGAAAAAATCAAAAGAAGGGCTAAGGTAAAATTGTGAAATTATTATGATAACAGATTATGAAAGATATAGTATAGTTAAGTTATATGTATGTTTCATCAAGTTATTTTGATTATTCATATTGATCAAGCCTATCATAAAAATCCTTGGACAAATCCCTTCCATTCCGTCATATCAAATCATCATTTATTAAAAATTAACGGTTAGTACTTGAAGTGACCTATTAGGTCACGTCACTAACCCGCAATATTCAGTGATGATTTTGAAATCCTCATAGGTTTTCTCCATGGTATTTTACTCCATGACAGCTCTCAAACTCATTTATTCGTGTGATTTACCCTCACCGTATTTCACTCATTCCATAACCACTTCATGTCATTTTTCCAAAGCCAATTCCTGTCTGCAGAAATAGAGAGGTCATCTTTAAGGTGAAAACAACCCTCTACAACCATTTTTACCGTGAATAGGGAAGTAGTAACAGAGCTGTAAATTGAAGTTAAGGAGGAGAAGCCATGGGACTCATTGGAAGGTCTGAACTAGTCGGAACCAAATACCTATAAGGGTACCCACAAATTAAAGAGATGTTACAGCAGGTCGGATGGCTACAGTTTTTGGAGAAATTCAATGGTTTTCATAAGGAGGTCACCAAGTCATTTACCTGGTCATTCAATGGGTCAGAAGTTGAAATAGGTGATGTCAAGTTCATTATCACAAAATCCTTCATAGCAGAGGCATCAGAATTACCAAGGCAAGGTGAACGATGGTTCAAAAACAAAGAGTTCCACAATGAAGCATGGAGGCAGATGCTAAAAACACCAGGTATGGATATTTTAGTTTTTAAGAAGGGCATTCCTAGCTCAGCATTGAAGAATAAATGGCGAAATATGTTGCTAATTCTGAAAAAGTTTATAACTTGTGAGGGAAGATTTGGTACCCTATATGTTTATCACATTCGACTTATGATGCATTTCCTAGATGAAGAAATAAATTTACCCTTTTTCTTACTTCATAGCCTAAAGAGAACGGCTTCCAATGTCCAAAAGAGGGTTCAGTTCTTGGAAACCACCCTATATCACCATGGCCTAGTTAAAATCTTAATTGAGTATCATTTAAAAAAGGCGGGAGACAGTTGGGATGAGTTCCTCTTGAGGAATCATTTTGAAGAACCTAAAGAAACTCCATCTGAAGAAAAACTTGTAAGAAGAAGCAGGAGAGGAAAAATTTCCAAATCTGTTGAAATTAAAACTGGTAAATCCATACAAGAAGACAGTGAGGAGATTATCTCTGAAAATTTGGCTGAAATCAAGAAACAACTTAAAAATGATAAGATAATAAGAAATTATGCTAAGGAGAGAGGTGAGGGACCGTCTAAACTAAGAAGAAGCCATAGGCTTAGAGGCATATTGAAGAAGACTGGAGTCAAGAAAACAGGAATCATAAACATTGAAGATGAAGAGACACCAACTAACAGATCTCCTAAGTACCAGTATGAAGAAGATCTTGATGCAGGAACTCCGGAGGTAGACCCAGCCCAACAAAAAATCTATAATTATGTTGAGTCATTAGAAAAGAGAGCCTCAGAAAGCAGAGGAAGAACTCCTAGCCCACAAGAATCTCCAATTAAAGTGCTGAGAAGAGATAAATATGAATTGGAAATACTTAATAGGCATATAAAAAATGAAAATGAAATTTTAAGGGAGCAGGTCAAGCTGAAAAGTGATATGAACACAACTCTCTCTCTGCAAATGGAAAAATTGTACAAGGCTAGTGAGAAGCTGAAGAAGAAAAACAAAAATTTGAGCAGGGCACTTATAAATCTGAGGTTCAAATTGGTCATAAGGAAACCTAGGATGCCATTGAACACCAAGAAAAGCATAAAAATGAGGTTAGATGTCCTAGCAGAAGTTTCAGAATACATGGATTGATTGCATGAGGACATGCAAAAGCTTTGTAGTGGGGGTATGTTGAGCGCCAAAGATGTCCTTTCCTTTCACCAAATTTCACTTCATTCCATTTTTCCTTTGTCAGTTATAGGCTTAAAAGATCAATAGGAATGATTAAAATTACTCTAAGAGTGCATGCAATAACTGACTTACTATACTTTTGTGGTTTTGTTTTCATAGTGATTTTTTATCAGACTTAGCTACAGAATGCAGCCATTCTGTAGCTAGTCGCATATTCCGCAGCCATATTTATGTTCACACAGGTTACAAGTGTCACTTAAAAGAAAAACACATATGGTTGAATTCCACAACACTCCTACATCATTTCTTGCCCTCTACGAAGGTTGAGCAAAAATATGTAAGTGGTTATGCACGTGGAGAAAACCAGAACTAATAAGTAGACTTCTACAAGGACAAGAACTCTGAAGATGTCTTTAGCAAAGTACGAGTCCTCAACAGGAGTTCTAATTCAATTTTGATTGAAAAAGACACCTATGCCTATTTCTCCTCAATGACAGTTATGTATTTGCTTATAAGAATAACTCGGTGAACCGAGAGACAATTAGCTAGTTGATGTTTTGTTGTTAAGTCCTCCAAGACTGTAATACTTTGTTTTCTGAGCATTTTTCCTTTAATGAAAGAAGTACAACTTTAATGCAAGATCTGAAGCAATCTTAAGGAGTTAAGGATTTGTGTGCCAATCTGGTGGTAGAGGGCCCCTACTGTCCAAAAGGTTTTGTGCATATTTTCTAGATAAGTAACTTTAGCTCTGTTTCGTTTTTAATCTAGGCAGTTTTCTGAGCATCATGTTTTATGTTTACTTACATCGAATATTGCAATCGATCTTGTTCCCATGAACTGTTCCAATATATCACTAGCACGTGAATAAGATAGAGCTGTAATACTTCGGAGGTTAATTGCATTTTAGTTCAGTTATGTTCATTGTATTTCAAGTTTTTTTAGCTAGTTGTATTCTAGTTCTATTAAATTAGACTTAAAGGCCTTCATTATTTACAAACTGCTCTTGTTCTTAATTTCTTTTAACACATCATCATCATATGGACAAGAATAAGTTATATCATTTTGAAGTTCTTGACTATTCTGCAATTTCTTATAATTTTACAGACAGCCCTTTTCCAAAGCTATTCCAAGAGATCTATAACCCTTGAATGAGGCTTAATAGTAACATTTTGAGTTGCAGAGTGGGTTAATTCTAATGTCATAAGTTATGTTAGCATAGGACTCCTTTCTAAATTACAGATAATATTTTCTCAAAGTATTCCAACAAATTTCTAACCATGGATAAGATTTTCTCTGTGATATTGTAAGTTGTTGTTTATTAAAGAGAACCTCATTACATAAAACTTATCCTTTTTTTAAGTTGTTCCAAAATACCTCTAATGAAATGAATTGGACTGATTTAATGTTATGAGTTACTTTCCTTGTCAAACTTTGCAATTTGTGAATTAGCATTTTCTGTTCTTAGGTGTCATACACAGTTTAGAGTAGATTTTGTTATGTTTTAGTGTGATCAGTAACTTCTCTTTGCCAACAATTTAGTTCTTTTCCTCTTAACACAAAAATACAAAAACCAAAAAAACACTAGAAAAACACTAAACACAACGAAGTAGGAAGAAGATACCTAGGCACATATAGTGCACTTCACTTCAACAGTTTACTAGCCCTGATTGACAATTTATGACATCAATTTAGGAACACTAAGTTGCGTAGACACCATGCATGCCATATATAGCAAGGAAAACATATATGAAAATCGATACCTGACGAGAATCCTGTTGTAGTTACTTGATTCCTGCTCCTCCTTGATGTCTTCCTCCTTCTTCTTGCTTTCTTCTCCTTTCTTGTCCCAACACCAAAGTGCTCCAAGAAAAAATTAAGTTTCCAAGAGTGTGAGAGAGAGAGAATAATGAGAGAGCTCCATAAGTGTGAGAAAAATATTTCCAACTAATCCTCAAAAGCCTTTTTATTAATGAGGCCTCTATTTTCTTCATTTTCCATTATTTTCATAAATAAAATGAGAATTAATGTTGTGTGCCCTTCTAATTCCTTTTTCATTGCCTTTTCCAATTTCTTTTAGCCATAATAACTGAAATGAACACCCACTAGGATGTTTTTCCCAAAATTCAGCCTGGAATATGCGTCCCATCAACCATGGTTGTTATTTTTAAATTTTATTACATGGAATTTATTGGACATTGGGTTCAATGCTCCCTGTGTGTTTCACGACATGGAATAATCGCCTCTCGTGGATCCTAACTCTGGCGATTGTACCGGAGACTAATGCCTGCAGTTTTTGGTCTAACGAAAATCATGATTCCAACAATTGGTATCAGAGCAATAGGTCTCAAGTTCAAAGCTCACCCGGCTTGCATTGGGGGGGAGATTGTTGGACATTTGGTTCAACGCTCCCTGTGTGTTTCGCGACATGGACTAACCACCTCTTGTGGATCCTAACTCTAGTGATTGTAGCGGAGACTAATGCCTACAGTTTTTGGTCTAACGGTAATCATGATTCCAGCAGAATTTGCACCAAGGTCGTTACAGAACCCTCCCCCTTGGGGGAACACCATCCTCGGTGTTCAACGAAACCTATAAACCAAAATTTTTTTGAAACAAAACATACTACCTATGGAGCTTTATAACACAACTCGTCACAGTATTTACAGTGACATCCTGTTGTAAAAATGAAAAACATAATGTGTATTAGAGCTTTATAACAAAACTCATTATGGTATTTACAATAAAAATCATATTTTCTTCAACCCACAAATAATCATATTGTCTATGGAGCTTTATAGATCTAGGTTGATACAGTACTTACAATAATATACACATACACATATGCATATTTTCTCAACCAAAAAATTAAAGGATACAATTCCTGCATCCGCAATAAGGGAATATAGAGGCTCACACCTCCACATTCAAAGTAATACCAAGATTCACCTCCTTCCGAGGAAGTCCAAAATCAGCTAGAAAAGTCAAATCTGCATCCAATGTCCAGTGCTACAATCCTACGTTATTTTACCCTCAGTGAACAGTTACCGACTCATTGTTCCACGGTGCACTCCTAATGTGCATATGATCCCATCTCGCAATGCTATTGACCAAAAAAAAATCCATCCCCGACATGATTCAATGTTGTAGAAAATATATTTTGAGGCCATTACCTCAGCCATTTGTAGTTTTTGTACCAGCATTTTATATATTAATAAAATAAGGCTGAGAGATTCTGCATGTTTATATTTTCTATTATTCAGTTGCATATTCGATTTCCCATTTCTGTCGTAAATGTTGTGGTTTAATTTGTGACAATTGTTTATGGAGCTGACAAATAAATTTTTTGATGCAATTTGCTACTAAATTTATATTTAGAACACCATGCAAATCCTCTAGCTCAGTAATACACAAGGAAGCCCATCATTAAAAGGGAAGGTAGACAAGTCAATACTGATAAATAAGGTCATTGTACCATAAAAAAGGGAATTTATGTTAGTGGGATTAGCAAGGCAAGAGCACTCATTAAAAAAGAGAATGTAAGTGGGAGAGAAAAACATGTAACAAAGTGGGAGAGCCACTAGCCATTTGCAGGTAGGTATAGCCTATTCAATTTTTAAACTTCTTCGTTTGCCTGAAGTTAATTAATTTGGACAGATAATTTCATAGTTGTGCTTGATAGAAAATTTATATGCATAGTTTTTTACCAATGTGAAAGGAAAAATCAGTGATATTAAGAGCTATTGGATGCCAAGAATACATACAATACTTGATTGTAGCTAACAACGCTCATGAGACATGCAAATAGAAAATGAATTCCCCATGCAGGATGGAAATTTACCCACCACAGATCTCTTAAGAACTTCATTCTTGAAAGGGTTAAGGAAAACCAATGAAGACTAAGAATTTTTTTCAAAATATTTATGGCTAGAAAAATATAATATATAAACTTATGAACAGATCACATACAAAAAACTTGATTAGGAGACCATGTTTTTCATTATGTTCTAGTTTCCTTTCCTGTATTGACACTATTATTTACATTGTTAAACATTTTATATACATAGAAGGTTAGTCACATATTTTATCCCATGAAAACATCTAATCCCATTTCTCATTATTTTTTCCCATTTATGGTAACACATTGTACAGATAAATTTATATGCCCAGTGAATAAAAATGACAAATTAATGACAACTTCCCATATAAACGGTCAAAACAACGCACAAATCCTGCGCTGAGCATCCTAGCAACAACATCATTAATTGTTTGCACAATAATGAAATGTTGATTATATGATCAAACACTATTAATACCAAAAGGACTTCAAAACGCAAGGCCAAAAGAAGTGCAATATCTAAGAATGGAAATAAAGATATGAAGAACACGTCAATAGACTTTCTGATGATGGCGATATCTTCAAGATCAACAGTGACATGGTAAAGGGCCTTTGGATGATGATTTACTCCTGGAGGACCTCTAATAATTTTGATATCTTTCATCCATAGGAACATAGCCATAAATTGGACAAGATCCAAAATGTACACCATACCACAAATATCACACCCCATAATGCCTTCAGAATGCCTGTTACATTCCATATGGGTAGTTTTCTTCCAGTGTAGTGGTTAGTACGTGGCATAGTGGGAATGGATTTAGGCTGACAATTTTTTCTGGTACAATCCAAGAATAAGGATATGAAAGATATGCAGTCTATTATGAAAAGATGTATTTTAAGAATGACAATGGCCTCATCTTATGCCGATTTGTAATTGAACATATGGATTTTCCATAAAGGCAAGGAATCTTTTAGAGGTGGGGTAGTAGCCAACGGGGTTGTAAAATTCTCAACAAAATCAAAACCATGGGTATAGGAGACACTGAGCTCTGGCACTATAACATGATCATCTATATCAAAGTTTTTCTGGAGGCATTGTTGATGCCTTTTTTTATCTCGTCTGCAACCACAGATAAATCATAATCTCAACTCATCATTCCAAATCAAACTTTCTATTAAATTTATTCAAAAATAACATGAAAAAAATCTCTAACATTTTGAGTTTTCTAGAATTTGACTAAGAGGAAATAGCCAAAGATAGAGCACACAAAGATGATAACAAATTTCCACTCCATGAAGGATATTGCAACAAAAACTTGTATCATCTCCAAGCATATTATAGAAAAGGATAGAGTCAAGAGATTGCTTGGCTTTGGAAGAACAATGATGGACCTATCCCAAATGGCAGAACATGCCTTGGAAGTGTGGGTTATCACTTTTCCTCAATGGCAATGATTGTCACATTTTAGTCTCTAATATTGTATCTTTGACTGTCCTCCACTAGAAATTAATTTTCCCTTTACTTGTAACACTAATTTTCATTCATTGTATATTACTTGTCTTCATTCCAAAGAATAAAAGGATGAAATGATAAAATGAGAGAGAAAAGGGAAGATAGAAATCATGGGAGATCCCCTGGTAACATAAAATTGTTTGTCCAACATCAATTTCTATTGGAAGACACTGTCCACATACCAGTAGAGTAATGGAGAGAATAAAAATACAAACTAAATCACTGAATATAATGCATAAGGGACATGAAATAACAGTTTAAAAAACATTTTATTCCAGTTACAATCATCATCATGGAATATAAATGAAGGGGCTCTAAAATATATTTTGTACAAGCTGCTTAGCATACTGAGCTACAATAGAAAGAATCAATATACCATTTTAGTCGAATACATAGGTAAACGTTCTTGTAACTTTGCACAAATTAGCATATGTTTGAACAATAAACTATAATTTATGGTGTTGCATACAGATGAAAAATGAGCTCCACCAAGTGTAGTTTATAGAGCTAATTTGTCAACAGGTATGCCCATATCCTTTTAGTAATCAAAACATGTGTCAACTGGATAAAACAAACATCAAACTAATATGGGGAAGATATACAAGGAAAAGAAAACACCCTAATTATAATAGTAGGCATTTAGTGGGTAAATATAACCTATAATAGAAACATCAAACACGTAGAAAATGAGGAAAAATGAAAAATAAGAAACACCCTAAGTTAAAATGACATGAAATAAATGCACACAAATATCAGTTTTTTAAGAAATCCTTTTTCCCATTACTTATAACACTAAATGAGCACACATGATAGTTTTTATCGTCATTCATTATATATTAATTGTGTTCTTTAAAAAAAATAAAAGGATAAAAGAAGAAAATGAGGGAAAACAAGGAAATAGAGAAATTATGGAAGATCCCATGGTAACATGTATACACATAACGAATTTTAGCTTGTATAATCAGCCAAAAAAAGTGACAAGTTCATAATAAATAGAGGGATGTTTGTGTTGTTGAATAATAAAACCAGAGGGAAAGTTGGGAAGACAGAGGAAACTCATGGATACAAGAAAATTACAACATACAAAAGTTAAATAATTGTGAAATTTACATGGCATCCAAGATCCCTAAGTCCCAAGGTGCATTCACCATCAGTGACAACTATAACATGAAAACTCCTTTCATTCTGGTTCTTGAAAATTTCTAGGATCTTACCTCTGCCAAAACCATACCCTAACAAGTTTTAACATAGTGAAAAAAAATTAAAGCATAAGCCTTACAAAAAAAGAATTGGAACCTAGATAATTAAAAGGAAAGATTAAAAAAAAAGTATATATATAATGCATATACTTCTCTTTTAGCTAATGTAAAGACCCTGTGGACGTCTAAAGATTGATCCATATTTTTGACAAGATTTTCCAATAGTGGGATTTTAAATTATTGAAAGTAAATTTTCAACATTATTCACCAAGAATTTATAAAACAATCTTTCATTCCCCTCCTACCCAAAGAAATTGTGTTGCCTAGTAAACTACACTGTCAAACACAATTTATGCAATATCCTTCCAGAAGTGTTATCCAACTAAGAAAGTGGTAATAATAAATATATATGTTTCTGTAGTAATATAGATAGCTACATGATAACCCAAAGATGGCCCACAGGGTACTCACGCCAAAACCACTCGTGATATTAGAGGGAAAACAGAAAAATGCTAAGACCATTTAAAGGGAAAAGAGAAAATATTCAATCCATACTCGAATTTGGATAAAGGTTTGCCAAATATTTCAATAGAAATACCTTGATGTCCATCAGTGCCATGTATTTCTGCAATTATGTTTTCTATTGGTGAATGTTATTCATAAGCCTTTTTTCCTGTAAATATGTAATAATTCCAGTAAATATGTAATAATAGGTTTAGAAACCAATAGATAAATATCACGTACAAGATAGTCACAAAAGAAAAGAGAAAATAAAAGAATTTTATTTCACTTCCTGTACTTTACAAAGAGATAAAACATCCAAAATCACAATAAAATTTCTTTTGCTACTTTAAAGAAGTGAAAGCATAAGAAACTAAAGAGCATTCACTGCAAATATCTAAATCTATGCAATTCCGAGAGAAAATAACTTGAAATTCTTGAGATCTACAAGAAGGTCATAGAAGGCGACGAAGGTAGTGAGTATCTCTCTCCTCCGCACTACACAATAATCCTTTGTTAAAAGAGGGAATCTTTGTTGAAATGTGACAACAATTTAAGTAAGTAATGCAATTATTGGTAAATTTAGTTTATTACTGGTTAGTCAGTTGTATAATGAGAAGTAATTATGTAACGAAGTAGCCCATATTAATTAGGATAGAGTGAGATTTTTGTATGATGGAGAATCATTATTGATTAATAAAGGTTTCCAATCCCTTGCCTCGTGGAGGTTTCCTTGACACATTGTGAAGGTTTTACCATGTAAATCTTGTGTTGTGTGTGATTCGATTTCCCATTCAATTTTTTTCCGATATATTTCTTTTCTGATTAAATGTTTAATAGCTCCTAAGACCAACAATTGGTATCAAAACCTGAGAGACTGAGAAAATAAGCTAAGGATGAAGAGCTTGGTCGTTTTTACATATGGGAAAACTTGTGACGGAGAGAGCCCGTCGTGTAGAGAAAGAGAGGGTGTAGTTCAGTTGTGAACTGGAGCTCTGTCAATTAAGAACCGACAGAACGATACATGCATTGTCTGAACCCATCATGCAAAGAAGGTAAACAATTCTGAAAGAGGCAGTCATTGAATTGTTGCCTTGCCTTTATGGACAAGCAAGACTGAGCCGCCAATTGAGGAGGCAACAACCGAAAACACTGTGTTTTATCCACCGTGCCACCTGTGAGAGAAAAAAATCATGGAGCTGTTGATATGACTATTTGAGGTCGTTGAAGTAGAGTGACAAAGGTTTTCCTATGGAGATTCAAAGGGGTCGAAGAATACAACCACCATATTGTTTTGCATGAATGTTGAGAGAGGTTTAACACAAATTCCTACTGCGAGAAGAGGAAAAATTTTCCGTAAAGAAGGGTTGCCTTTGCCGCTGGAGTCTGCAGAGAGCATGGTAAATAACAAGGAACCTGCAAGCCTGACAAATACCCTGCCTCTGTCGTAAAATTCTTCTGGTGACCGCGCTGTTTATGTGGGGAATTTGAAGAGGAGCCTATCCCTGTTTTGGCTGTGAAGGTCGATTGTAAAGAGTGTAAAGTGAGCCACTGATCCTACAGAAACAAATAGTGAAGCTGCTTGCTGGTAAAGCAACCGTTGGTTCTGAAATACTGCTTATTCGTTGAAGTTTGGAGCAAACCCACTGTCGGTTGTGTGAACACTCGCAGAGCCAGTTTGATCAGTAGAAGAACCCCATGTCTAGAGCTGAGTCATCGTTCTTTTTGCAAAAGACATCGGGTAATGTTTTTAACTGTTTAAAAATAGAATTTTGAATTTATATTTGGGCACCGGTGAACTTGTTGAATGTAATAGGATTTGGAGTTTTATGAAAATACTGAAAAAAAGAACAAAAAAAATTCATGGCTAGGGTTTAGGGTTTTTTAAACAGTAACAAAAAACTGGAACACGTTTTTTTTTAAGGAGAAGCACTAGAAATAAATCAGAATTTTTTGAAACCCTTGTTGAAAGAAGGGAAACTTGAAACTTTTTAATAAATCCAAGTTGAAGGAAAGAAGCCCTAGAAATAATATTTGTAGGAAGAAATGGCAAAAATGGTGAATGCTAAATTTGATGTGGAGAAGTTTATCGACAAAAACATTTTTTCTTTATGGAAATTGAAAGTTAAGGATTTTCCAGTGCAACAAGGGTTGCACAAAGAATTAGACGGGGTGAACAAGAAACTTGTTGGCATAACATATTTGGAATGGGAGGACTTGGATTCCTGAGCTCTCAGTACCATCAGGTTATGCCTGGTGGATGAAGTTCTCTTTAATATTGTTGAAGAGAAAATAGTTGTAGGTTTGTGGGGAAAATTGGAAACATTGTATATGACCAAATCGTTAACCAACATAATTTATTTGAAAATAAAATTGTACAGTCTTCGGATGAAGTTGGGTACAAAAATTGTAGAAAATTTAATTGTTTGTACTACACTTATTTGCCAATTGTCAGATATGGAAGTTAAATTCAGGAAGAATACAAAGCTATCACCTTGTTTTTTCCTCTACCCGAGTCATGGGATCACTTCATAACTTAAATTAGTTTGAGAACTACTGAGTCTTTGGAATTTGATTCGGTTGTGGGAGCTTTGTCATCTGAAGAAGTACAGAGGAAGTCTAGTATTGAAACCTCTACACCAAAAGCCATGGTAGTCAGAGGTCGGTCAAAAGAAAGAGGGGAGAAAGCAAGGGGTTCTTCCAGATCAAAATCAAAGCACAAGAAGTGTAAATCCAAATGTTGTTATTGCAACAAAATTAGACACCTCAAGAAGGACTATTGGAAACGAAAAGAGTCTGAAAACCAAAAGAAGGAAGAAAATAAAGTTGATTAAGGTATTATAGATGAAGTTTTATCTGCTGAAGTAGGTATGGTAGATGAAACTTTACCTGTTTCCAATGTCTCTCAGAATTATGAAAATGGGTTGTTAGACTCTAGTTTTCTCATCACATGAGTCCACACATAAATTGTTTTACTTCATATGAAGCTGTGAATGGTAGTTTTGTGTTTATGGGAAATAATGTATCTTGTCAGACTATTGGGATGGGAAATGCCAAAATTAATATGTATGATAATATATTTATAACATTAAATGATGTTAGGCATGTACCTGAATTGAGGAAAAAAATGATTTCTTTGGGAGTGTTGGACTTGGATGGTTACAAGTTTACAAGTTAGAATGGAATGTTGAAAGTTTCAAAACATGCCCTAGTTGTTATGAAGGTAGAAAATATCATAGATCTTTACAGACTCAAAGGAAGTACTCGCGTCAGTGAGGCAACAACTCTATCAGAGAAATCAGAAGAAGGTTCTTGCCTATGGCATTAGTTGTTGGGTCACACAAGCGAGAAATGTCTTCAGGTACTGATGAACCACAAGTTGCTTCTTGATTTGAAATCCTTGAAGTTGGATTTTGGTAAACATTGTGTTTATGATAAACAATCTAAAAATAAATTTAAAACTGGAAGTCATAATAGTAAATAAATTTTGGACTATATCCATTCTGATCTTTGGGGACCATCTCCTATTGTATCTTATGGAGGTGCATTATACTTCTTAACATTCATTAATGATTTCTCTCGGAAATTCAGGGTCTATATGTTTAAAAAGAAAGATGTTGTATTTATTGTTTTTAAATAATTTAAAGTTATAGTGGAAAAGAAAATGGGAAAATCAATTAAATGTTTAAGAACTGAAAAAGACAGTGAATTTACTTCTTTAGAATTTGAAAAATTTTGTAAGGATTAAGGGATTGTTAGACAAAAAACTGTTGTTTATACTCCTCAGCAAAATGGCATTGTTGAATGTATGAATCAGACTCTCATTGAAAGAGCCAGAAGAATCATCAACAATGCTAACCTACAAAAGGAGTTGTGGGTAGAAGCAGTATCTATTGCTTGTTATTTAATAAACATATCACCTTCAGTTGTAATAACTGTAAAATTCCTAAATAAGTTTGGTTAGGTCATTCTTGTGATTATTCACATTTAAGGATTTTTGGTTGTGATGCCTATGCTCTTATTCCAAAGAATCAATGTTCAAAATTAGATCCAAAAGAAAAATGTTATGTCTTTGTTGGATATGACTATACTTTGAAAGGATACATGTTGTGGGATCATTCTTCACATAATATAGTCATTAGTAGATATGTAAATTTTGATGAATATACTCTTCTAAAATCGGATGTTGGAAAAGTTGAATAGGAATGGGTATTACCGAATCCACAAATTCAGTTGGAGGCTAAAATTTTTCCAAAAAGTCGAAAGGAAGGAGAGAATTCTGAAGAAAAAGGTGAAGAAGAAGAAAGAAAGGAAAATGTAGAAGTTTCAGAACCAGTTCATCAACCGTCACTCTAAGAAGGTCTACAAGGGAAAGAAGAACACCAAAAAGATATGAAGATTTTGCTTCATCTATTGCATTGATTGTTGAAGATGGGGAACCTTATTTTTATCATGAAGTGGTGGATAATGCGAATAGTGAAAAATGGAAAAAGGGTAGGGAAGAAGAGATGGTTTCCCTAGCCAAGAACAAAACATGGGGTCTTGTAGAACTTCCGGAAGGGAGAAGTTTTGTTGGATGCAAATGGGTCTTCAAATTGAAACAAAATGTTTATGCAAGTATCGAAAGGTATAAGACGAGGCTAGTTGCAAAAGAGTATTCTTAGGTTGAAGGTATTTATTTTCATGAGATTTCTTCACCACTGGTAAAGCTTGTTTCTATTCGTATTATGTTAGCACTAACTACATTACTTGATCTTGAGTTGGAACAGTTAGATGTTAAAACAACTTTTCTACATGCTGATTTGGGTGAAGAGATTTATATGGAACAACCATAAGGTTTTGTACAAGTTAGAAACAAAATATTAGTTTTCAAGCTTAGGAAATCATTGTATGTCCTGAGGCAGTGGTACAAGATGCTTGAATCCTTCATGATGAGCCAAAATTTTATTAGGAGTATGATCATTGTGTATACATAAAAAATTTCAATGGCATATTCATTATCTTGGTTTTGTATGTTGACGATATTCTTATTGCAAGCCAAAGCATGGGAGAAATCAACAGGTTAAAGGATCAACGCTCTAGAACATTTGACATGAACGATCTTGGAGCGGAAAACCATATCCTGGGCATGGAGATAAGCATAGACAGGAAGAATGGTAAGCTTTGGTTATCATAATATAAAATATATGTGGAGAAAGTACTTGAAAAGTTCGGTATGAACAATGTGAAACTTGTTAATGTTCCATTAGCTTCCCATTTTAAGTTTTCTTCAATTTTGAGTCCTAGAACTGATGAAGAAAATATGTATATGTCTCGCGTACCATATGCAAATGAAGTTGGAAACTTAATTTATGCGATGGTATCTACAAGACCTGACATTTCACATACAGTTGGATTTGTCAGCATGTTCATGGAAAATCTAGGAGAAGAACATTGGCGAGTAATGAAATGGGTGCCTCGGTATTTGAGAGGAACAAGTGACTGTTACATCATCTTTAATGGTAGTGAAGGATGAGTTTGCAAATATGTGGATGCTAATTATGCAGGTGATTTGGACAAAAGGAGATGTACTACAAGTTATGTTTTTACTCTTGTAGGTGGAGCAATCAGTTGGATTCAAAGCTTCAAGAAACAATTGCTTTGTCCACTACTGAAATAGAGTATATAGTTGTTTCAGATGCCTATAAAGAGGCATTCTGGTTAAAAGTTCTACTTGATGAGGTTGGAAGGACACATGAGAAAGTGAATGTGTTCTGTGATAGACAGAGTGTTATTCATTTAGCTACAAATCCAACTTATCACAGCAAGACTAAGCACATTGATGTAAGTTATCATTTTGTGAGACATGCAATCGATGGATGCAAAGTAGCTCTCAAGAAGGTCCATACACATGAGAATTGTGTAGAATTATTCATAAAGCTAGTTATAATAGATAAATTGCGATGGTGTTTGGCTTCTCTTGGCTTGCAGAAGAGATGATGAATGGGCATAGGCAAGGGATTAGGAAAATTGTTGTCAAGGTGGAGATACTTGAAATGTGACAAAAATTTAAGTAAATATTGTAATTTTGGGTAAATTTAGTTTATTACCGGTCAATTAGTTGTATAACTAGAAGGAGTTATGTAACGAAGTAGCCCATATTAATTAGGATTTCCCAAGAGGCTTGTATGATGAAGAATCATTCTTGATTAATAAATGTTTCCAGTCTCTTGCCCCGTGGAGGTTTCCTTGACACACTCTCAAGGTTTTACCAAGTAAATCTTCTGTTTACTTGTGTGTGATTTAGTTTTCCATTCAGTTTTTTCACGTATATTTCTTTCATGATTATATTTCTTTCCCGATTAAATGTTCAATAACTCTTGAGACTAACAATCTAGCAATTTTGGTTGAATAGCTAGTAGCTACCCCTTAAACCTGGAAATTAAGACGAATGAAGTCTGCTCTTTGCAATGACGTCTGCTCTTTGCAATGAAGTATACTTCTTGAGGAAATTCCAAGAAAAAAGGAACAAGGAAAACAAGGAAAATAAAGACATTTTAAATCTGCTAGGAGTCAGGATATTCAGGATATAAAGGCCCATTGAATAGTAACCATTGTCAAATGTTTTCTCAATATGGTTTCCCGATCCAAGATTCATAATATTGGGTTCCTTTCTTGCTGCGGTCTGCTCCACATATATTGCATGAGCTTAAGGGATTAACCAGGTAGAGGTCCTCGGCAATTTTCACTAAACAACAACCAAACAAGCTTGGCAACCATAGAAGTTAGAAAATATGTCCTTTAACCTTCATTTTTATATTTGAAGATGGAGAGTTGATTCACTAATGAAGAAACAAAATAAGTGTAGATCATTTTTATATTTGAAGATGGAGGGTTGATTCACTAATGAAGAAACAAAATAAGTGTAAATACAATAATGAAGAAGTCTAAATACAATATTCTAGGGCCGATGAGAAACAGACGGGCGTTCAACTTAGATATACATTAAGAAAAGAATAAAATTCAGAAAGAGTGAGAGAACCAGGTATAGACAAATATGAAATAAAACATATTGTTTTCTCGTCATTACTCAAGGTGATGAAAATAGAGAGATACAAAGAGCGCAACATGAGCTTATTGACAAAGCCAACCGTAAGCAATAAGCTGATCATTAAGGGCAGCAGCTTGAGCGGAACTGGTCATCACATTGCCGATTGCCTTGATATACGCCGTCCTTACCATCGTCTATCAAACTCTGGTTTACTTTCAGCAACTTTGCGTCAGACTTGATTCTAGTCTATATAACAGTGCGTCGAGCATTGAATTTATTCTGCAGTAACTGACTAGTTATATTCATCTCCTCCACGTATAATTCCAAATCGTGGGAGGAGGATGAAGGAGGAAGTTGGCATTGAAGATACATTTTCCACACACCATCTCTGGACTGCATACATATAATCGTCGAAATTGACATACATTTCCACGTTGTTGTAAAGGGGGGCACTGTCCATCCTAATGTCGTGGAAAACACGGTACGTTGTATTGGCGTTGTTCACGCGAGTGACAACTACCGAGCAGCCGGTGAAGGTAACCGTGAAGAAAAACGTCTTGTGTTCCTCAGGATGTCCACCCGTTCTACATCATCGTTTCCCTTGTTCTTCACGCATCCACG
This sequence comes from Pinus albicaulis, assembly GCA_034641835.2. NCBI lineage: Eukaryota > Viridiplantae > Streptophyta > Pinopsida > Pinales > Pinaceae > Pinus > Pinus albicaulis. The sequence continues at coordinate 798,873,603 of CM076581.1, forward strand.
TACAATGGTCAATATGCAATTCTTGTCTGTTGAACCCGTTGAACTTGGCTCGAACACAATATTGTAAATCCCCTTCGTCCCCATTTCAACCAGTTTGATTTAAGTATTTTGATGCCATGCAAGCATATCTCAAGGGGTATTTGGATGCTTCCCACGTGATAAAATATCATAGGTTGCTAAGAAAAATACTCTTGTATTTTGATGCCACACAAGTACCTCTCAAGGGGTATTTGGATGCTTCTCAGATGAGAAAATATCGGAGGTTGCTAAGAGAAAATAGTTTTGTTCAAGTATTTTGATGCCACACAAGCACATTTCAAGGGGTATTTGGATATAGTCTTCTTAAAGTATTTTAATTCCACACAAGCACCTCTAAAGGGGTATTTGGATATATTCTTGTTCAAGTATTTTGATGCCACACACACCTTTTCAAGGGGTATCTCGATGCTTCCCAGGTGAGAAAATATCAAAGGGGTATCTCGATGCTTTCCAGGTGAGAAAATATCAAAGGTTGCTAAGAAAAAACAATCTTGTTCAAATATTTTGATGCCATATAGAAACTTCTCAAGGGGTATTTGGATGCTTCGAAGATGAGGAAATATCATTACTTGCTAAGAGAAAATATGTTGTATTTTGATGCCAAACAAACACCTCTCAAGGAGTATTTGAATGCTTCCAACATGAGAAAATATCACTCGTTGCTAAGAGAAAATAATCGTGTTCAAGTATTTTGATGCCACACTCGATGCTTTCTACATGAGAAAATATCAAAGATTTCTAAGTAACAACACTTATCGAGTTTATATGAGTTATTAAAATTTTACATTTAAATGCATTAGATGATAGGTTTGTTTTTTTAAAATTTTTTTTTATAGGTCTAGCTATTTTAAATTTAATTAAAAATTTAAGAGAATTAAGGTTATATAAATGATTAAAATTTTATATTTAAATAGATTATAGATTTTTAAATTTTGTATTGTTGTATTTTTAATATTATCTAATTATTATAATTTTTAGAGTAGAGTTTTTGGTTTTAATATGATAGAACTATTTTTATTGATAAAAAGTTGTGCGGTAAAAATGAGTCCAATAACCTAGTTAAATAAAAAATGAAGGGATAAAGGAATCAACTAAGAAAAAAAATAAGAACAATGACATATCAAAATGTTCAATTTTTTTATAAATTATATTAAATTTTAATGATATAATTATGGGTAAGATTATAATTTTTATTTTGTAATAGTTTTAATATATAAACTATTTAGTTATCACCAAACAAAAAAACCTTTATATATATATATATATATATATATATATATATATTACAACTTTAATGATTTAGCTCAATATGGTATTTTAAAGAACTATCTAATTTATTTGGATTGTATTGACATAACAATAGTATAACTATATAGTTTAGATGATTGATAAATGTTGATAGGCATTAAGTTATGATAAATAACAAAACATTTACTTCATGATAAAAAATAAATAAATTATAACTTACAATTTATTTTAAATTATTATTCTTAGTTATAGAAATATAATGTACAAATTAAACACATCTACATTTAAAAACACATGTAACATATTTTTAATCATGGAGATGCACTCCATTTAAGCATAAAGGTTTTTAAGTTGTCAATAAATTTTGTCCCAATAACATGCCTTCTCAATACCACATGTTAAAAACCATAACTCATTTCATATGATGTGACAGCTGGCTTAAGTGCCAACTAATGGTTATGACATGTTGTGTTAAGAAACTAAAACATTTATTCTTTCCTCAGAAATATTACTTGATGAAGAGAAATTAATTTTGTTTGATTAAATTAAAAATTAGTTATGGAAAGTGGTTCCATAAAAAAAGTAAAAGTCTGATGGTAAAATTATTCCAAGAACTGGGAAGTGGTTGAACAAAAAACAGTTCAGACAGTTACCCTTTCCTCTAGGGATAAAAGTACATCTGAGTGAGGAAGAGGGGTTATGTTCGGTAACTGAGGAGAGGAGAGGAACTAGAGTGAAGAATTCATGAGGTGGTGGTGACCAGTGGAATTACTCAGATTCCTAAAATTCCTGGAACAGAAGACTAGACTTGGGGTCCCGAGGTCTCTTTCGAAATCCTCTATCAACTCACTTAACTCAGGTGTGGAGCACGCGGGAGAGACGAGGAAATAATTGCCTCTCTGAAGGTAGGGACGACAACATCAGTAGAATCTGGGAAGATAGATTGGTAAATCAAGACTTTGGAAAAGAACTGGGTTTTGGTTTGTGATTGTGTAGATTAGATGTAATTTATTTCTCTGCAATTGTTATTATATTTCTGTGTATTTCTCTTTAAATATATTGGACAATTAGACAAAAATTTCGAATGCACAGAAAAAGTGGAAAAATAAGAGAAAGATTGGATTAAACTATAAAATAGAGGAAATAAATAAATAAACTGCTCTTTCAGCAACTAAAAACAGAGAAATTTTAGCTTAGTGCTTCCAGGATGAAAGCTCTGAGCTGGTCGTTCACTGCATCTATGATAGACACAAACAGAATGGACCGAACATTCATCTAAGCTGATGAAAAGTAAACTCAGAAATATAACCAAACCAAAAAGAAGAAATCTGTGAATAACGAATGAAAATACCAAAATCTTAGTGAAAACTCTAGTTAACCGATGGTCGAATAGAGCATTATACAAAGATTGTTAATGCAACAAACAAAGTGGTGTGTAGAGTTACTTGAAACTCAAACTATTACAATCATTACTATTATTATTGAAAACGTTACTATTAATATTGAAATATATACATGTATATGAAAGAAAGAACAATGGAAGTTGTAAATACCACATTTGTTTGCATACAAAATTAAAAGTAAACTGAGTTCTCGAAATAATGTACAATAGTATTATTATTGAAAAAGTTGCACAAAAGATATATAACGGAACACCTGAAGAAAGATAAAAATTGTGTATCAACACTGTAATCCAAATATATCTTTACATAAACAAGAGGGGATGGGTTCGCTCCTCCTAGAAGGGGGTAGGGCTGAAACAAGAAACTTAAAACCCAAGATATACAGGCATGGTGATACAAAACCCAAATTCCCAGACAAACAAAACATATATATATTTATATATAAGAGAAAATGTATAAATTCAACTATTTGTACAAATTTTCTCAATAAATTACAAACTGGGCAAAGCCAAGAAATTCCTGTAATAGCAAATTGATAAGTAAAGCACCTCAGTAAAAACTCAAGCCTCGAAGTTGCAATAGGGTTCACGGTAACCTGACAACCCTGTTCATAACCTACAATAGAGAGGGATACCTGGCAGGGCGTGAAAACCAAATCAGAAAAGAACCAGAACGAGTGTGCTTAGGGAAGCCCCAATACAGTGTCGGACATGGAGGTTACCTGTGCAAGACGACAAGTGGGAAAAATGTCAGTAACTGAAAGGAAGTTGCGACAATCTTTAAATAAAGTTAGTAAAGAGAAAATCGAAAGGTGAGAACCATTACCTGTGGAAAATGCTGCCATGGAATCTGCAAGTTAAAACCTGCAAGTAGGCCATGAAGAGTAAATTCAACATTCTTCCGGCATATGAATACATTGAAAATGCGAATTTAAACTATCACATACACCTCTAACCTTCACGACTTACCTATAGGCGTCATAGGAAGGTGCAACAAAGAAGCCAAGATGTTCAACCCTGAAAGAGGATCTGGAACCATCGAAGTTGATACGAAAGGCAACGACAATCATTAAGGGAGGTTAACATTCCAAGAAAACTAAACAAAGAACTATATAATGGTGAATTGCAAATAAAAACTGAAACAAAATTTCTGTGGCAGAATTATTATAGCCAAGATTTTCCAAAACAAAAGAAAACAGTGAACCGCAGTGCACAGAGAAACTTACCGTCCATAGGACTAGCTGGTTGAACACTCATTAGCTAGTTGAAAAATCATTGTTTTCCATGAGTACTGGAAACAGAACAGGGTGAGCCAGGAGGGAGACCCGTCGACAGCGGCAAGCCGAAACAAGTTTGTAGAGCTCCGCGACGGAGGCGCACGAGCAAATGGTAAACGGTTAGGGTTAGGGTATTCATTACCCTAATTATTGTTGTAAAGAAGGGCATTGTCCATCCGAATGTCGTGGAAAATGCGATACGTTGTATTGGTGTTGTTCACACGAGTGACAACTACCGAGCAGCCAGTGAGGGTAACTGTGAAGAAAAATGTCTTGTGTTCCTCAGGATGTCCACCCATTCTACATCATCATTTCCTTCGTTCTTCACGGATCCACGTACAATGGTCAATATGCAATTCTTGTCTATTGAACCCGTTGAACTTGCATCGAACACAATATTGTAAATCCCCATCGTCGCTATTTCAACCAGTTTGATTTATGCATTTCCAGGCTTGAAAGTGGCACCACCTACGAGCACATACTCTGGTGGTATCTTTCTAGTCCATAGTATTTTGATGTCACACAATCACTTCTCAAAGGGTATTTGGATTTGGATGTTTCCTAGTATTTTTATGTCACACAAGCACTTCGCAAAGGGTATGTGGATTTGGATGTTTCCAAGATGAGAAAATATAAGAGGTTCCTAAGAAAAAATAGTTTTGTTTAAGTATTTTGATGCCACACAAGCATCTATCAAGGGGTATTTGGATGCTTCCCACGTGATGAAATATCATAGGTTGTTAAGAAAAATAGTCTTGTTCAAGTATTTTGATGCCACACAAGTACCTCTCAAGGGATATTTGGATGCTTCTGAGATGAGAAAATATCAGAGGTTGCTAAGTGAAAATAGTCTTGTTCAAGTATTTTGATGCCACACAAGCACATTTCAAGTGGTATTTGGATATAGTCTTGTTAAAGTATTTTAATTCCACACAAGCACCTCTAAAGGTGTATTTGGATATATTCGTGTTCAGGTATTTTGATGGCACACACACAATTCAAGGGGTATCTAGATGCTTCCCAGGTGAGAAAATATCAGAGGTTGCTAAGAAAAAATAATTTTGTTCAAATATTTTGATGCCATATAGACACTTCTCAAGGGGTATTTGGATGCTTCGAAGATGAGAAAATATCATTACTTGCTAAGAGAAAATAATCTTGTTGTATTTTGATGCCAAACAAGCACCTCTCAAGGGGTATTTGAATGCTTCCAACATGAGAAAATATCACTCGTTGCTAAGAGAAAATAATTGTGTTCAAGTATTTTGATGCCACACTCGATGCTTTCTACATGAGAAAATATCAAATATTTCTAAGTAACAACACTTATCGAGTTTATATGAGTTATTAAAATTTTACATTTAAATGGATTAGATGATGGGTCTGTTTGCTTTTTTTTATAGGTCTAGCTATTTGAAATTTAATTAAAAATTTGGTTAAAAATTTAAGAGAATTAAGGTTATATAAATTATTAAAATTTTATATTTAAATAAATTATAGATTTTAAATTTTGTATTGTTGTATTTTTAATATTATCTAATCATTATAAATTTTAGAGTAGAGTTTTTCGTTTTAATATGATAGAACTATTTTTATTGTTTAAAATTTGTGCGGTAAAAATGAGTCCAATAACCTAGTTACATAAAAATTGAAGGGATAAAGGAATCAACTAAGCAAAAAAAATAAGAACAATGACATATTAAAATGTTCAATTTTTTTTATAAATTATATTAAATTTTAATGATACAATTATGGGTAAGATTATAATTTTTATTTTGTAATAGTTTTAATGCATAAATGATTTAGTTATCACCAAACAAAAAAACCTTTCAATTATATATATATATATATATATATATATATATATATATATATATGACAACTTTAATGATTTGGATCAATATGGTATTTTAAAAAACTATCTAATTTATTTGGATTGCATTGACATAACAATAGTATAACTATATAGTTTAGATGATTGATAAATGTTGATAGGCATTAAGTTATGATAAATATTGAAACATTTACTTCATGATAAAAAAGAACTAAATTATAACTTATAATTTATTTTAAATTGTTATTCTTAGTTATAGAAATATAATGTACAAATTAAACACATCTACATTTAAAAACACATGTAACATATTTTTAATCATGGAGATGCACTCCATTTAAGCATTTAGGTTTTTAACTTGTCAATAAATTTTGTCCCAATACCATGCCTTCTCAATACCACATGTCTAAAAAACCATAACTCATTTCATATGATGTGACAACTAGCTTAAGTGCCAACAAATGGTTATGACATGTTATGTTAAGAAACTAAAACATTTATTCTTTCCTCAGAAATATTACTTATGAAGAGAAATTAATTTTGTTTGATTAAATTAAAAATTAGTTATGGAAAGTGGTTCCATAAAAAAGTAAAAGTCTGATGGTAAAAGTATTCCAAGAACTGGGAAGTGGTTGAATAGAAAACAGTTCAGACAGCTACCCTTTCCTCTACAGATAAAAGTACATCCGAGTGAGGAAGAGGGGTTCTGTTCGGTAACTGAGGAGAGGAGAGGAACTAGAGTGAAGAATTCATGAGGTGGTGGTGACCAGTGGAATTACTCAGATTCCTAAAATTCTTGGAACAAAAGACTAGACTTGGGGTCCCGAGGTCTCTTCCAGAATCCTCTATCAACTCACTTAACTCAGGTGTGGAGCACGCGAGAGAGACGAGGACGTAATTGCCTCTCTCAAGGTAGGGAGGACAACATCAGTAGAATCAGGGAAGATAGATTAGTATGTCAAGATTTTGGAAAAGAACTGATTTTTGGTTTGTGATTGTGTAGATTAGATGTAATTTATTTTTCTGCAACTGTTATTATATTTCTGTGTATTTCTCTTTAAATAAATTGGATAGTTAGACAAAACTTTCTAATGCACAGATCAAGTAGAAAAATAAGAGAAAGATTAGATTAAACTATAAAAGAGAGGAAATAAATCAATAAACTGCTCTTTCAGCAACTAAAAACAGAGAACTTTTAGCTTAGTGCTTCCAGGATGAAAGATCTGAGTGTAAATACCACATTTGTTTGCATACAAAAGTAAAAGTAAACTGAGTTCTCGAAAGAATGTACAGTATTATTATTATTGAAAAATTTGCACAAAAGAATATATAACGGAACACCTGAAGAAAGAGAAAATTTGTGTATTAGCACTGTAATCCAAATATATCTTTACATAAACAAGAGGGGATGGGTTCGCTCCTCCCAGAAGGGGGTAGGGCTAAAACAAGAAACTTAAAACCTAAGATATACAGGCATGGTGATACAAAACCCAAACACCCAGACAACCAAAACGTATATATATTTATATATAGGAGAAAATGTATAAATTCAACTATTTGTACAAAATTCCTCAATAAATTACAAACTAGGCAAAGCCAAGAAATTCCTGTAATAGTGAATTGATAAGTAAAGCACCTTAGTAAAAACCCAAGCCTCAAAGTTGCAATAGGGTTCACGGTAACCTGACAACCCTGGTCATAACCTACAACAGAGAGGGATACCTGGCAGGGCGTGAAAACCAAATTAGAAAAGAATCGGAACGAGTGTGCTTAGGGAAGCCCCAATACAGTGTCGGACATGGAGGTTACTTGTGCAAGACGAAAAGTGGGAAAAACGTTAGTAACTGAAAGGAAGTTGCGACAATATTTAAATAAACTTAGTAAAGAGAAAATCGAAAGGTGAGAACCATTACCTGTGGAAAATGCTGCTGCAGAATCTGCAAGTTAAAACCTGCAAGTAGGCCACGAAGAGTAAAGTCAACATTCTTTCGACATATGAATACATTGAAAATGCGAATTTAAACTATCACATACACCTCTAACCTTCACGGCTTACTTATAAGCGTCATAGGAAGGTGCGACAGAGAAGCTGAGATGTTCAACCCTGAAAGAGGAATTGGAACCATCGAAGTTGATACGAAAGGCAACGACAATCATTAAGGGAGGTTAAAATTCCAAGAAAACTGAATAGAGAACTATAGAATGGTGAATTGCAAAGAAAAACTGAAACAAAATCTCTGTGGCGGAATTATTATAGCCAAGATTTTCTGAAACAAAAGAAAACAGTGAACCGCAGTGCATAGAGAAACTTACCATCCATAGGACTAGCTGGTTGAACACTCATTAGCTAGTTGAAAAATCATCGTTTTCCATGAGTACCGGAAACGAGAATAGGGTGAGCCAGGAGGGAGACCTGTCGACAGTGGCAAGTCGAAACAAGTTTGCAGAGCTCTGCGGCGAAGGCCCATGAGAAAATGGTAAATGGTTAGGGTTAGGGTAGTCATTACCCTAATTGTAAACCCTAAACCAAATGTGACCATAGATCTCGAATCTAAGCAGATCGACGGCGAAAGGAGTCACAAATGTCCTCTAGTGGAGAGTTTGATATGAGGTATGGATTAAATCAAATCAATAACCTTTGTAAAAAAAAATTATTATAAGATTTACACCAACATCAATGCACACATAAACCAAAAATATGAAGGATGCTAATAAATTAAAAGTACTGGTCTCCTTAACTCGAGTCCCTTCGCAATTAAAGAAATATGATAGATAATCACACATAAACCAATGCAGGAATCGATGACTAATGCACACCTTTATAGCTTGTGAAACGAGCCTTAACGTTTATGAGGCATCAGGTATTACATTTGATTTTTAATCATGGTATCGTACTGCTCGTTATGAGACATGGAAGGTGAATTATTTAAACATTGCATAGTATAAAAGTGTATATAGTTAAATGTGTAAAGATGTATATAGTTAAATATAAAAGTGTATATAGCTTGGTGTAAAAGTGTATATAATTAAATGTAAAAATGTAAAAGTTACAATTTTTTATATATATGTGTGGTAGTATGTTACAAGTGGTGTCAGAGTAACATTCGCACGTTGGGACCCTAGGGGTCACCTAATATGACAAATTGTGTGTAAATTATGCACATCAAAGAAAAAGCATATCAAGAGACGATATGAGAAGGGGGTCAATGCAACAAACACCCCAGCACACAGGGGAACCTGTACCCAAACCACGAATGGACATGAACCCTGAGATGTGGGTTTCGCTAAGTGTATATCAGCACCAACAAACTAGTAGATTGCTGGAGGAACAACAACACTAGACTAGTATTCTGCTAAACACAGTGCAGAAGCTACAGGAAGAAACAGTCCGGGTCAAGAGTGACAATGAGTGCTTAATGCAAGAACAAGAAAGGATACTCAAGAGCATCTCTGACAAATAGAATCAGGGAGTGGTACAACCCAGTCCTGATAGAGACATGCAGGAAGGAAACAAACGACAAGCAAGGGACCAAAACACTGACCGAATGGAAAGAAGTCATTCACAACAAAGTAATAAAAACATAAATTACAATGAGGCTGAGTCAGGTAATGTGTCAGAACAACAAGAAATTAAGAAACAAAAAGTAGAACTACGAGGTGAGTTTCAGAAGTTAAAACCACCTACATTTGATGGAGAAGCGGAGGAGGTGTTTGAAGCATGGTTGATAAATATGAACAAGTACTTTCAGGTCTACGAGTATAACAACAACCTTAAAGCCAAATTATCCATTTATCATTTGAGGGAAAATGCCACACTATGGTGGGAAGAGGTTAAGAATGTCCGCAGCATAGAAGATCAAGACGTGACTTGGGATACATTTCAACAATATTTTAAAGATAAGTACCTAACTAAATGCTTCTGTGATGAAAATTCCAGAGAATTTCACGATTTTAAATTGGGTCAAATGTCTATGGATGAATACATAACTAAGTTCACTTCCCTACTCCGCTACGTTCCTTATCTAAAGGAAGAAAAGGCTAAGGTTCAACGGTTCCTTAGTAGTTTTCTGACTCACATGAAGGAACAAATTGAGTTCATGAATCCAAGGACCATGGACCAGGCAATTTGGAAGGAAAGAATGTGTTACCAGCAATCTAAGGCAAAAGGAGAGCTGGGTAAAAACTGGCAATCAAAGAAAGAGCATAAAAGCGGCTCAAACTTCAAAAAGGGTAGAGCCAATAATTTTAAGAATGCTGCATGGAGTTTAGTAAGTAAACAATTTGGTAGAAATCATCAAAGAATCCCGTGGTCTGCAGAAGATAAGCCCAGAGAGGCTTCCAGCAAGCCAGATCAAGGAAAAAATCAGAAACCACCCCTATAGTGTTGGGGGTGTGGTGAGGCTCACTATTATAGGAACTGTCCTCAACGGGGGAGAAGCGAAATGGTTGCTAATCTACAAGAAGCTTCTACAGTGGGAGATGTAGCCCGAAATATACCTAGAATTAACACAACATTAGAAGATCGTCAGGCGGATTACCAACCAACAATGATAGAGTTAGAAGGTAAGATACACTCACAACCTATGTCTATTTTGGTTGACCCAGGTGCAAGTTTAAGCTATGTAAAATCCCAAATTAGTAGAAATATGTAAATTGCAAAGTCAGAAATTCAAAACTCCGTGGCTGGTACAACTAGCCACTGGAGCAAAGAGAAAAGTTTGTGCCAAAACACCAAACTATACATTGGAAATTAGTGAACAACAGTTAACTGTGGATCTGAATATATTACCCCTAGGATCCTACGATGTGCTACTGGGCATGGATTGGTTGGAGAAACATTGGACATTGGTGGATTGTAAAGAAAAAGTTATATATTATAGAATGCAAGATGGAACATGTAAGGAGATACAAGGAATAAAGAAACCTCTACAGATGCGTCCTATCACAACCTCTCAAATGAGTAGGTGTATGAGAAAGGGATGTAAGATATATGCTATTCAAGTGGGTTTTACTAATTCCAAATAAAAGACTCCGATGATGGAAAACATACTGGTAGTGCAATAATTTATGGACGTGTTTCTAGAGGATGTACCAGGTTTGCCACCAAGAAGGGACATTGATTTTACTATCGAGTTGATGCCAGGAGCATCACCGATTTCAAGAGCACCCTATCGAATGAGTGTACTAGAGTTAACCAAATTGTTGGATAAGGGGTATATCAGACCAAGTGTGTCCCCTTGGGGCGTACCAATGCTGTTTGTAAAGAAGAAGGATGGAACCATGAGAATGTGCATGGACTATCAACAGCTCAATAAGCTCACCGTCAAAAATAAATACCCACTACCGCGGATTGATGATATGTTCGATCAGGTGAAGGGGGCCACTATATTTTCAAAGATAGACTTAAGGTCAGGATACCACCAGATTCGGATAAAAGATGAAGACATACAAAACTGATTTTTGCACCAAGTATGGGCACTACGAATTTGTGTTGTTACCATTCGGATTGACTAATGCACTAACAAAATTTACGAGGCTAATGCATGGTATATTTCACCCTTTTCTAGATAGTTTTGTGTTGATATTTATTGACGATATCTTAATTTATTCGAAGAATGTGGAAGAGCACAAGGAGCATTGAAGGATAGTGCTGGAGATGTTACAAAAGCATGATCTGGATTTATGCAGGAACGCAACAGAATACACATATAACCATAAATGCAAAGATGTAGTGGAAATAACACTTCATTTCATTAATATCAAAGAATTGAAATTTGCTTACAGACAGAATGCAAATAAACTAGCTAGGGCATTGTAGCTTATCTCTAAGAAGAGATGTGGCAGCTACAGGCCTCTAAACTAAGTTGCAATGAGGCTCAAGGGCCTATTTATTATTTAGAAACAATGGAAAACCCTAAACGTCCAAAAACCTAACCCTAGGAGATGAAGCGCCAAAACTATGGGCCCCGTTTGGGTAAATTGGTGTTTCAAATTCCCGGGGACGTAAATTTGGCATACTATCTCGGTTTGACACACATGATACATCATTAGAAGTATCTATCCAAGGACTACAAATGTTGTCGCAAATATCAATTTCAAAATGAAATCATATACGTCAGACAAACAATGCCCAAAAAATGTCGTTTAGGGCCTCAAAACGGCTCCGGAAATTCTGGACTTGAAAAACTACTAAAAATAGTAAGTTGTGTCGAAACTAAAAAATTGAAAGAGACAATGGTGGGGTCCTAAGTGGAATAGGTGGGTGGCCACCAATATCCACCTGGATCATTCCTCCCCCCTTAGGAAGAAATGGTCCCCATTGCATTGAGTTCCTCCATGAGATGAGAAAATTTTTGCTGAACTTGGTCCCTGGTAAACCACTTGCCTTAGTGTAGGAGTTAGCCAGCTTTGACAACCCGATACAGTTGGATATTCTGTTGGCGAGTGTTCTTGATTTGCATGTCCATGATATAATCTGTGGTGGCCTATTCCATGCAGTTTGGGTTTAACACTTTTGGTGTGAGTTCTTCTACAATGTCATAGGTGTCTAGTAGAGGTGGGAAGTAGGGACAAAGGCAGTCTACATTGAATACTGGGTGAAAACCAAGGAATGGTGAAATTCTGAGCCTTGGTGATGGTGTACAGCCCATATCGGAACGGGCGAAGCTTGCGGTGGGGTCCAGTGAGGCGCTCCTTCTGCAAATGTAGCCACACTTTTTCGCCCACCTGGAAGTTGTGTGGCACCCAATGTTGATCATGTCGTTGCTTGTACTTAGCATTGGCTCTGTCCAATATGTCATGAACCTGTTGGCGGATGTGCTGAATGCGTTTGATGAAGTTGTTCGCTTTGTCAGCTTCAGACTGGACATGAGCCGAATCGGCCTGAGTAGCCGCAAATGGCATGGCTACGTCAATGGGACATAGTGGATGGAATCCCAAGCCCACTTGAAAGGGGTTGTGGCTGGTTGAGCTATGGAGAGCTCGATTATAACTGTCTTGTACATAGGGGAGGCTCTCATCCCATGTGCGTGGATGCTTTGAATTGTACATGCGCAGAATGTGTACAATCATCCTGTTGACGACCTCTGTCTGGTCATCAGTTTGGTGATGGAAAGTTGTGGACTTGGTGAGCTTGGTGTCCAACATTGACCAAAGGCTGGACCAAAATGTGCCGAGGAACCTACTGTCGCGACCTGAGATGATAGACTATGGGATCCAAAAGTGCACCCACACTTGTTCAAAGAAGATTTTAGTAGTGGCTTCTGCTATGATATTCTTCTTGCAGGCCGCCATAATGGCCATCTTCGAGAATCTGTCGACGACCACGAAAACACAGTCATTTCCATGCTTAGTAGAAGGAAGGCCTGACATGTAATCCATGGAGATGGATTCCCAAGGTCGACTAGGGGTAGGTAGCGGAGTGAGCCCTTTTCTTTCTTGATTACTTGGCAACAGCAAGCAAGAAAGTAGATCTGATGTACTTCCCGACATCTTGTCGAAGGTTCGGCCAATAGAAATACTTCTGCAGTACTGCCACTGTTTTCTCGACCCCAAAATGCCTAGTGACTCGACTGTAGTGTGCTTCACATATCATCTTGGCATGCTTGCTTGAAGGAAAAAAAAGGTGTCCCAGGTGACATAACAGTCCATCTTGGAGGTGAAAATTTGGAACTTGCGTACCCCCAAGAGTGCCTTGTATGTGTGGCTGAATTCTGGATCACCCTTGTAGAGAAGCGGCCAATCAGAAGTCTCGTGCCCACAAAAGTTGAGAACGGTGGTTATGGCCATGATCGGTGGTCACCTGAGGCAGTCTACAACATTATTGTTGCTACCCTTCTTGTACTTGATGTTCAAATGAAATTGTTGCAGTTATGTGGACCAATTCTGATGGCGATCGTTTTGCAACTTCCCTTGTGTCTGTATGAACTGTAGGGGTCGGTGGTCTATGTGGATGATTGTCTCCTTGCCCAAAATGTAATGCTTCCATTATCGACAAGCCTGCACAATGGAATACATTTCTTTGTCATAAGTGGGATACTTTCAAACTGTGTCGGAAAATGTCTCACTGTGATATTCCACTGGATGCCCCTGTTGAGTAAGAACTGCCCCAATAGCATAGTCAGAGGCATCTGTCTTGATCCCAAATGGTTGTTGCAAGTCTGGTAATGTGAGCACTGGGGCAAAACAGAGGCGATGTTTCAATTCTATGAATGCATTCTGTTGAGATTTCGACCAAAAGAATTTTTCTTTCGCTCCTCCCTTGGTGACTTGACTCAAGGGCCAAGTGATATGAGAGAATCCCAACACGAACCTGTGGTAGAAATTAGCAAGACCTAGAAAGTTGCGAAGCTCTGTTATAGTGGTTGGGGCTGGCCAATCCCGCATGACTTGAATCTTGGCTGGATCCACATGAACCCCCCTTTCATCAATAATGTATCCTAGATATTGAACTTGGGTCATGCCAAAAGTGCACTTCTCCAAATTGGCACACAAATTTGGAGGACTTCTTGGATGTGGTAGAGGTGCTCTTCCCAAGTCTGGCAAAGATCAGAATGTCATGCAAGTACACTACTGCAAATGAGTTGATGAATGGATGCAAGATGTCATCCATCAACCTCATGAAGGTTGCGGGAGCATTCATTAACCTGAAAGGCATGACGAGCCATTCGAAAAGGCCCTCCTTGGCTTTAAAGGCAATCTTCCACACATCAAAGGGTTCGATTGGTACCTGGTGATACCCAGACTTCAAGTCGATCTTGTTGAAATATTTTTCCCCTTTGAGTTGGTCCAGAAGGTCATCAATCCCTGGGATCGGGCACCTATTCCGGACAGAGATCTTGTTCAACACGCGATAGTCAATAAAGAGTCTCCAAGTCCCATCCTTCTTCTGTAACAACACGATCGGGCTCCCACAGGGCGATGAACTTGGCCAGATGTGACCTTTCTACAGTAGCTCCTGAATCTGCCTCTTGATTTCATCATTCTCTAGAACAAAGCGCCTATATATTGGTCCATTGGGTAGTGGCACACCTGGGGTTAGTTCAATGGGGTGCTTGACCTGACAGTGTAGAGGCACCCTTGTGGGTGAGGTGAAGATGTCCCCATACTCCTCCACAACCTTGTCCATTTGTTGTTGTCGTGCAGAGGAGCCATATTTGGAGCTCGTGGCCACAGTCTTCTTCTAGCCTTGGGGGCAGATCATCAGGAAAACAAATTTCCTGGTTTGGGAAATGAGCTTACTGCATTGTTTTGCAGTAACCAAAGAGATAGTGGGAGGCGGTGGTACCTATGGTATCATGTACAACTTATTTCCCAAAGTAACAATAATAACGCGAGGCCGGAACTCATACATAGCATATCGCTTCCACAAGTATGGTTGGTCTAAACATACATCAGAAAGATCAATAGGAGAAATGTCACACAATACCTCATCCATGAAGGGCTTGATGGTATAGGGAAGGCGGCACTGCTGGCTGACGTGGAGATCCCGTTCGCCACCCGATGGTGTATGGTTGTGGGTACGCTGTGGTCGGCAAACCCAACCGATTCATGACATCTGCTGAAATGAGGTTCTTTTGGCTCCCATTGTCGACAATGAACTGTAGCAGGGAAACCTTTGCCCACATCTGGGAGTGGAAGAGACGCTCTACCTCCTCTGGATCTTCTGGTTCCTCCTTTTGGATCTTCGCAGTGGCAACAGTGGCATTGGGCTTCACATCAATAATTTGCTTCCCTTTGTCATTCCCCTTGTCAGGTTCTAATTCAGAGTCTGAGCATGCATCTAATTCAGAAGCCCTCATCTCAACCATCAGCGATTACTTGGCCAGTCACTCACTTGTGTTGTGAGTGGAGCTCTTATGGAACTCACACCACTCTCCCGTGTCCTTCTTTGGCTTCGCAGTGTTGTTCTTTGCTTGTGGATTTGGCAAGTTTTCTTGGTCTGCCATGCCTTGGCTTTTTCATTTTTTTTGAAATTTGGGGGTACCTTTCCCTTGCTTTTGATTCGCAGATCCAAAGTATCGCTTCTTCTGTTTGAATTTCTGCTCAATCTTGGTAGCATACCGGTATGCCGTACCAGGCGAGGAGATGTCAAGGAAGTCAATTTCCTCCTGAATTTATCTGTGCAGACAACTGCGATACTTTAACACCAAATGTTTCTCTGAATCTTTGATACCCAACTTTGTGAGTAGGGTATGGAACAGATTCGTCAGCTCATGCACATCTTGATCCCTTTGTTGCCGTAGCGTGGTCCATTGTATGTACTTGTCCTCATAGCTCCCCATGGGATAGTATTGTTCCTTGATGGCATCTCAGAAAGAATTCCAAGTGGGTACATCTTAGAACAAAGAGGGTTTTGTGTCGTCCTTTTTCTCACAGTAGGTTTCCCACCAATCCTTGACATGGGGGGTAGCTTTGAGGAGTGAAAAAATAATCTTCTCTCGGTCGGAAAAGTCATGAACTAAGAAATATCCTTCTAATAAATTAAACCATCTATCTACGACATCTGCATCTATTTGACCCTCAAATATGGGAATGTCAAAGTTTATTTGTACCTTAAAGGGAGTCGCACCTCCAGAGTGGCTGTTAGATGCAAATGCGCCGCCAGTGGGCAGTCGTTGAAGGATCTAGGCAAAGTTATCCATCATCGCGTTCTTTTGTTTTTCAAGGGCTTCCTCGAGCAATATTTTGATAGGATCTCCTGCTCCCTCATATTTCTTTTCATCCCCCATGGGCGTCCGTCGGGGTTTGTGAGGCTGATCTTGCAAAGGTTCCACTAGATCGAACCCTAACTCCTTATACCCCGACCTCGTTGGGGACATGCAAAGAAGGATCGAGAAGAAGCAGATTGCTCTGATACCACTGACCCGGATTTATGCAGGAACGCAACAGAATGCACATATAACCATAAATACAAAGATGCAGTGGAAATAACACTTGATTTCATTAATATCAAAGAACTTAAATTTACTTACAGACAGAATGGAAATAAACTAGCTAGGGCGATGGTAGCTTATCTCCGAGAAGAGATATGGCGGCTATAGGCCTATGAACTGAGTTACAATGAGGCTCAAGGGCCTATTTATTATTTAGAAACAATGTAAAACCCTAAACACCAAAAAACCTAACCATAGGAGATGAAGCGCTAAAGCTATGGGATCCGTTTGGGTAAATTGGTGTTTCAACTTCCCGGGGACGTAACTTTGGCATACTATCTCTGTTTGACGCACATGATACATTGTTAGAATTGTCTATCCGAGGACTACAACTATTGTCGTGAATATCAATTCCGGAACGGAATCATATTCGCTAGACAAATGGTTCCCAAAACGTCATTTAGGGCCTCAAAACGGCTCCGGAAGTTCAGGACCCGAAAAACTGCTAAAAATAGTAAGTTGTGCCGAAACTAAAAAACAGAAAGAGACAATGGTGAGGCCCCAAGTGGAATAGGTGGGTGGCCACCAATATCCACCCGGATCAAAGCATTAGTTGTATGCTAAGTTCAGCAAGTGTGATTTCTTCAAAGAAGAAATTCAGTACCTAGGCCACGTTATTTCTGCTGAGGGAATAGCGGTTGACCTAGAGAAAATTAAGACAATTACGAAATGGAGGGTACCCAAAAATGTGGCAGACATCTGATCCTTTATGGGATTGGCTGGATATTATAGGAATTTCATTGAAGGATTCTCAAAGATTTCTTTTCCAATTACCTCCTTACAAAGGAAGGGAAAATTATTTAAATGGACTAATGAATGTCAAACCAGTTTTGAAAAGTTAAAGCTTTTATTGACTACTAAACTAGTATTGAGGGTAGCTGACCCCAATAAAGAGTTCAAAGTTTGTACGGATCCATGTAAGGAGGGAGTTGGGGCAATCCTATTGTAAGAGGGTAAAGTTGTTGCTTATGAATCGAGGAAGTTAAAGGAGCATGAACAATGATACTCAGCTTATGATCTAGAGCTAACAGCAGTAGTGCATGCACTCCGAGTATGGAGGCACTACTTGCTTGGATAGAGATTTGTATTAAAAACCAACCATAGTAGCTTAACCAGTTACTTTAAGCAAGCTGATCTTAATTCTCGCCAGGCAAGATGGAATGCCTTCCTAAGCAAGTTTGACATTGATATGCAACATGTGAAGGGTAAGGAAAATAGAGTGGCAGATGCTTTAAGTAGAAAGTTTCATGGCATTTATGAATTTTACTACAACCAAATAGAATGCAAGTTTCTAGATCACATAAAATCAGAAGCTGAGAAGGATCTTGAATACCAATTTATATGGCAGCAAGCAGAGGAGGCCAGAAGATAAGGAAAGTCTTCTGATTATGGATTTCACAAAGATCAGTTACTAACCTTTAAGGAAAAGATATATATTCCAAATCGAACAGAATTAAAAGAGCTAATCTTGAAAAAATACCACTAGAGTAAATATTCAGGACACCCGGGGTATCAGAAAATGCTAACAACAATTAGAAAGAACTATTTCTGGCCAGGTATGCGAAGAGGTATTGCAGAATATTTGAACAAATGTTTGGAGTGCCAGCAGGTGAAGGTGGAGCATCAACATCCAGCTAGATTGATGCAGCCTATACCTATACCTGAATGGAAGTGGGAGGTTATATATTTAGACTTTATAACTGGGTTACCAAAATCAAAGAGGCATAATGACTCCATTATGGTGGTGGTTGATCGCTTAAGCAAGGCAGCACATTTCATACCAGTACAGTCTACTTATAATATGGTGCAAATAATAGACATATTTATGCAAGAAATCTTTAGATTACATGGCATTCCACAGACTTTCATATCAGACAAAGATGTGAAGTTTACTTCAACATTCTGCAAAACATTATTTACAGGTTTGGGAACCCAAATACATTTTAGAACTACCTATCATCCACAGACAGATGGGAAAACTGAGTGGGTAAATTAAATCATCGAGGATATGTTACGCATGTATGTAATGCAACAACCAACGAGATGGGAAGAATATCTACACTTAGTAGATTTTTCGTACAACAATGGTTATCAATAATCTCTTAAGATGAGTCTTTTCGAGGCATTATATGGACGACAGTGTCGCATTCCTATTAATTGGAGTAGCTTCGAAACTAAGTTGATGCTTGGACCATAAATGTTAGCAGAAATGGAATAAGAAGTAAGAAATATCAGGAAAATTTTGAAGGTAGCTCAAGATCAATAGAAGATGTATGTCGATAAGAAAAGGACCTATCGTGAATTCGAAGTGGGTGATCATGTGTATTTAAGGATTAAACCAAAGAAGAACACACTAAGGTGGGCCCCCTGGGCCAAGTTGGCTCCCAGGTTTTGTGGACCGTTCCAGATATTGGAAAAGGTGGGACTGGTGGCGTACCGACTCGCCTAACCTAGCCATATTCAGGTGCACAATGTGTTTCATGTATCCTTAATAAAACGATATGTGCATGATCCAAAGCACGTAATCCACTGGCAACGCATTCAGGCAGATTATGAAAAGAATCCTATCTTGGAAATACTAAAATTTATGAGAAAATTAATTCAAATTTTGTTGACTGTAGGTAGAGCCGGACGACGAGTTCCTGGTCGAACCTCAATGTATAATAGATTGGAGAGAAATCATGCTCTGTAGGTGAGCCATCACCTAGGTTAAAGTGCAGTGAAAGCACTTCAACACGGATAAAGCTACCTGGGATGATGAAGGATTTGTTTGGGATGCTTACCCGAAACTGTTTTTTGAACTAGATTAAAACACCGAGGACGGTGTTTACTTCTACGGGGGGAAGTTGTGACAGCTAGCTTAAGTGCCAACTAATGGTTATGACATGTTATGTTAAGAAAACAAAACATTTATTCTTTCTTGAGAAATATTACTCGATGAACATAAATTAATTTTCTTTGATTAAATAAAAAATTAGTTATGGAAAGTGGTTCCATAAAAAAAGTAAAAGTTTGATGGTAAAAGTATTCCAAGAACTGGGAAGTGGTTGAACAGAAAACAGTTCAGACAATTACCCTTTCCTCTGAGGATAAAAGTACATCCGAGTGAGGAAGAGGGGTTATGTTCGGTAACTAAGGAGAGGAGAGGAACTAGAGTGAAGAATTCTTAAGCTGGTGGTGACCAGTGGAATTACTCAGATTCCTGAAATTCCTGGAACAGAGGACGGGACTTGGGGTATAGAGGTCTCTTCCAAAATCCTCTGTCGACTCACTTAACTTAGGTGTGGAGCACAGGGGAGAGACGAGGACGTAATTGCCTCTCTCAAGTAGGGAGGACAACATCAACACTATTTGGGAAGGCAGATAAGTAAATCAAGACTTTGGAAAAGAACTGAGTTTTGGTTTGTGATTGAGTAGATTAGATGTAATTTATTTGTCTGCAACTATTATTATATTTCTGTGTATTTCTCTTTAAATATATTGGACAGTTAGACAAAACTTTCGAATGCACAGAACAAGTGGAAAAATAGAGCAAGATTGGATTAAGCTATAACAGAGAGGAAATAAATCAATAAACTGCTCTTTCAGCAACTAAAAACAGAGAACTGTTAGCTTAGTGCTTCCGAGACGAAAGCTATGAGCTGGTCGTTCTCTACATCTATGATGGACACAAACAGAATGGTCTGGACATTCATCTAAGATGACGAAAAGTAAACTCAGAAATATAACCAAACCCAAAAGAAGAAATCTATGAATAACGAATGAAAATACCAAAATCTTAGTGAAAACTCTAGTTAACCGATGGTCGAATAGAGCATTGTACAGAGATTGTTAATGCAACAAACAAAGTGGTGTGTAGAGTTACTTGAAACTCAAACTGTTACAATCGTTACTATTATTATTGAAAAAGTTACTATATTGAAATATATAGAGATATATGAAAGAAAGAACAATGGAAGTTGTAAATACCACATTTTTTTGCATACAAAAGTAAATGTAAACTGAGTTCTGGAAATAATACAATAGTATTATTATTGAAATAAATTGCGCAAAAGAATATATAACAGAACACCTAAAGAAAGAGAAAAATTATGTATCAACACTGTAATCCAAATATATCTTTACATAAACAAGAGGGGATGGGTTCGCTCCTCCCAAAAGGGGGTAGGGCCGAAACAAGAAACTTAAAACCCAAGATATACAGGCATGGTGATACAAAACCCAAACGCCCACACAACCAAAACGTATATATATTTATATATAGGAGAAAATGTATAAATTCAACTGTTTGTACAAAAGTCCTCAATAAATTACAAACTGGGAAAAGCCAAGAAATTCCTGTAAGAGATAATTGACAAGTAAAGCACTACAGTAAAAACCCAAGCCTCGAAGTTGCAATAGGGTTCACGATAACCGAACAACCCTGATCATAACTTACAACAGAGAGGGACCTGGCAGGGCGTGAAAACCAAATCAGAGAAGAACCAGAACGAGTGTGCTTAGGGAAGCCCCAATACAATGTCAGCCATGGAGGTTACCTATGCAAGATGACAAGTGGGAAAAACGTCAGTAACTGAAAGGAAGCCACGAAAAAATTTAAATAAACTTAGTAAAGAGAAAATCGAAAGGTGAGAACCATTCCTGTGGAAATTTCCGCTGTGGAATCTGCAAGTTAAAACCTGCAAGTAGGCCACGAAGAGTAAATTCAACATTATGTCGGCATATGAATACATTGAAAACATGAATTTAAACTATCGCATACACCTCTAACCTTCGCGACTTACCTGTAAGCGTCATAGGAAGGTGCGGCAAAGAAGTCAAGATGTTCAACCTTGAGAGAGGAACTGGAACCATCGAAGTTGATACGAAAGGCAACAACAATCATTAAGGAAGGTTAACATTCCAAGAAAACTGAACAGAAAACTATAGAATGGCGAATGGCAAAGCAAAACTGAAACAAAGTCTCTGTGGCAGAATTATTATAGCCAATATTTTCCGAAACAAATGAAAATAGTGAACCCCAGTGCATAGAGAAACTTACCGTCCATAGGACTAGCTGGTTGAACACTCATTAGTTGATTGAAAACTCATTGTTTGCCATGAGTACCAGAAACGAGAATAGGGTGAGCCAGGAGGGAGACCTGTCGATAACGGCAAGCCGAAACAAGTTTGCAAAGCTCCACGGCAGAGGCGCACGAGCAAATGGTAAACGGTTATGGTTAGGGTAGTCATTACCCTAATCGTAAACCCTAAACCGATTGTGACCGTAGATCTCGAATCTAAGAAAATCGACGGTAAAAGGAGTCACAAATGTCCTACGGTGGAGAGTTTGATATGTGGTATGGATTAAATCAAATCAATAACCTTTGTAAAAGTCTTTTATTATAAGATTTACACCAACATCAATGCACACATAAACCAAACTATGAAGGACGCTAATAAATGAAAAGTATTGGTCGCCTTAAC
This sequence comes from Pinus albicaulis, assembly GCA_034641835.2. Classification (NCBI taxonomy): domain Eukaryota; kingdom Viridiplantae; phylum Streptophyta; class Pinopsida; order Pinales; family Pinaceae; genus Pinus; species Pinus albicaulis. The sequence goes on from CM076581.1 coordinate 798,895,803, forward strand.
TCGAGTCCCTTCACAATTAAAGAAATAGGATAGATGATCACACATAAACCAATGCTGGATTCGATGACTGGTGCACACCTTTACAACTTGTGAAACAAGCCTTAACCTTTATGAAGCATCAGGTATTAAATTTCATTTTTAATCATAGTATCGTACTGCTCATTATGAGACATGGAAGTTGAATTATTTAGACATTGCATAGTATAAAAGTGTATATAGTTAAATGTGTGAAAGTGTATATAGTTAAATGTAAAAGTGTATATAGCTTGGTGTAAAAGTGTATATAGTTAAATGTAAAAATGTAAAGTTACAATTTTTTTTATATATGTGTGGTAGTATGTTACATATGATCAGTTCATATACCTTTGTTTTTAATTAATCAATTTAATGAAAATAAAACACAATTTTAACAACTTATATTTATATTTTAATCAATTTGTGATACACATATTTGTATTCCTATTTTGTAATTTGAAAAGTATAAGTGAAATATTTTTAAAAAAATATATAAAAATCAAATTGTAATTTTAAATATATTGAGAAATCTAATAAAAAATTTAATTCACTATCCATTCTCATTCTGAAATTTAATAATTTAAATAAGAGAAATTTTAAATAAAAGCAATTTTTTTTCAATTATAGAGATTTTAAATAAAAGTAATAAAAAATATAGTTGTAGTTTAATTTGGAGTCTTTTTAGGTTTATTTGGTTGAATTTGTTTAAATTTTGGTAAGGATTTGTTGGAATTATAAATTTGAGTTGTGAACGCTCCACAATCCAAATCCCTCAAGATTTTTCATGATACTGAATTGAATCAAAAATAAATTTTAAACAACAAAGAATTAGAGATTTCACCAAAAATTGGTTATGCAATATTCAAATAAAAAAATTCAAAAGATATAATTATTAAACAATAATAAAAGTACAACAATACAAAATTTAAAAATCTATAATTTATTTAAATACAAAATTTTAATAAATTATATAACTTTCCAATCAATCATTCTTGAATTTAGGTTTTTGTGATCCATATATGTGTATATGTGTTAAGAAACTTTTCGTTGATAATTACAATAGAGAAAGTTAATAATTACATCAGAGAAAATTTGTGGATGTGAACCATCCAGTGTGATTTATCCAGTGTGGTTCATCCAGACGAACCATCCAATACAGTTCATAGTGTGGTTCATCATAGGGATCAGCTAGAAAATTAAATCATAGAATCAAAATAAATAAATAAAATAATGTAGATATAATTACTACTAACTATTTCTTATTTTTTTGGAAAAAACATTTTAATAAAAAATAATAATAATAATATATAAAAATAAATCAATAAAAGAGAAGCTTTGAAGAGGCCCATTACAAGTCATATAACTCTTAGTCAAAATTGAAAATAAAAAGTCAAATAAGGAATTAACAATAATATAGGGGAAATGAGGATTTCAAAGAGGGGATGAGATTAAAAAAGATATAAATAAGGGACATAAAGAAATAAATAAAGTGATAGATTTGTTATAAATTTTTTATCTAATTTATTTTAATTTAATTAATTTATATATTTATTTATTTATATTGTAATATAAAATATAAATAATTTTTTCTTAAAATATGAAAAAAAAGTATGAACATCTTTATGAATAAAAAGTTAATAGTGAACACCTCTATAATAAATATAAGAAGAAAGACTAAAGCTTAAAGGGTAAATCAATTAGAGGGAAAAATTCATTACATAAAGGAAAGAAGTTAAATAAAACCAGAGATAATAGAAATTAGATTATACAAAATAAATGAATAAATAAATAAATAAAGATATCACTTAAATAAATAATTTAAGAAGAAAGGGTAGGGACCCAACAATTACTCATCTTCTAACCATTATCCATGTTTAAATTACTAGGTTTCCTTTCTATTTCAATGAATTCCCTAAGTTTTCAATGAAAGATATGGTAAACCCTTGAAATGACTCTGACCTCTTCAATGCAGATGTGATGTTTTGTCTTTTCCACATGTTCTGTCAAAGTTGAGGAGTGAGTCCTCCCATGCTTGATGTTGGTTACGTGCTTGTGAATCCTTTGATTTATCGAGCGATCAATTTTGCCAATGTAGGGTGTCCCGCAAGAACATGGAATTTCATAAACACCTTTCAAATCTTTAGGTTCCACAAGGTCTTTAACTAATCATAATGAGATTCGAATGGTGTTAAGGGGCGTAAAGGTAAAGGGAACCTTATGTTTCCTCAAGATCCTAACAATCTTGTCTATGGTCCCTTGGATAAAAGGAAGATGGACCCCTGTAATCTTATCGTTGGGTTATATTTTAATCAAAATACCTTTTCTAGCTTTAAGGAAAACTGTAAGTCCCTGATGCTTGTTGTATCAATTATTATTGAAAATATTAAGAATATCGGCATTTTCATCAGAGAGGTTGTTTTCGTCAGAAACTCTTAACGCACGAGTAGCTAGAGTGTTGAGAACGCCCAACTTTTGAGTAGGGAAATGATGGGAATTAGGATGAAGATATTGATCTCTATAAGTTTTCTTCATAAAACTTGGTGGTAGAAAGAACCATCATGATTCGAGTAGATACTAGGGGCCACCCGCCTATTCCACTTGGGGCCTCACCATTGTCTCTTTCAGTTTTTCAGTTTCCTTAATTGTAGCATAGTTTACTATTTTTAGCAGTTTTCGGGTCTTGAACTTCTGGAATAGTTTTGAGGCCCTAAACGATGTTTTTTGGGAAAACCAGGATTAACATGAGTCTTTGATAGCTTTTTGTCACTAAAAAGTTGTAGTCCTCAGATAGATATTTCTAACGAGGTATTGTGCGTGTCAAACAGAGATCATATGCCAAAGTTAAGTCTCAGGGAAGTTGATGTCCCAATTTACCCAAACAGGGCCCATAGTTTTGATGTTTCATCTCCTAGAGTTATGTTTTTATATGTTTAGGGTTTTCCTTCAAGACTCATTGTAACACGGTTCAGAGGCCTGTAGTCGCCACATCTCTTCTCAGAGATAAGCTACCAACGCCATAGCTAGTTTATTTCCATTCTGTCTGTATGCATATTTCAGTTATGTGATATTATTGAAATGAAGTCTTATTTCCGTTGCATCTCCATGCTTATGTGTATTTATGTATTTTATTGTGTTCCTACATAAGTTCGGATCACTTAATCTTTCTTCAAAATAAGGACATTAAGGAAAGAAAGGAAACCATTGACTTCACATTCCAATAATTCTGTTAAAATTTTTATCAAATTTTAAATAAAATTAATATAAACTACACCTATAAAAATAAAAAAATTCATCATCTAATCCATTTAAATGTAAAATTTTAATAACTCATACAAAAACTCGATAGGTGTTTTTGTTACTTACCAACCTCTAATCTCTTCTCATATCGGAAGCGAAAGAGAACTATATTGAAACACAATCTAAAAAATCCATCCTCTAATCCTTGTTAAGAGAATTACGATCCTATCCTACTCGACAATGACTAAAAATAACATAATATAATGTGATATCGTGTTTTTCTCATGATTTTCTATCGGAGAAGAAAATTATGAGGTAAAGTATATACTCCATTACTTTCCTCGCTCGCCTGGTTTGCCTTCGACTCGTTCTTCGCTGATTGATTTTCGCGTTGACTGGGCTTGTGTGGCATCCTTATCATTGATCTAGGTCATGAATATAGGTAAATTTCCTTATGCCTATTGTTAGCCATTTTCCCATACATTTCGTTCCTCAGCTGGAGTTTTAGAACCCATAAAACCTTCAATTACGCTGTAGAATCAATCATTAGCTGCAAAATTGATGCAATTTAGTAGCTTATTTAAATATTAAGTCAAATAATAAAGGAAAATGAAACTATGAAATAAAAGATAATTAAGTACCTACTTTTTCTAATAACCTTGTAAACTAATACTCAATTAGAATTATTAAGGTAAAAAAGAAGGATAATGGAGTGCAAGAAGGTTGTAAAAAAGGGACAACTTCGATCTTCAACATACCCTTCTTGGGATTTATTTGTTAAATAAGAAATTTATTTTGTTGAAATATAAGTCAATTAGGCCTTCTCCACCAAATCAGCTTCAAACTGGACAAGTCGACCTAAACTGGGGGGAAGAATTACTATATAAAGCATTAACTGGACCTCATTTTAAACTCACACAACAAGTTCGATCTACAACTTCCAGGGCTAGAAAAGGTGTGAAGTTCAAGGAAGAAGAAGAAGAAGGATAGTGAAGGAGAAGGAGGTATTTATCAAGAATAAAAATTCGTAATTCACTCTTTTTCCCACATGTGTGAAGTTGTGAAGTTGTTGGAGGGGTTGAACTTCTGCAGTAGTTGGGAGGCCAAAATTATGTTGATGAGGGTCGAAATTTTGTAGTTGGGAAGTTGAATTTCTGGATGGTTAATGGGATGAAGCTGTTGGATAATTAAAGACTACTAAATCATCTTGGAATGATCAATTGGTGGAGGAGAAAGATATTTAGGTCTAGGGTCTTAGTCCATCTCATTTTGAATTATTGAAGGAAGAGTTTTTTACTGGGTTTTACCTTATTTAGGGGCTTCAGCCTTGGTTGAGTGCCTACATATGGTGTCCTTGATCTTCATGTTTTGATTTTGATAACTGATTGATGAAATAAGATAAAGAAAGAACATAAAAAAGTTTAAAATAACACTATGATTTCACAAGTAATTATCTACATAAGAAAATCTTTTTGCCTTTCCTATTTTGTAAAATGGTATCAGAGCTGAGGTGAAGAAGGAAGAAAAGGGCAGGTTAAAAATATCTATTGAGGAAAAAGGATATCAATAAAAGGTCATTAAATGGTATCGTATAAGGAGATAATTCTACTATTTACAAGAGCTATGTCAAACTCAATGAAGGGAGAAAATTTTTTTGAAGGAGCCTCCAACTACAGGACCTAGAAAAAGAGGATAGATCAAGCTTTTTATTGCTCCACCTTGCCTTCTGCATTCATATTCTTCTTAAACACCCATTTTCTACCAATGGGTTTGCTTTCAACTAGCAATTCCACTAGATCCCAAGCCTCACTTTTGCCCAAAGATGTCAATTCATCAACCATGGCCTCTTTCCGAAGTTTTCCATCCTCTAAATCCACTTCGTCCCTGACAATTCTGAGATCATCATCAGTAATAGATAAAGAAAAAATTGAAGAAAAAGTAGATGGACTATACCTCTCTGGATGTCTTCTCTATTGTCTAAAAACTGGAGTCTGTGGCTCTTCTTCTTCTTATTCATGTTTTGTTCTAGAGTCTGATTCTTCCTCCTTTAGTTCAAACTCTATATATTCTCAGGTTCCTTTGGTAGGAATTCATGTCTAATAACATCCTTCATCTCTCTAAACACCACATCTCAGTTGTACACAACCTTTTTTTCTGGGTTCCAAAGCTTATAACCTGGTTTAGAGAGATGAACCACATTGGCTTATTTGAAATGCGTCAACGAAGTATTTTCCTATGTGATTATCACCAAAAGATCTATCTATAAAAATTATGGTTCACAGAATCCAAAAGTAAAAAAAAAATCTTATAATCTTTTGAACCATCCTTATACGCAATAAATATACACCTTTCATATTTACTATACAACTTGATTCTTTTCTCCTTTGAAACATGTGCATATGCATCACTACCAAATACCCTGATATGTGTGAGAAAGGATTTATTACTATTCCATACCTCATGTGGAGTCTTATCCTCCAACACTGATGAAGGTGATTTGTTAAATAGGTAACATGCAATATCCATTGCCTCTGTCCAGAATTATTGTCCTATCTCAACACCACTGAACATGATTCTTGAATTTTCCATCAATGTCCTATTCATTCTTTCTGCAACTCCATTTTTATGAGGTATGTATGGAGTAGTTTATTTTTGTGCTATACCACACTTCTTATAGAACTCTTCCTATTCATTTTTGCATAACTCTCCACCATTATCTATCCTCAACACCTTAATCTTCTTCTCTGTCTCATCTTCCACCAGAGCCTTAAATTCTTTAAACCTATCAAAGACTTCAAATTTATTCTTAAGAAAATATATCCATGTATTATTTGAGATGTCATCTATAAATGAGACATAGTACATAGACTTACCTAGTGATGGAATCGAAACAGGTCCAAACACATCATTGTGCACAAGCATTGATATCCCTTTCGCCCTCTTAGCACTGGAGGGGAAACTCCATTAGGGAAATTTTGAGGTATAAAATGAGCCTCCTAAGAAAAATGTACAACCAAGATAAACTTTATAAGAACCAATAAGATTCAAGATGATGATGTCAAACCATGGGGGATGACCCACTATTTTTGGAGTAAAAAAAGTAAAAAGATTAAAAAATAATAAAACTACTTTTTCAATTCATATTTTCAACCGTTATCTCCCTAAAATTTTAATCAAATTTCGAGTGGGAGTACTCATTGGATGAAAAATTTAATTCTTCATCCAATGAGTACCCATGTTACATACTTTATGTGGATCCTTCTACACGAAAAATGATAAATACATGAAAATTTGTGATTGCAATCACGTTTTCCATGTAATTTTCATTTTTTGTGTAGTGGGTTTCGTCAAAAGTATGCAACATGGGTACTCCTTGGATGAGGAGTCAAATTTTGCATTCAATGAGTGTTTTCGCTCGAAATTTGAGTAAACCCATAAAGAGATAAGTTGAAAATATGAGTTGAAAAAATAATTTCATTAGGAGGCCCATTTTAGACCTTAAAATTCCCTAATGGCTGATTTTGCTTCCCATATACATAATGTTCACATAAATTTAAATTCAGAGACAAATTAGACATACCTTCTACCATACCATTACCATGTACTATTAGAAGGCCCTTCTCTCCAGTATTTCCAAGTCTTTCATGTCACAACATAGTCTTTTCTCCATAGACCACTGGATTTTCTTCTCCACCTTTAGGAACCAAAAAATTGTTGCACCCTTAAATAAAAGTGCTACCCAAAAGATTGTTCAAAGTTCCAATATGAAATCCCCACATCAATACTAGTGCTCCCCGAACCATCTTGCAGGTATCTTTCCCAAACACTTTTTTTATACCTGCATCATCCATCTTGCTTATAGAAATTAGATTTCTAGCCAATGTAGGAATATGCAGAACACCAATAAGTGTTCTAATCCTTCCACTTTGCTATTTCAACTTTAATTTTCCATGTCCTATGATTATGGTCTTCTTATCATCCTATAGGAAGACATCACCACTATCACATTTCTTGTATTTGCATAACCACTCCCTATGGGGAGTGAAGTGAAAGGATGCACCTGAGTTAATCAACCATGTCTCATGATCTACATGTGTGCTTGAATAAGAAGCCAATTACACATCCCCACCTTCATCTGAAGTGGTTTTCACCTCTACAGAAGGAGCATCATCAAATCCCTTTCCTTTCTCAGGAGTTTTAGATTTACAATACTTTTTGTAGTGCCCTTCTTTTCCACATTTCCAGCATACCTTTACAAGTTTTCCTAGAGATTTAGATCTCCCACTTGAGGACTTATTTTTGTTTATATTCCAGGACCGTCCTCTCAAAGATAAGGAATATCCATTCTATCTCTTCATATTTTCTCGTATCATCTCCTCTAACAACAAATATGAGACTATCTCATCAAACTTCAAGATAGTTGTATTGCAACCTATAGAAACAACCAGACTATCCCACGAATCTGGTAGGGAGCACAACATACTGATGCACTTATCTTCGTCTGAAATTTTAATATCAACAGATAACAACTGACTTACCACAATATTAAAAACATTCAAATGCTCTATCACCAAGTCTCCATCCTTCATTCTTAGGTTGTACAAATTTTTCTACCAGAACAATTTGTTCACCAGAGACTTAGACTGATACAAAGTCCCTAAGTTTTCACACAAAGCCTTTGTTGTAGCTTCTCTTGAAACATTCAACAATATTGAATCTGAGATACACAACTGTATTGTGCTCTTTTCCTTCCAATCCAACTTCTCTCAGTCTTGTGTTGACATTGTCATTGGTTTAGTACATGGATCTACCATGATCCACTGATCTTTATCCACCAACATATCCTTCATATTGAGCTTCCACAATTCAAAACTTTGTCCTTTAAATTTATCTATATCTATATTTCCACTATTCGTCATCTTCTTTCACTGCAATAATCAATCCCGTAGATATCCCATTGTAACAGGGTCTACCACAAGCTCGAGCAAAACCCCTCGACACTAAAGGCTTCCCCTTGAAGCCAAAACAACTCTGATACAAAATTTAGGTTTTAACCCTATACAAAAATTAACCGCAAATGAATTCTTAAAACATAAAAATATACAATGGTGACAACATAAAACAAATATATACATATATTTCCCCCTTATCCCAAAACTGAGATTACCACATTGAATTTTCATTATATTCCTTTCAATGTTACAATACATATATATACATGTCGAAACATTCATAAACCCCAATCCACTAACCTTGGATTAGAATATAACTGTAGCTCCCTTGACTAGATCTAATAAATACCATGGGAAGAAAACCATAATGCCCAAAACCATGGGTAGGTCCACCCACCATCTATGGCCTTGGAACCCATACATCTATTGCACATTGGAGCGAGGGGTAGTTCATGTGTGTGTGTGTGTGTGTGTGTTAGGGTCGAGAGGGTTAGGGGTTGGGAGTTTAGTGTGTTAGGTTCTAGTGGGTTAAGGGTTATGGGTCAAGTGTGTTAGGGTCTAGTGGGTGAAGGGATGGGGGTTAAGTGAGTTAGTAGTTGTGGGTTAATTGGGTTAGGATCTAGTGAGTTAAGGTATAGGATGTTAAGTGGGTTATAATGCATATAGTTTATACCATAACCCACTTAATCCCCAACCACTAACCCAATAGACACTAACCCCTATACCAATAGACTCTGACACACTTAACCTCCAACCCCTAACCAAATAGACCCTAAGCCACTTAACATCCAAACCTTAACCCACTAGACTCTAATGCACTTAATCCCCAACCCCTAACCCAATAGACTCTAACACACTTAATCCATAAACCTTAACACATTAACCCACTAGACCTTAAGACACTTAACCCCCAACCCTTAACCCACTAGAACTATACACACGACTCACAATCCCTAAACCAATAGACCCTAACACACTTGACCCCCAACTTCTAACCCACTAGACCGTAACCCATTTAACCCCCAACCCCTAACCCACTAGACACAGAGACACTTAACCCCTAACCCACTACACCATAAGCCACTTAACCCCCATCCCCTAACCTACTAGATGTTAACAATATTAACCCTTAACCCCTAAACCACTTAACCCCCTACCCTTAACCCAATATATGCTAACACACTTAACCCCTAATTCCTAATCCCTAACCCACTATATCATAATACACTTCAAACCTCCAACCCCTAACCCACTAGACTCTAAATTATTTAACCCCCAAACTCTAACACATTATACCCCAACCCACTTAACCCCCAACTCCGTACCCACTATACCCTAATTCACTTAAACCCCAACCTGTAATGCATTACACCCTAATTCACTTCAATCCCAACACCTAACCCACTAGACCCTATGAAAATTAATCACCAACCCCTTACCCATTGGCCCTAACACACTTGAAACCTCAAGCCCATAACTCACTAAACCCTAACACACTTAAAACCTCTAGACCCTAAGTGACTTAACCCTTAAGCCCAAACCCAATAGACCCTAAGCCGCTTATCCCTTAACCCCTAACCATTTTTACCATAACCCACTTATCCCCTAACCCCTAAGTCACTAGACCGTAACCCACTTAACCCCTTAAGACATGACTAAATGTCCCTCTCTCTCGCCCACACACACACACACACACACTCTTCTCATAAGTGGAAAAAATGTTTTTTAAAACACATATGTTTTCCAAAACACATATGCGTTGTAAAATTCACATGCATTTTACAACGTATATATGTTGCAATAGACATCGTCACCCCTTAGTGGTTCAACTATTCCCAAGGGGTGCATTGATGTCTAGAAAATGTGTATGCATTTCAAAAAAAGTACGCATTATGAAATGTGTGTGAGTTATGAAATGCATACATGTTTTAACATGATAAAAATCCAACCTATCTCCATCTGAACTCGATTTTTCCATTGTATTTTTCATTAAATTCATTTTCTCAAGTGGCATTTTCAAGCAGAAATTTTCTAAGGCATTCAAGGAGCACAAGAATTCATTCAAGTCATTACAATTCAGAAGGAGCCCTTTTCCCTTCTATTAATTCAAAGGAGTCAATGGAGCTTTGAAGAAACTGGTAAAATTCAAAGCACTTCATTGAGAAGAAACAAGATCAACTCAAAACCATTCTCACAAGCATCCTAAAGAATTAAAATAAATCCAATGGGAAGAAGAGAGAATTATTTCAACTAAACCCATTCTATGGAATTCAAAGCAATCCATTGTGAAGAATCAAGTATTCTCTCAACTCAACTCATTCTCAAGAATTCTATCAATTTAAAGCAATTCCTTGGGAAAAAATAAGCATTGTCTTAACTCTACTCATTCTCACAAGAATTCTCAAGAATTCAAAGCAACCCATTGGGAGCTCTCAAGAACTCTATCAACTCAAAGTAATTCATTGGGAAGAAACAATAATTCTCTCAAATCAACTCATTCTCATAAGCACTGTCAAGAATTCAAACAGATCCATTGAGAATAAACAAGCATTATCAAAATCATTCTAGCTTGACTAATTTTGAGCCATAAGGAGTGAAAAATTTCAAGGGAAATCTTCGTAATAGGAGTAGAAAAACATCAAGGAAAGAACATATGAATGAGAAAATGGAAGAAGAAAAGAGAGAGGCAATAGAAATGGTATACACAGGAAGACATACAAGAAGTGACCTTATAATTCGACCTACGCCAACTGTTGAAACTACTCCTAGCTCATCAATACCTATGGTGAAACCACAGTGAATGGATACAAATGTTGAGGAGCCTTCTCAATTTTTAGTCGAATTTGGGTACAAGGGAAATGATATTTTTTTTTCAAGACCTTCAACAATAGTGCAATGAAGGGGCTTCTAGCATCGTACATGAGGTTTTCAAGCAAGCCAATGATATTATGCAATCTCCTAGTAATATTTTTCATCATACAAAAACAAATGTCAACATCACTCCATCAACTAATGACCCCCCTACACGAGCACCTAGGAAAAAGAGGACTCCTAGACAGATACAAGTGGGTGAAAGTGCATTGTCATTAATGGAAGGTAAGGTCCATGACTGCACTATCAAACAACATTATGCGCAAATTACAGAGAAATTATTTGAACCTAAACCCGAGGCTTGTAAATGTGAGTTGTATTTAAGTTTGCTAAAATCTAAATAATTAGAAAACAATTGCATGTAAAGGCATTGAAAAATACTTAATCAAGTGGTCATGCTGTTAGATCTCTTGTTGATGCATTTTCTTCCATAGGTTAAAAATCATTCACAAGATTGCAACACATCTTGAAGACTATTAGTTGAATCTACTGTAAGCAGAAGTACAAGATAATCACATTTGATTAAAAGCACATCACAAATTGTTAATATGCATCTAAAAACATTGTCTTGATATTCATCTAGAAGAGATAGTATTTTGACTTAGATGGACAAATCAATAAACTGTGGGCATTAAGTGGTATATTACCACGTGAATATATGAAATTAGTAGAAGCAGTTAAGGCAATAGTGCTTGCACTTTGGCATGAAAAAAGTAGGCCTTCTTCCAACATAAAGGATGTGTTAAAAAGATGTAGTGGGTTCTAAGGAGCATGGGCCCCACATTAAACACTATCTTGACATTACTCAAACTCAAATTTATGAGTTTCTTAAAGTTTATCATGAATAATTGAGGTTGGGGAAAGATTATTTGAAAAATGCAAACCATGGTATGTTATAATAAACACCATCTGTAACACTTGTTGTTGTAGATACGATACAAGTTTTGATTATTATTATAATACCTTTGTCCATGTATACATTGATTTTTTCACGCTAACCAAGTGTAAGAATGCACAAGTACAATGCCACCAATTTTGTTAACAGATTTTATCCATATGATCATATGACCAAGATGGGAAGAATTATTATGCAAAAAAAAAAATTAGATGGTACTTGCAATCTATGTGGTGGGCTAGCTTTATGGAGTGAGTTCCCCCATGAGACTATAGATGATCCATTTAGGGAGAGGAATATTTACCTGTAGAGCTTCCAATATGAGACTTTTTCAGTTACAGGATGAGAAAGAAAGTAGGAAGATTAAATTGGTGTCTTCACAAGTAATAATCTCTTCCTCATACTTTTATGAACATTATTTCTTATTGAGTTATTAATATATCTAGGGAGTTTTCTAATGTCGACTTTTTTCCCTCCAAATGCAAGTATATGATTTCATTTTGAAATTTTGAGGAAAGATACAACAATACATTAGACATGTTCACATGGCTGAGTGGCAAGATAAGCAATTCAAAATAAGGATACATTCCCCATCAAAAGAATATTATGAGTGGTTGAATTTGCATAAAGTACACGCTACAACCACAAAATGAGATACAAAGTCAATACTATCATTTAGATTAGGTTAGCATAATAGTGAAAATTACTTATACGCATGGGATACATAGTAATAAAGACATGCAGGTGATACTAAAAGAAATCCACTTCTACATAAGTGTTTATAAAACCCATGATTTTTATTATGTGCAACATTTTTTTTTCAGTTATTTTACAATTGTTTGATCGCTATGGGTATACCATTTTGTCAGCATTTGGTTGGTCAAATGGATGTGTAGGTCATTTAAAAAATGTACGTGCATTTCAGTGGTTCGTCTTTATTGCACATAAAATGCGAAGAGCAACATTTATGGATTTGAGATTGGACATGAAAACAAAGAGAATGATAGTGTTGGTGCTTACGTAAAAATAACACTTCCAGGGAAGAGATGACTTTCTCAGGGAAAAACCTTCAAGATACTTCATTAATAGTTTTATGGTGTACAACAGTGATGGGAGAACACAAGACAAGGAGAAGCAAAGTCCAAAGAATTTTCTGGGAGGTGAAAGATGTGGATATATCACGCGTATATTGAGTCAACATAGCATATGAAACAAGAGGATTTCATTTACTTAAGATCAGACAACTCCACCATTCAAATATGGATAAGAAATGTGTCTTTCTTTCATGGTTCATATAGCATTGAATGGGAATAGTGTTTATCTTCAGAGTGGGTCGATACATGGACTCGAGTGACAATTGGGATCAATGAGTGCATGGTTGATCCTATAACATAGGTAGAAGCTGATAAAACAAATATTTCTAATGATTATGATCACTTGTTAGATCTTGTAAAACAAATGTACACATATGTTCAATTAAGCATTTCATTATAAGGTCCTAATTGAAAAATAATTTGACTATTATTACATGCACCCTTCAAATCTTAACAAATTCCATGTTTGACATTTGTTTCATTTCGTAGGTTACATATATGCAATGGCTTCTACAAAACATAATGTGTGGGGCTCTAAATATTGGTTGGTAGGTTGCTTGTATGTGAAGCAAACACTCCTTGAACCAAAACAAATGATGAGAATAACGAGTTTTTTACTAGCTTGGTGGTTGTTAAAGGTGAACATTTGACACTAACTGCACAACAAAAGATGAAGGATGGGTATGTATATCATGATTATAGGTTAGGAGAAATTGTATAACACTACACCAACTTAATACTGGGGACAAACATCAAGTTATGCACAATTTCCAAGAAAAACAAGGCTCAAGTATGATATTTATTACCTTACTCCATGCATGAGAAATTCATGGATATTGTTAGTAGTAGAGATGATCCCAATGGATTGTTGGAATGAAAAATAACTATATTATTTATGTTTATTACACTACTTTATGTATGATGCAAAATTGACAGTAGAAAAAGAAGTTTTGTCATTTTTATAATCGTTGTATTTATTTTCTTATAAAATCAATATTCTTTATTTATCCTCATAATTCTATACTCAATTCATTGTCACCCGACCCCCAACCCACTTATCCCCCAACCTAGTGGAACATAATTCACTTAAACCACAACCCCTAACCCACTTAACCCCCAACACCTAACCCACTAGACTCTCCTCTTGTCTCTCTTTCAACACTGATTAAGTTACATGATGAGGATGTCTGATCCTTGGTTTCAATATTTACCTTACCTTCATCATGCATTTAAGGTTACTGAGTTTTTGGTTTAATCTTCAGTATGTGACAAACTTTGGTTTCATGAATTGATATTAAAAGGTTAGGGTCCATTGAGACAATCTCTGTTTATCTTTCATCACAAATATCCTTCTATGCTTGCTTGTGGAAAATTCAATCTTGAAATATCACTATTATGGTCCAAGAACCTTTTAGCAATATCAGATCCTGTAACACTATTATTGTATTCAAGCCATGTTGGTGTATGCATTGATCTATGAATACATATACTGTATTTAGTGCAATACTTCTTGTGGCCTAATCGATGAAAGCCATTACTATGACCAAAAGATGATTGAGCTTCACCTTGAATATTATCCTTAGAGTTGTAGATTTGGTCAACATGGTTTCTAGTTTTTTTGGAAGGAAGTCTGCTAAAGGGTTCTTCTTCAATGTCCATCTCCATGTATACTTCAGCTATTGCACCTAAAACACTTCAGAATTTGACCGAAGAACTATTGATGCAAAATTGGTTCGACATTAGCAACAATTCCAAATTCTTGGTTGGCTACACCAAGAACAATGGGAAGCTAAAGTTATAACCTTCTTTTACACAAATATCCTAGACACAATTACTTGTTACAAATGAAGAAAATACAATAAAACACAATAATAACTATTTCCAGATTACACACTAAACAATAATAATTGTAGCTGAAAATTACATAACAATCATTCACAAAAATATATGGCCAAAAACATAAAACATTAACACATAAAAAAAACATAATATATAAAGACTGTGTATTAACAAATTTCATAGACAACAACATAAATATGCACTTTAAGTCTCCAATATATATATTTCAGTTGTAAATACTGCTGCACAAAATACTAGTAAATATTGTAATAAAGTATTAATTAACAATAATCTGCAATACAAACATATTCCACAACTATATAATAATTGAAACAATAGTAAAACTACTCACACTCTTCATTAATAAAACTCAACTTTGCATATATCTTTAATAAAAAAAATAATAGATACAAAACAAAAGATACAACAATAATAATAGTGAAAAAGAAAAATAATTAAAATAAAATACAAGTAGAAAAAATAAGAAACAAATATTTAATTGAATATATTTATACAAATGTTCAAATGTAATAAGTTCAACAATCATAATAAACTAAAATCGTAGCACAACTCGTTTACAAATGACAATTTTTCCAATAACATGTCAGTGAAATGCAAGTAGAAAGAACATCAGAACCCTTCGCCTTAGCGCACTTGCACTTGGACCAATGATAAATTTTGGACTTAGAAATACTATTACAAAAGTGTTAAGAATTAGTACTCACAACTAAGTAACAGTGATAAATCATCAATGACTAAAAGAAATGATTACCAAAACTAATAAGACTAAATAATCCATTCTTTAGTGTTAAAAAAAAAAAAAAATCCTGCAATTATCAATTTATAAGACTCTAAATATTTAAAACACTCGAAAAGTTATCTCAAAATAGAAAAGAAATGACCCAATCGTACCATACAAATGTCAAATGTGGAACCCCTTCAGAAAGCTCGAATAAATCTGGCAGAATTTTGCCCAATCTCTGGAAAGAGATACTGTATTGAAATAACTGAATGACCTGCATTATCTTGGACTTGACTAGTGCCAGATGAAACCTCTTTTCTCCTTCAAAAATCATGCAACAATTCTCTATACATATTACAAATGTAAATTAGTCAACTTGCATGGATCAAGGGAGCACATGTGACGAACAAAATGAATGAATGGTGAAGAAGACAGGAAAATTTCTATTCTGCAACATATAATTTCTATTCTGCATAATAAAGTTCCGCAACATATAATTTCTATTGTGCATAATAAAATTCCGCAACATCTCTTTCACATATGGTTCTGTGATATACATTGCATTATATTTACTTTCGAAAATTTCATTTCATTTCATTTCCATGCTCTGGACATCTACATGTGCTATTGAAGGCCCAGAAAATACTTTCATGAGATGGATATTATGAACAAGTGCAAATATATGGGCACATACATTGAATTTGCAGTAAGTGATGGTTTTCAAACAAGTCATGGAGGCGTACATTATAGCCAAACATGCCATAAACCCATGGAACAAAAGGGCTATCTCCAAACAATTTTTGGATGATAATATGACGAATGAATTGGGATGGGGGTTGGTACTCATATTATGTGAAGGGACGAATTTGCATACATATTAAAATGAAATGGTAAAATGGCTATAGACAATCAACCCTCGTATGGCGACCGGAGAGTCATCATAACAGAGTAATGGGACATCTTATGAAAAATGAAATTGCAGAAACAAGAACATGACAATATGCAATCAGACACGGACACAGAGCATGTTTTCTTCCTGATACCCATAATAATTTTATAATATGTCAAATGCATCGTGGTGTTCCCTTATAAAAAAATTCAGACAGTAAACTCTTCGATATTCTTCAATTTTCCCATTGCACATTAGGGTTGACAAGTCATAAGGTATGTTGCAGAATGGTATGATTATGAAGCTTGAAAATAAGCATATAAGATATCAAAGATCGGATGTGAGCCAAACTAAGATACAGGGTAAGTAAAATGAAGGAAAACGAAGTGGTAGGATTGACAGAGGTTGGCAGTGGTCCTATATATTCCATGCATGAAAAAGACGTAAGCAGTGCCTCTCTATGAAGGCCATGCAAATCCTCTAGCTCAGTAATACACAAGGGTGCCCAGCATTAAAAGGGCAGTTAGACAAGTCGGTACTAATAAATAAGGTCAGGGTACCATAAAAAAGGGCATTTAGGTTAGTGGGATTAGCAAGGCAAGAGCACTCAGCAAAAAATAGCATGTAAGTGAGAGAGCAAAACATGTAACAAAGTGGGAGAGCCACCAGCCATTTGCAGGTAGTCTAGCCTATCAAATTTTTCAACTTCTTTGTCTGTCTTAAGTTAATTAATTTGGACACATAATTTCACAGTGTAGAAATTTGAATCACTGATATGTTATTCACCAAGATTCTCGTGATCACACACTATTTTATCTTCATGCACAATACAAAATCTCTTCTACCATTGATCATCACATGCGGAAATAAAATCAATTGCATGCACACATTAAAACCATAAAAATTCACACATATGAACACAGTATGTAATGGGAAAGATTAAAGCTGAAAACCCCCAACTATCTGTATCTTATATATGTCATAGAGATGATTTAACAATCATCATACAAAGCTCCTCACAAGCTTTTAGTATAATCTTCACTTGCTACACACTAATCAGGCCTGATCTTGCAAATCCCATGCACCGATCTTTGCCAGTCTTTAGCCTACCTCTACTGCACAATCCCTGCTGAAGAATGCCTCTTGATGAGAATGTATTACCCCAGCCTTGCTCACGCAGTCTTTATAGGCATCTCTACTAAGTTTTGGATGCAAACCATGCATCACTTATAGTCACAACTGATAGTCACACTGCCCTTTCACCTATCTCTGCACTGGTCTCCACTGAAACTGTCCATGCACTGAAGTTAACTGATGTATTCTTTAATTGATTAATGAGTTTATAATTAGTGAATTAATTAATAATTAATTCACTAATTATAAACTCATTAATCAATTAATTCATTCACTAATTATAAACTCATTAATCAACTAAAGAATACATCAGTTAACTTCAATGCATGGACACTTGCCCTTTCACATATCTTTGCACTGGTCTCCACTGAAAAACTGTCCATGCATTGAAGTTAACTGATGTATTCTTTAGTTGATTAATGAGTTTATAATTAGTGAATTAATTATTAATTAATTCACATCACTCTCACTAATTGTATCAATCAGTTAAACTAGATACAAATAGCTCAACTATGTTTAGATTACTTAAACTGAACACAACTCCATTAACTTCCTCAATCAACTCCACCAAACTCTGTCACATGAGTTCTAACTGAAGTATCCATGCAATAGCTCCACTTAACCCTTAGGAATAGCGTAATTCCTTCTGTCAGCTCCTGTGCCACATCTTTGCACTTAACTGAAGTGCTCCAAGAGAATAAGATAATGTTTAGAGTCCAAATATTATTAAGAGCTAATAATATTCGACATATCTATTTTTAGACTGGCAATCTAAAAATAGATTCCGCCCAATATGTCTAAAAATAGAAATCCATCTATTTTTCCAACTTGATCAACCATCCACAAATAGCATCCCACAACTTATAGAACATGATCCATATGTCTAAAAATAGACTTTGCGACAAAAAATCACCTGTGTGGCCCCCACCTAGTTTAGGTGATCACTTTCCAACTAGGATCAAAAATGATGTTTCAGGATGCTTCCTTCACTATTTCTTGTTGCAATCTTCAACACTCCCTCTCAACAAGAAAGGACTGTCTTTGCATGTGACATGCAACTCCATGCATTCGCCCTGCAACCTTCACAAGCGCCATGCAACTCCATGCATCTGCTCTGCAACTCCTCTGAAACTGAATAGGCTCCAAACAACTCAATCAGTCTTGATGCATCTAGCATCTATCATCAAAGTCTTCAACTTCTGCTGGTACCAACTGCACATGTCATCAGGAACCACTGCGCTATTGAACTCTTGCACCCATGCACTCTTGCACTTGCTGTCAACTCTGATCCGCGCTCCAGTATCCGACACTGTCACTTTGATCTGCCTACATCACCCCAACTGATCTTGCTACTGCTACGCTGTGGGCACCTCGTAGCCAGGTTCAATCCATGAGATCCACACCATCTCATGAATCTGCCCAAAAATCTCCTCATGGGATTAATCATGCATGTCGCCCCACCTCACACCTGGTGGTATAGCTGCATGCACTCCCTCTGCCCATCTGGCACGAAATTTCTCTGCATGAGTGGTTTCTTCCACTCCATGATCCTCATCTTGTGGCTGCTCCACATCCCGAGGTTCACTCTTACCTGCATGCAAATCCTGCTCCCTCTTAAGCTTCAATTGCATGGCTTTCTTGCACTTCCCAACAGTAGGAAGCTCCGTAGAAATCCCATCTACTTCAAGTCTGTAGAGATTCTTTGCTCGAATCCCAACCTTCTTGACTTGTCCTTCCTCATCCACACTAACTCCTACACTCCGAAGCTCATCCCTGCAGTGGAAAAACTTTGTCAAGTATACCGAAATAGTTTCATTCTTCTCCATTTTTATTTTCCTGAGTTTATCCTAAAACTCAACTGCTTCAATGCTTTGCAATTGCTCCAATGATCAATATCGCTCTGATACTGTGTAGAAATTTTAATAACTGATATGTTATCCATTGATATTCTCCTGATCACACACTATTTTATCTTCATGCACAATACATAATCTCTTCTACCATTGATCATTATATGCGAAAATAAAATCAATTGCATGCACACGTTAAAACCATAAAAGTTCACACATATGAACACCGTATGTAATGGGAAAGCTTAAAGATGAAAACCCCAACTATCTGTATACTATATATGTCATAGAGATCATGTAACAATCATCATACAAAGCTCCTCACAAGCTCTCAGTATAATCTCCACTTGCTACACACTAATCAGGCCCGATCTTGCAAATCCCATGCACCGATCTTTGCCAACCTTTAGCCTGCCTCTACTGCGCAATCCCTGCTGAAGAATGCCTCTTGATGAGAATGGATTACCCCAGCCTTGCTCATGCAGTCTTTATAGGCATCTATACTAAGTGTTGGATGCAAACCATGCATCACTTATAGTCACAACTGATAGTCACACTTGCCCTTTCACCTATCTTTGCACCGGTCTCCACTGAAACTGTCCATGCACTGAAGTTAACTGATGTATTCTTTAGTTGATTAATGAGTTTATAATTAGTGAATTAATTAATAATTAATTCACACCACTCTCACTAATTGTATCAATCAGTTAAACTAGATACAAATAGCTAGACTATGTTTAGATTACTTAAACTGAACACAACTCCATTAACTTCCTCAATCAACTCCACCAAACTCTGTCACATGAGTTCTAACTGAAGTATCCATGCAATAGCTCCACATAACCCTCGGGAATAGCATAATTCCTTCTACCAGCTCCTGTGCCACATTTGTGCATTTAACTGAAGTGCTCCAAGAGAATAAGATAATGTTTAGAGTCCAAATATTATTAAGAGCTAATAATATTCGACATATCTATTTTTAGACTGAATCTAAAATAGATTCCGCCCAATATGTCTAAAAATAGAAGTCCATCTATTTTTCCAACTTGACCAACCATCCACAACAAGATCCCGCAACTCATAGAATATGATCGACATGTCTAAAAATAGACATAGTCTAAAAATAGACTTTGCGACAAAAATCACCTGTGTGGGCCCCACCTAGTTTAGGTGATCACTTTCCAACTAGGATCAGGAATGATGTTTCAGGATGCCTCCTTCAATGTTTCTTGTTGCAAATTTCAACACTCCCTCTCAACAAGAAAGGACTGTCATTGCATGCGACATGCAACTCCATGCATTCCCCCTGCAACCTTCACAAGCGCTCTGCAACTCCATGCATATGCTCTGCAACTCCTCTGAAACTGAATAGGCTCCAAACAACTCAATCAATTTGATGCATCTATCATCAAAGTCTTCGACTTTTGCTGGTACCAACTGCACATGTCTTCAGGAACCACTGCGCTGTTGAACTCTTGCACCCATGCACTCTGCACTTGCTGTCAACTCTGATCCGCGCTCTAGTATCCGATACTATCACTCTGATCTGCCTGCATCAATCCAACTGATCATGCTACTGTTGCGCTGTGGGCACCTCGTAGCCAGGTTCAATTCATGAGATCCACACCATCTCAATGAATCCTGCCCAGAAATCTCCTCTTGGGATTAATCATGCATATCGTCCCACCTCTCACCTGGTGGTATAGCTGCATGCACTCCCTCTGCCCATCTAGCATGAAATTTCTCTGCATGAGTGGTTTCTCCCACTCCATGATCCTCATCTTGTGGTTGCTCCACATCCCGAGGTTCACTATTACCTGCATGCAAAACTTGCTCCCTCTCAAGCATCAATCGCATGTCTTTCTTGCACTTCCCAACAGTAGGAAGCTACGTAGACATCCCATCTACCTCAAGTCTGTAGAGATTCTTTGCTCGAATCCCAACCTTCTTAACTTGTCCTTCCTCACCCACTCTAACTCCTACACTCCGAAGCTCATCCCTGCAGTGGACAAACTTTGTCAAGTATACTGGAACAGTGTCATTCTTCTCCATTTTTATTTTCCTGAGTTTATCCTAAAACTCAACCGCTTTAATGCTTTTGCAATTGCTCCAATGATCAATATCGCTCTGATACCATGTAAAAATTTGAATAACTGATATGTTATCCACCGAGATTCTCCTGATCACACACTATTTTATCTTCATGCACAATACAAAATCTCTTCTACCATTAATTATCACATGCGGAAATAAAATCAATTGCATGCACACATTAAAACCATAAAAATTCACACATATGAACACAGTATGTAATGGGAAAGCTTAAAGCTGAAAACCCCCAACTATCTATATATTATATATGTCATAGATATCATGTAACAATCATTATACAAAGCTCCTCGCAAGCTCTTGGTACAATCTCCAATTGCTACACACTAATCAGGCCCGATCTTGCAAATCCCATGCACCGATCTTTGCCAGCCTTTAGCCTGCCTCTACTGCGCAATCCCTGCTGAAGAATGCCTATTGATGAGAATGTATTACCCCAGCCTTGCTCACGTAGTCTTTATAGACATCTCTACTAAGTGTTGGATGCAAACCATGCATCACTTATAGTCACAACTGATAGTCACACTTGCCCTTTCACCTATCTTTGCACTGATCTCCACTGAAACTGTCCATGCACTGAAGTTAACTGATGTATTCTTTAGTTGATTAATGAGTTTATAATTAGTGAATTAATTAATAATTAATTCACACCACTCATCACTAGTGTATTAATCAGTTAGACTAAATACAACTAGTTCAACTATGTTTAGATTAGTTAAACCGAACACAACTCCATTAACTCCTCAATCAACTCCACCAAACTCCGTCACATGAGTTCTAACTCGAAATATCCATGCAATAGCTCCACATAAATCTTCAATCTCTAGAATAGCGTAATTTTTCCGTCAGCCTCACATCCGTGCACTTAACCGAAGTGCTCCAAGAGAATAAGATAATGTTTAGAGTCCAAATATTATTAAGAGCTAATAATATTCGACATATCTATTTTTAGACTGGCAATCTAAAAATAGATTCCGCCCAATATGTCTAAAAATAGAAGTCCATCTATTTTTCCAACTTGACCAACCATCCATAAATAGCATCCCGCAACTCATAGAATATGATTGACATGTCTAAAAATAGACATAGTCTAAAAATAGACTTTGCAACAAAAATCCCTTGTGTGGGCCCCACCTAGTTTAGGTGATCACTTTCCAACTAGGATCAGGAATGATGTTTCAGGATGCCTCCTTCACTATTTCTTGTTGCAAACTTCAACACTCCCTCTCAACAAGAAAGGACTGTCATTGCATGCGACATGCAACTCCATGCATTCGCCCTGCAACCTTCACAAACGCCATGCAACTCCATGCATATGCTCTGCAACTCCTCTGAAACTGAATAGGCTCCAAACAACTCAATCAGTTTGATGCATCTATCATCAAAGTCTTCGACTTCTGCTGGTACCAACTGCACATGTCTTCAGGAACCACTACGCTGTTGAACTCTTGCACCCATGCACTCTGCACTTGCTATCAACTCTGATCCGCGCTCCAGTATCCGACACTGTCACTCTGATCTGCCTGCATCAATCCAACTGATCATGCTACTGCTGCGTTGTGGGCACCTCGTAGCCAAATTCAATTCATGAGATCCACACCATCTCAATGAATCCTGCCTAGAAATCTCCTCTTGGGATTAATCATGCATGTCGCCCCACCTCTCACCTGGTGGTATAGCTGCATGCACTCCCTCTGCCCATATAGCATGAAATTTCTCTGCATGAGTGGTTTCTCCCACTCCATGATCCTCATCTTGTGGCTGCTCCACATCCCAAGGTTCACTATTACCTGCATGCAAAACTTGCTCCCTCTCAAGCATCAATTGCATGTCTTTCTTGCACTTTCCAACAGTAGGAAGCTTCGTAGACATCCCATCTACTTCAAGTCTGTAGAGATTCTTTGCTCGAATCCCAACCTTCTTGACTTGTCCTTATTCATCCACATTAACTCCTACACTCCGAAGCTCATCCCTGCAGTGGACAAACTTTGTCAAGTATACCGGAATAGTGTCATTCTTCTCCATTTTTATTTTCCTGAGTTTATCCTAAAACTCAACTGCTCTAATGCTTTTGCAATTGCTCCAATGATCAATATCGCTCTGATCCCATGTAGAAATTTGAATAACTGATATGTTATCCACCGAGATTCTCCTGATCACACACTATTTTATCTTCATGCACAATACAGAATCCTTCTACCATTGATCATCACATGCGGAAATAAAATCAATTACATGCACACATTAAAACCATAAAAATTCACACATATGAACACAGTATGTAATGGGAAAGCTTAAAGCTAAAAACCCCCAACTATCTGTATATTATATATGTCATAGAGATCATGTAACAATCATTATACAAAGCTCCTCACAAGCTCTCAGTACAATATCCAATTGCTACACACTAATCAGGCCCGATCTTGCAAATCCCATGCACCGATTTTTTCCAGCCTTTAGCCTGCCTCTACTGCGCAATCCCTGCTGAAGAATGCCTCTTGATGAGAATGTATTACCCCAGCCTTGCTCACGCAGTCTTTATAGGCATCTCTACTAAGTGTTGGATGCAAACCATGCATCACTTATAGTCACAACTGATAGTCACACTTGCCCTTTCACCTATCTTTGCACTGATCTCCACTGAAACTGTCCATGCACTGAAGTTAATTGATGTATTCTTTAGTTGATTAATGAGTTTATAATTAGTGAATTAATTAATAATTAATTCACACCACTCTCACTAGTTGTATCAATCAGTTAAACTAGATACAAATAGCTCAACTATGTTTAGATTAGTTAAACTGAACACAACTCCATTAACTCCTCAATCAACTCCACCAAACTCCGTCACATGAGTTCTAACTGAAGTATCCCTGCAATAGCTCCACTTAACCCTCAGGAATAGCATAATTCCTTCTATCAGCTCCCGTGCCACATCTGTGCACTTAATCGGCGTTCCAAGAGAAATAAGAGGGCCATCATAGCCCCAACATTATTAGTATTTAACATTTTTAATATATTCGTATTTTTAATCGTGACCTAAAAATAGATTCGCCATGTACTGAAAAAGAGAACCAATTCATGCCTAACTGACCAAATCAATTCACAATGAGTATCCTACAATCCATATATTATTAGACTACATATTAAAAAATAGACTTTGCGACAAAAATCATCTGTGTGGGCCCCACCTAGTTTAGGTGATCACTTTCCAACTAGGATCAGGAATGATGTTTCAAGATGTCTCCTTCACTGTTTCTTGTTGCAAACTTCAACACACAGTTGCGCTTGATAGAAAGATTATATGCATAGTTTTTTACCACTGTGCACAAACCTGCGACATTAAGAGCTACTGGATGCCGATAATATATACAGTACTTGATTGTAGCTAACACAAGTCACGAGACATGCAAATTGAAAATGAAGTCCCCATGGAAGGAAATTTACCTGCCACATATCTCTTAAGAACTTCATTCTTTGGAAGGGCTAAGGCAAACCAATGAAGACTAAGAATTGTTTTCAAAATATTTATGGCCAGAAAAATCTAATATATAGACTTATGAACAGATCACAGTACAAAAAACTTGATCAGGAGACACTGTTTTTCATTATGTTCTAGTTTCCTTTCCTGTCTTGACACTATTATTTACATTGCTAAGCATTTTATATACATAGCAGGGTAGTCGCATCTTTTATCCCATGAAACCCTCTAGTCCCATTTCTCGTTCTTTTTTACCATTTTTGGTAACACAATGTACAGATAAACTTACCATATAAACGGTCAAAATAACGGACAAATCCTGCGATAAGCATCCCAGTAACAACATCATTAAGTGTTTGCAGTTTGCACAGTAATGAAATGTTGATTATCAGATCAGACGCTATTAATACCAAAAAGACTTCAAAAGGTCAAAAGCAGTGCAATAGCTGAGAATGGAAACACAGATATGAAGAACACATCAATAGCCTTTCTGACGATGGCGATGTCTTCAAGATCAACAGTGACATGAACAAGGGCCTTTGGATGAGGATTTACTCCCGGAGGACCTCTGATCATTTTGCTATCTTTCAAGTTTCATCCACAGGAACGTAGCCATAAATTGGACAAGATCCAAAACTGTACACCATAGCACAAACATCACACCCCATAATGCCTTCAGAATGCCTGTTACATTCCATATGGGCAGGTTGATTCGGCTGTTGCGATTGATTCGGATTCGGGCTGACAATTTTTTCTGGTACAATCCAAGAATAGGGACATGAAAGATATGCAGTCCCTTATGCAGTGATGTATTTTAAGAATGACAATGGCCTCACTGCTCAGCTTCTGCCGATTTGTAACTGAACATATGGATTTGCCGTAAAGGCAAGGAAGGTTCTAGAGGTGGGGCAGTAGCCAACGAGGCTGTATAATTCTCAACAAAATCAAAACCCTGGGTATAGGGGACACTGAGCTCTGGGCACTATAACATGATTATCTATATCGAAGTTTTTCTGGAGGCATTGTTGATGCCCTTTTTTTTATCTCTTCTGCATCCACAGATAAATCATAATCTCAACTCATCATTCCAAATCAAACTTTCTATTAAATTTATTCAAAAATTACATCCAAAAAATCTGTAACATTTTTAGTTTTTCTAGAATGTAACCAAGAGGAAAGAATCAAAGATAGAGCACACATAGATGATAACAAAGCTCCACTCCACCAAGGATATTGCAGCAGAAACTTGTATCATCTCTGAGCATATTCTAGCAAAGGATAGGGTCAAGAGATTTCTTGGTTTTGGAAGGACAGTGATGGACCTATCCCAGATGGCAGAACAGGCCTTGGAAGGGTGGGTTATAACTTTTCCCCAATGGCAAAGGATTGTCGCATTTTAGTCTCTAATATTGTATCTTTCACTGTCCTCCATTAGAAATTCTCTTTCCCTTTACTTGTAAACCTAATTTAATTGTCATTCGTTGTATATTAATTGTCAATTTCCAAAGAATAAAAGGATGAAAGAAGAAAATGAGAGAAAAGGAAATAGATAAATTATGAGAGATCCCGTGGTAATATAAAATGGTTGGTCTCAACCTATGTTACCAGAAACGGGAAACGGGAAATGAAACGAGAAACGAAAACGATACGAGAAACGGAATTTATAGGTTTCGCCTATAAGAAACGAGGAGAGAGAAAAAACAAGACTAAAAGTTAACAATATAAAACACAACATTAATCATAAAAATTCAATGTTTCCACATGTGAATTTGTAAAGAAACATTCATAAAGATTGATTTAGTTTTAAAAAAGATGTCATAATTTGCGAGAATTTATCCCATCTTTAAAAGTATATTTTTGAATATATATGTATCTCTAAAGCAACTTATAACAATTCATAGTCAAAATACAAATAAACCTAATAATCTAGATTGTCAAGCTCATTTTCTAGATTAGTTGTTGAGCTTGACCCAATTTCTAGAGTAGTAGACTTCTTGGTATTATCAAGCATGTCTTCAGCATTGTCTTGTAGCACCTCAAGTGGAAGCTCATCATCTCCATCATCTTGTGAACCACCATAATCCCACATTCTTGTGGGTCCAATTTTATACTCTAGTTGTTGTCGAGACAACAAGCGTAGATTTGAGTGTACAAACACCAAATCTTGTGCCTTTTTTGTACCTAGGCGATTCCTCTTTGATGAATGGATAAAGGCATATTCACTCCAATTTCTTTCACATGCAGATGAACTAGTAACCTGTAAAATAAAATAAAACATTATGTTAGCAATAGACAATTGAAATCATAAAAAGAAAATAATTGAAAATGTACATTAGAATTATTGTTTAAACAATAAATCAATACGTTAAAGGTATTTTTTATTGATCATACCTGTGAAAGCAAACGGATAGCCAACCTATGAAGCAAGGGAGTCCCTGTATCATATTGCATCCAAAAGTCTATGGGTCCAAGTTGTTCTCTATTGTATGCACAGTCTTCATTTGCAAAGTGGTCTTCTGATCTCAGGTACTTTCCCAACTCAAGTCGTAAAGAAGTGTGATCCTAACGATCATAACACCTACTTATAAAAGTGTTCCAATTTTGCATCACTTCTACATCTGTAGACGGTTTCTTGTGAAACCATTTAGGATTGATTAAGAAAGCAATTGAATGAAGAGGGCTATGCAGCATTTTCCACCTGGTCAGACTAAGTTCCCACACCTCATTTCTAGTGTCTTTGTCAATCCTAGAATTTTCATCTATCATTATATCATGAAGTTTCTCTCTCATTTGATCCATGCTTTCAAACACATCCCCTAAGCATGGTTGATCACTATCAAATATGCGAAGGGTGGAAACAATAGGTGTGATGAGGGTGACAATATTCTCCACTCTCCTCCAAAAATCCTCTGAAGAAAGGCCAATAATAATGTCCTCAACTTTTGGGCCATCCCCAATATGAGAACCCTTCCATCTCTTCCAATCTGTTGATACCACCATCTCTCTCAAAGATTGATGCATTTTAATAAGGCGTTGAAGCATGATGAATGTAGATGCAAATCTAGTCTCAGCACATTGAAGAAGCTGAAGATTTGCATATTTCCTATAAATTGCTATGGATGCTGCATGATTAACAATAAAATGTTGTAGCATCTTTGCTTCATTTATAGTTTTCCCAACCCATGCAATGTTATTAATATCTTTCAGGAGCAAATTCATGCAGTGCACAGAACAAGGAGTCCAAAAAATTGTTGGGTATTCATCCTCAATCAACCCCCCAGCAAGGACATTGTTTGAGGCACTATCTGTAATAATTTGTACCACATTTTCTCTCCCAACCTCCTCTATTGCCTCTTTGAAGAGACCCATTAGGTATGGACCATCTTTTGTCTTTCCTGTGGTATCATGGGATTTTATGAACATAACTCCTTTCGGGCAAGAAACCAAAATATTGATAAGGGGACGATGGTTGACATCAGTCCAACCATCTGAGACAATGGAGACTCCAGATTCCTTCCAACTATCTTTAATGTCATGAAGTCTGGATTCAACCCGAGCCCTCTCTTCGGATAACACTGTTGTCCTCATCTTTTCAAAACTAGGAGGCGTGTAACCTTTAGGTGCAGTGTTAACTAGATCCCTCACCATTTCCTTCCAATAAGGAGATCTACAAACATTGAAAGCTATGCCATTTGCGAAAAAAAATCGTCCAATGGATGCATCAAGATTTCCCCTCCCTTTAACATCCCATAAGTTTGCAAGGTTGGAAACTGAAGCTTGATGTTGAGAATAAGAGTGTTGATCACCAACTGCGAATCCACTAGGATTGTTGTTGGTTTGAATTGAACCTTCAGCAATATGTTTCAGTTTTTCAACTTCATTAAATTGTTTAATTAGAGACGCTTTCTCTGTTTTAGGTACATTTGTACATATACTTGCTTGTTCTTTTTTTCCCATTCCAAGCAAAT
Organism: Pinus albicaulis; assembly: GCA_034641835.2. Lineage (NCBI taxonomy): Eukaryota > Viridiplantae > Streptophyta > Pinopsida > Pinales > Pinaceae > Pinus > Pinus albicaulis. The sequence continues at coordinate 798,924,879 of CM076581.1, forward strand.
GCCATCGAACTCTTCCTACAGCTCCTGATTTCTTATCTTTACAATAAGGGCAAAACCAACCCTTTGCACCAGTTGATCCACTTGCTCCTCCACTATAAGATTTGGTGCATTTGACGGCTGCCCATAACCTTGCTTCAAAGGCCTTTTTTGCGTCTTGATATTCTTTGGTTTGGATCTTTTTTTATGCTGACGTGGAAGATGTTTGTTGGGAAAGCGGTGGTCTACTTTGTGAAGCTGGTGAACTTTATTCCATTGTAAGGAGAAATGAGCGAAATAAAGAATTGATAATTCACGGTTTATATTTCAAAATTAATTAAAACTTCCTCCATGATAAGGGATATATATGTCAAATATATTGCAAACTTCTTCTTTTAAAAATTAGTAGATAAAATAATATGATAAGGGATCAATATTATTATATATATCTGCATATAGGAAATAATAAGATCAAAGAAAAATTAAAAGGTGTATTATTATATACCTTTCCTGTTGTTTTCTTAATTTCAAAATCAATAGTTACCTATTTTCCTTCAAGGCTTCCTTAGACATTCAGGCTCTTATGCTCATCATGTTGTTGAACATTTTCAATGGAATTATGATCCCTATTTTCTTGAGCTATAATTTCAAATAGTATTTGTTATTTACTATAATTGTATCTTTGGACTTAATGTAGAATTTGTATGTAATGATGAGGAAGTTAATTTCTAGGTGGTGGAGTAGCAAGGAGGACTTCATCTTCTTGACATTTTTGAAGCATGTTTTCAGAAATTTATCTTCAGTGTTAATTTCACAAGTATAACAAACTACATGAATTCCATCATTATTACTAATCAAACTCATTTCCAAATTGTTTGAAATAAAATTCAGATTCTTTAATAGATTTAGAGAAGTTTGAACGTTGACTTGTGAAATTTGAGACATAATTTCATTTTCAAGATTTTGGCTAACAATATTTTTAAAATATCCTTCATGAAATTAGTCACAAAAGCACTAGTGGCTCCTTATTCTCACACAATTTCTACTATAGAACATCATAGTTTAACTCTTCATTTTCTTGAAAAATGAATATTTTTAATTAGTAATATAATTACCATGGAACAATGTGGGTTCCTTATTCTCATACAATTTCTACTATACAACATATAGATCATGGTTTAACTCTTTATTTTCTTGAAAAAATGAATATCCCTAATTCTTAATATAATTACCATATGAACAAAGATATAAACCAAAATTTCTAAATTCATTTATATTCCCCACCACTTCTATAGTCTTTGACAATGAGAGTGATTATTGTGTTACTTCTTCAACAATGTTTTCTTCATGGAGTTCAAGCACAATAATGTTTTCATCTTAATCTTAGCTAATAACTTATTTTTTCAAACTAGTGTGTTCTTCCACTAAAGCAAAACAATATGAGATTCTTTCTTCATAATACATGTCCTTGTATTCATCATTAATATTACAATATTCATCATTTTTAAGAACCTATTCTTGTTAACTCTCAAGGATGAAGTAATTTTATCATTCAAACTCCATGATGCAATAGGTTTATAGTAAGTCCTAAACAAAATAAATCCTTGACAATAAGCATTAAATTTTGAATGGAAATTATTTGGAAACGAGAGATTTATAGGAGGAAACTCTCTAAACCATTTTCTTGAATCTTTTTCAAGAAAAAATATAGATATCTTCATTAACACATATTCATGAAATACACTGATACATGCTTAAGCTAAAAAAATTTAAGTTAAAATATTTTAAATTCTATACAGAGTTATTTTCTCCTCTTCCCCAAAATTATCGTTGTAAAAAAAAATATAAATATATTCATTAACAAATCTTCATAAAATCCATTGACACATTTACCTGACACACATGTATCGGTATATGAAACCACCAAAAAATGACACAAAAAAAAGGAAAGGCATATAGTTAAATTTGCTATTTCAACATATTCTAGTTAAATTTTATGAAAAGTAACTTCAACATATTCTAATTAAGTTTTATGAAAAGTTAGAAAATCTTTATTGGTGTAAACTTCACTGGTTTGGAAGTGGGCAAAAATTCCAGCCCTGATATCGCTCGGCAGGGCAGGCTAGCTGCAATCCACATGTCAACAAAGCACCATCATCAAAGAATCATCAAAGAGGAGAAGCCATGCTCAAGCTCTTCCAACGCCTCGGGAAAATTCCAAGCTTTGACTCTTTTTCCTTACTTTTCAGGTTAGTCTAAAAAGGCAGACATTTTTGCTCAGAAAAGGTTGGTTTTTCTAGCAGATTTTTGGGTAATTTTGGTTGATATTCTTAAAAAAAAATGAAGTTATAATTGTCAAATTAAATTGTGGTATTTGAGATATTTTAAAAAAAATTGATGAAGTTGAATCTATTTCTAATATTAAAAATATAATTAAAAATTTAAAAATTGTCAAATTGTCAAATTCCAACCAAAAAAATTAAAAATATAAATATATATTTCAAGTGAAATTATCACCTCAATCAAATCAAATTGTGGTATTTGAGATATTTTAGAAAAAAAATGATGAAGTTGAATCTATTTCTAATGTTAAAAATAAAATTAAAAATTTACAAATTTAAAAATTGTCAAATTCCAATCAAAAAAATCAAAAATATATATTTGTAGTGAGTCTGCAGTGTGACCAAATTATATTCACTCTTAAGTTTTTGTTATATACTGTATGTAGCTGAATTGTTGTGAAGCTTGCTCTTGAGAGACTTCGATAAATACTGGATGTATCTCTGAAAGAGTAATAAAAAATAATATAATAATTTGTTTTTAATTTTAGGGTTAACTCAGAGTCCAAACATTTAAAGTAGAAAAAAAATGTAAAATCATATGAGATCCACGTGTATTTTTTTATTCAATAGAATAACTAAAAAAAATTAATGTATAAGACTCCATTTTGGTAGAATTTAAATTCGAACATATGATTCATGTAAATTTTTTTCTTCACAGGGAAAGATTTGACAACAAAATTAGTAAAGATTAAACTATTTTCTTTTGCAACATAGCCAAAATCTCGATGTGAATACTTCTTATAAACAGCTTCGAGTTTACTTCTTTCTGCCTTCCGCCTTCCGTGGAAATCAACCACCTTTACAAGGATGCCTTGAGCAGTTGAAACAGAGGCCTATTTAATTTTAGAGACAGACAAAATTACATTTAAACTACAGGCCTGTGGGCTTCTATATTCACTTACAGAGATGTTATAAACCAAAATATCCATCAACAAAAATTGCCCGATGAAAAATCATAATTCAAAAATATAATTACAGAAAGCTAATGATCCCCTATCTTCTTTACAAATCGAAAGTGGCTGTGATATATAAGCCATATAGCCTTGAAATTAACAAGCCCAAAACTTCTTTTAAACTATTGTTGCGGCTATAGTCAAGCTGATGTTATTCTCTTAGTTGGATTACATTTACTCCTTCATATAAAAGGGTGTTTGCATAAATTTGTTTATTGTTATTTGGATTGTATGCATTCTCTATATCTCAAATTTTCAACTATAATGTTAACATTCTAAAATTTCCATTTTATTTCTTATGGCTTCTTGCCTTGCAATATCATTAGGATGACAGATTTACGGGTTTTGTGGGCTTACTTGGTGCCATTTTCTGTAACCCTTCCTCGAGGCCTCCATGGCGATGAGTATGTTGCTCATCCCGAGGTCTGTTTTGAAAGTTCTTAGACAACTTTGGCAACAACTCTGTTGTTTGGGTGATTTGTTCACAACGACATCTTTCTACTATTATTTTATACAGGTTTAATTCTACAATTACCTGTGCTGGAAAATATTAGACCGTGCCTAGAGGCTAGAAATAAATCTATTTTTCTTGATAATGTGCTCTGGGCTATTGTTCAATGTTCCCTATGAATGGTTAGTTTGTGTATCCAAAATACTTTTACTATTTCTGCGTAAATTTAGACTCACGTCCTGTTATTAAAGTTTTCAATCGTGCTTTTCATTAATACTTGTTATTTAGTTAGTAACATATAACACTTTTGGAAAATAATTACTAAGCAGAATCACACACTTTGCATATTTCCGTAGCATAAATATTCACTATGTATAAATACAGTTTGCGAAAAGTATAATTTCTGTAAATATTCACTATGCATAAATACAGTTTACACATTTCCATAGCAGTGTAATTTCTCTAGATATTGAATATACATCAATACAATTTAGACATTTCCATAGCAATATAATTTCTGTAGATATTCACCATGCATAAAGGTTCTTTATACATTTTCTGTAGATGCATGTTCTAAAAAAAATTAACGCACAGTGATATGCAAAGGTGATATCAAAACATACCAAGAAATTGGCAGACTGAATGAGCTTCTCTCCAAGCTTTATAGAAGAAACCCGTGTCTGCTGAAAGATGCGCTTCTCTCCAGAGTTCTAGAGTCCATACACCCGCTTATGCTGAAGGATGAATGATGAATCTACTATGCAAATTGCTCATGCTCTCACAGCTTAAATCGTGAAATTTTCCAGGCTGCCAACTGATAGCTCGCATGCAACTGGAGAAGACAGGCGGGAAATGCAACTAGAAAAAGAAACTTTGAAAAATTAGTAAGTTTGAGAAGGGTAATTGCCATTTTTAAAAAATGGAGAAAAACGTTCTTACCAAAACGAAAACGTTCCAGCCAAAACGGAGAGACGTTTTCAGAAAATACGCTGTTGGAAACCATCCGTTTCGCCAGAAACCGTTTTTTATCGATCAAAACGAATACGGCCGTATAAAACGTGGTTTCCAGTTCCGTTTGGTTTCTGGAGCGGTTTTCACCGAAAACCACTACCAACGTTGCGTTTCTGGTAACAGAGGTCTCAACATCAATTGCAATTGCTATTGGAAGACACTGTCCACATACTAGTAGAGTAGTGGAGAGAATAAAAATACAAACTAACTGATTGACTACGAGGCATAAGTGACCCGCAATAGTGGGTCAAAAAACCTCTTTTTTGCCAGTTAGATTCATCATCATGGAATAGAAATGAAGGGGCTTTAAAATATATTAAGAATCAATGTACCATTTTAGCCGAATGCATAGGTAAATGTTCCTGTAACTTTGCACAAATTAGCATATGTTTAAACAATAAACTATAGGTTCGGGTGTTGCATACCGATCAAGGACGAACTCCACTACACTAAGTGTAGTGTATAGAGCTAATTTGCCAACAGGTATGCCTATACCCTTTTAGTAATCCAAACATGTGTCAACTGGATAATACAAACATCAAACTATTATGGGGAAAAGATACAAGGAAAAGCAAACACCATAATTATAATAGCAGGCATTTAGTGGGTAAAGATAAGTTATAATAGAAACATCAGACAGGTAGAAAATGAGGAAAAATGCAAAATAAAAAACACCCCAAGTTAAAATGACATGAAAAAAATGCACACAGATATCAGTTTTTTTTAAGAAATCCTTTTTCCCCTAATGTAACACTAAATGAGCACCCATGATAGTTTTTATTGTCATTCATTGTATATTAATTGTCTTCTTTCCAAAGAATAAAAGGTTGAAAGAAGAAAACTTCTTTCCAAAGAATAAAAGGTTGAATGAAGAAAATGAGGGAAAACAAGGGGAGAGAAATTATAGGAGATCCCCTGGTAACATGTATACACATAACGGATTTCAACTTATAATAAACCAACAAAAGTGACAAGTTCAGAATAGATAGAGAGATGTTTGTGTTGTTAAATAGTAAAACCAGAGGCAAAGTGGGGAAGACAGAGGAAATCCATGGATACAGGAAAATTAGCTAAATAATTGTGAAATTTACCTGGCATCCAAGATCCCAAGTCCCGGGATGCGTTCACCATAAGTGACAACTATAACATGCACACTCCTTTCATTCCAGTTCTTCAAAATTTCTAAGATTTACCTCTGCCAAAACCATACCCTCGCAAGTTTTAACGCAGTGAAACAAATTTAAAGGATAAGCCTTACAAAAATAGAATTGGAACCTAGATAATTAGAAGGAAAGATTATATATATATATATATATATATAATGCGTATGCTTCTCTTTTAGCTGATGTAAAGACCCTGTGGACGCCTGAAGATTGACCCATATTTTTGACAAGATTTGCCAATGGTGGGAGTGTACACTGTAAACTATTGGAAGTAACTTTTCCACATTATTCACCAAAAGTTTATAAAACGATCTTTCATTCCGCTACTACCCAGAGAAATTGGGTCACATAGTAAACTACACTGTCAAACACAATTTATGCAATTTCCTTCCAGAAGTGTTATCCAGCTAAGAAACTGGTAATAATAAATATATATGCTACTGTAGTAAGATAGATAGCTGCATGAAAACATAGATAACAACCACATGACAATGGGCAGACAGAAAGCTGCATGATAACATAGATAACGACCACATGACAATGATTGTCCAGAGGGTACTGACACCAAAACCACTGGTGATATTTGAGGGAAAACAGAAAAATGCTAAGACCATTTAACTTAAAAGGAAAAGAGAAAAATACTCAGATCATACTCGGGTTTGGATGGATAAAAGTTTGAATATTTCAATAGAAATACCTCGAGGTCCATCAGTGGCAACAATAGAAGTTAGAAAATCTGTCCTTTAACCTTCATTTTTATATTCTGAAGATGGAGGGTTGATTCACTAATGAAGAAACAAAATAAGTCTAGAGAAACAGATGGGCGTTCAACGTAGATATACATTAAGAACAGAATAAAATTCAGAAAGAGACAGAACCAACTATAGACAATAGGAAATAAAACATAATGTTTGCTCGTCATTACTCAAGCTGATGAAAATAGAGAGATACAAAGAGCGCAACCTGAGCTTATTGACAAAGTCAACTATAAGCACTAAGCTGATCATTAAGGGCACCAGCTTGAGCAGAACTCCAAAGGGGCTCTGCATTTATATTACTAACCTAGTAAGGAAAGCACCCTGCATTCTAAAGAAGCGCACACATGTTCCATGTCAAGACGAAATATAGACCTAAAACGATAAGCCTATATATGTCATATATGGCGGTTGGGGATTGGGAACCCTCCCCTCATATATTACCAATAGGCAGGAATATTACAGAATAGTACAAGTATATATATTCTATGGAACTTTCTTCCCCTGCCATAACTTATACTTGGTAAGGATAAGGATTAAATCCTTGGCATTTAATTTGGTCCCTGCCCTGTTTTCTTTTTGATCTGTAACCACACCCAAGTCTCGTCTATAGAAGCTGATTCAGCCGATTTGGCTCGAAATTTCCGCAATACATCAGGCTTTATCTCGCCTTTTTTTTCCTCCTCATCAATTCTGCTCTTGATAGCAGTCCGCAGCTCATTCCACCCACGAATCGCCTGGTCATCGTACTGCCCGCTGCCTTGATATACGCCGTCTTTAGCACCGTCTATCAAACTCTGGTTTACTTTCAGCAACTTTGCGTCAGACTTGATCCTAGTTTGTATAACAGTGCGCCGAGCATTGAATTTCTTCTCCAGGAAGTCGCTAGTTATATTCCCGCGATTCCTCTCCTCCACGTATACTTCCAATTCCGGGGAGGAGGTTGAAGGAGGAAGTTGGCGTTGAAGATACATTCTCCACACACCATCTCTGAACTGCATACAGACAATCGCATTTCCAGTATGAGTAAGATACTGACCGCCTATCCGATAATCGTCGAAATTGACATACATTTCTACATTTCTGTAAAGAAGGGCACTGTCCATCCTACGGTCGTGGAAAACACGGTACGTTGTACTGGCGTTGTTCACGCGGGTTACAACTACCGAGCAGCCGGTGAGGCTAACCGTGAAGAAAAAGGTCTTGTCCTTCACAGTGCTCGTGTTCCTCAGGATGTCCACCCGTTCTACATCATCGTTTCTTCTGTTCTCCACGGCTCCAAGTACGATGGCCAATATGCAATTCCTCTCTGTTGAACCCGTTGAACTTGGCTCGAACACAAGATTGTAAACCCCCTTTGTCCCTGTTTCAACCAGTTTGAGATATGCATTGCCAGGCCTGAATGTGGCACCACCTCGGGGCACATACTCTGGGGGTATCCTTCCAGTCCACAATTCAATAGCATTCTTTTTCAAGAAACTCAACGGATTGTCTAACAAACTTTGCAAGGCAGTGGAAGCCCTCGCTACCTCCATGTCCAAAGTATTCTTTATCTCACCAAGCTTCTCACAGCAACGCTCTGCGATGAGAATGAGTGCGTTTTAAAAGCAGATGAAACAACTACAAAACAAAACTATATGTTATTTAATAGAAATATTTACCTGCAAAAACATGCCCATACATTACACCATCAATAAAGGGATGCGAAGCATCACCTTCAGCATTAATTGTACCTTTTTTTAAAGTCAGCGATAAGTTTGACCACTCTCAAAGTTTTGTTCCATTCGAGTTAGAGTTCTCTTCCGCTTTCGAGATGAGAAAAACTTAACCTTTTAATCAAATTTTAAATAAAATTGATAAAAATGAATGTAAAATTTTAATAACTGATATAAAAACTCTATAGACGTGTTGTTACCTAACTCATCTCAGAACTCTACAACGAAGGAACACAACCTCGAGAGTGGTCACTTATCCGCTACTACCCGACCAAAAAAAAAAATACTGAAAGTGACTCTCTTCACTTTATTGATTAGCCTAATGTATAGCCATGCTTCTACATACAATTGGATACTAGCGTAGTAAACAAGCTACTAAGAGTTTCTAGACTCTATTCTTTACAGCTGTCAGTACTAGCGTTGTAACCAAGCTACTAGAGTTTCTATTCTTTATCGCTGTCAGTACTGTACCAACGTTTACCTACCCTGCCCTCTCAATGCTCCGACTCCAGGGAAGCATATTAATAATGTGTTGTTGACAACCAAAAGGCCTACTTTATTCCATCCAATGTATCTAGAGATTAACTTGTATAAAAATAACAATCTCAAAAAATCATGTTTTAGTTGACAAATTATGAAACCATATTTCATAAACACTCTTTTTTATTGGCTATAACAGATTTTGAAACTAGTATTATTTTGTATAGTTTTTTTTTTTAAATAAAATTTGCAAAAGAAAAGATGACAAAAGAGAAATATATTCACAAGAAATTAAATTTAACAAACTAATTAGATATTCGTTAGATAAAGATATTGAATCAACACTCAAAATTGATGAACAATAAGACCATGAGTAAAATGATATACCAAGGAGATCCAAAGTAAATAAATACAGGGAAATCCAACTCAAAGTCTGAAAAGGAAAAGGGAGAGAAACAAAAAAGACAATGATATACATGGTGTTGTACACATTTGGGGTCTTACTACAAAAGATAATGAGATTTTCATCTAACTGACTCAATTGTTGAGATTGGTCTATCACGAGATGAACTAGCAGTTGCATTCAATCTCATGCTTCATATTTCAAGTGCTTCCTCCAGTAATGAAATTCCATTTTATCCACTTAGGTATTACTAGAGACTACCTCCCACCTAAAACATATTGACTTCTTGATATGGATATTTCATAGCATAAAGCCATGCATTTGATTCTATGAACAATGTGTAACACCCATTTCCCACATCTACCCAAGTAACTGGCCAACCGAGGTAAACATACAATGAGAGACTACTATAATGAGATTCAAGCTTCTATGTGACCTTAAGGAAGTGGAACCGACGGAAACACAACCTACAGACCTTCTACAACAACCACAACACCCCCAGGAGGTAACCCAACCATTCAAATCTCTTACCCCTGTGTCCCACTGACATTTTGACCCCCTTTGAGTCATAGATGCAGGCATAACACTACATGCTAGCGGCAAGGAGGCAATAGCCGCAAGTATAACACTGCATGCCAACAACCAGGGCCCCAAAAAAAAATTTCTGTGTCGGCATCTCTGGGATTTTAGCCACCTTTTCAGGGCCATAACCCAGTGCTCTACCCAGAACATCATGAAAAGATCAGAGATGATAAATGACAACAAAACAATGATAAGAAAGCAATCACATAATTAAGAACTCATCTGGACCCCTCCTAGCCATGAAAGACATTTTGTCAAACATGTCACAAACATGAAAGCTATAGTTATAAACAACATAACATAGCAAAGGGGCCTCATACTTATCTTAGAATTGCTAAGAAGCATTGTTCCCCTACATCATAAGCTACCATAGATACATTGTGCATTAATTTACAAGTAAAAACATGGATAGAGCCACATATCATCACCGATAAAATACATGGTTATAACCAACATAATAACAATAGAAATACAACGGATACAACAACAATAGAATCCACCTAATAACCAGTGCAATTATACATCAAACACCAAAGGAATGAGCTTCTCATTAATGAATATAAAAACTAATCGAAGATGAGACTTCCACGTTCCACCTAACCATAGATCGGCTGAGCCAAACTCTCTTCAGCCAATCACCCTCGTGCCATATTCTAAGCATGAATGCAGGACTTAAACCAAAATAACCAACGAGGGCATCCTGAGGCCAATGGAGAAGTTTGAATCTCCACTGATGATAATATGATCCCTCCTCATGATGCTTGAGGCCATTAACTTATCCCAGTATCCCTCTTCGTTGTGGTAGGAGATGTAGACATTGATCAAACATATGGGTATATCAAGCCCATTTATAGTGATGTCGACCCCTCGAATCCCTTCTCTACCTTACCAGCGTCCCACATTAATAGTTCTATTATTAAATCCCATAGTGCATCCTCCATATCTCCCTCTAACATCTAGAGTCTAGAAGCTCCAGTCTAGGAGCAGTGAGGTGAGCATTTTGTGGATATAATCTCTATCCCCCAAAGTTTCTTGAAGAAAAAGGGCATCAATTCTCACAAGTGCCAACAACCTTCTTAGTGCCAGTTTTTTGTCGGGACCGACTAATCCCCTATAGTTGAAAGAGAGGCAGATCATGGACCACCCATGTCAGGGGTGTTCATTGATCTAAGAACCTCGTCGATAGATGATTGTTTCCCTGATGCTACCTCCATACCAACCCGAAGGATAACTTTAGATAGAGAAGATGGTCTTCCCCTAACAGCTTTTGATTGGGAACCTATGGGGTCGGTGCCGAGACCATAGGCATGGGGCGCAAAGGCCTTAGTCGAGGATCTAAGGTTGTAACAATGACCAAAACTATTGCATGAGAGTTCAGTAAGTGATTGGGAGCTAGTACCTCCCACTAGGGTATGACGGTTCGACCGAGAAATGGCAGGAGGGGTGGCTGCAAAAGACCAAAGGCAACAAAAAACACATAACATAAAGAGAACACCTGTAACCATGCTATTCATCCGACATAATTGAGTCTAGGTTGTCCAAGGTTGTACCAGGAGGAGGCCAAGGGTGAAAAGAGCAGTGGACATGCTCTTCAAAGTGAGCCATCTGGGACTCCAGCTTCTCACCTTCTCTGTTAGCAGGTTTTGTCCTCGCTAGACTACCACAACTCGTTCTCGAACATGGCACTGAAAGTAGTGCATCTTGTTGGGGTCCTGTGATTTGGCAGATTGGCATACCAAATTACAAGGCAACATCAGAACCACTTTGGAATCCTAGGATCTAGCCCTCCTGGATTCGAAGAGGGATCTCTCTATATGTGTTTTCAAAGGATATATCTTTGAATCTTATGATATGATATTAGGCTAGTTATGGAGCACGAGGGATTTGTTTGTTTTTGGTTGGAAATCATTAAATGAGAAGGTCATGTGAAGTGAAGAAGGAAATAAGTGGAAGGATGTTTCATCATGGGAAGATAGGTCAAAAAACAGTGTTAAACCATTGGGCTATGGAGTCATAAAAGGGTTTACTTGCACAACAACTATTCAAGGGTTTTCAAAGGGCAAGTCATCTATATCAGAAGATCTTTTTAAGTTGAGTTTGTGGTATGAAACATTAAGGAGTGAGGTGAAAGAAGCAACATGTAAGAAAACAAAGGGCAGCCTAAGATCAAGTAAGGACTTTTAACCTATCCTGCTTTTGACATACTCTTAAAAATAAAACATTTAAGATAAACATAAAAAGTCACCTAAGATCTGGTAAGGACTTTTAACCTATCCTGCTTTTGGCACACTCTTAAGGGGAATCTTCAAAATAGTTGTTTAATACTAAACAAGGGACAGGGCTGACCATAAACTTCCTTGATTAAGACTCTACTTAGCATGCAATGAAAAGATCATTCAAGAACAACATCTCAAGTTCTACTCAACAAGATATGGGCTCATCAACATTCCTTGACTGGTTATACTCTATTGAAATCATTCCCAAACACACATTTAGAAACATAAAGATAAAACTTATCAATCAGAATTAAGGTACTTTCAAAAGTAAATCCTAATCTATTTTTTATTGTTCTTTATAAGAGAATATGAACACAATGGAATCATAAGGAGAATAAAAATTACAGTGAGAATAACATCACCAATGATTTAGATCAGGATCCAGTGAATCTGCTTGTCTATTGATGTGCAAAACCAATTACATACTTTGAGTCCAATAGCTTTTTATAGTCCAATGCTTTTCTTCCCAGCCTACTATATTACAACTACTCAGAAACTCTTACTCAATAACAATTCAAACAATTAACAATTTCCCAACCTTTTACAATGAATCTTCAATGAGTACTTATAGGTGAATGAGGAGGAGTGTTGCAGAAATGGCAATAAATATTAATTAAGACAGAGTGGGAGAGGTATTCGAATGCCCATTCTGCTCAATAAACATTGCATTAACTGTTTGTACCACTTTAGTAGTTTTCCTGTCTTTGAGGCATATTTGGTAGGTTGGTAATAACTCTAAAGTGTGTTCTTTGAAAATAACTGTGGCTGAAGTACTCTGTTTGACCTCTCTAACAAGTAAACTGTCATTTTTTGGGTTTTGTAGCCCCATGACTGTGCAATAACTCTTCTGACAGTTTTAAAGAGTTTCTGCTATTAGGATTGCTGTCACGGTGTCTTTGAAAGGAGAAGTAGACTGCAGGTGTCCTTACGAGTCTCTGAGAAGTAATTGATCTCCCTGATGTGTCCTTTGGAGGCGGTTTTTTGCTGATATGTATGTCTGTGATGCTGTAAACACTGATTTAGGCTCTGCTTTGTGCTTTTAGGCTTCATTAGGCCTTCTTGGATCATCTCTGGTCTTCGCTGATTGTTGTGTACAGGTGGCTGCGCCAGAGGGTTTGCTGTATAATCAATGCCCATGACGCATTGATTTAAACTTGGAAATTCGGCCTTATGCCCCTTTCTGCACTGAATTTCGGCCACGAAGGATCGTCATCCTTGGCCTCTGCAACTAAATTGCTGTAGGATGACATTTCATATTAGAACCGCCATTGAACCTGCAACAAACATAAAATTGTTATAAAAAACCTATGGATTGGGCTTAAACTACTTCAATGGGCTTTGGCGGAGGAGGAGGAGTTTTGTAGAGAGGTGGAATGCGGGCAGAGGAGGTTTCCATGGCGAAAACACAAAAAATAGGGTTTAAATCTGCTTGTGGCACGAAAAATGGGAAGGCGGTATTAGAAAACCAGCAGCGGTTTTCGCGTGAGGTGAAGGCGGTAAGTGGTTTGGAGCGGGGGGAACGCGATACACGCCAATGGTTGACACGTATGCTCCTGAAAACTGCCCATTTCACGTTGAAAACGAGTGATCAATTTTATTTGTGAAATGAACGCGAAAATGGTTTTAGACTGTCTGATCTGGGGGGGGGGGCAGATCTATGGCTGTAAGCGAGCGCGAAAAATAGAAAAGATGTGCGGGAGAAACATATGGTGGGGCCGGGGTGAGGTGGGGTAATTTGTCGCGTAGCGGGGAGGCTTGAGGTTGGGTAAACAATGTGCGTTGTTGGTTTATAGTGATAAAGGGTTATAATCCATGTATGGGCGAATATATAAAGGGAAAAAAAGGTGGAAGTGGGTGGGAGTGAAGGCGCTTCTGGGCCATTAGATCTGGGGAGAAGATAGATCAACGGTAGAGATCACCCGGAAACACAATGAAAGGCCCCAGCGTGGTTGGGTGGGACTAGCAGTATTATAAGGGAAATTGAAATAAAACACGCATAGCAGGGGCACTTGAGGTACGGACAGGTTTGCAGGTCAGGTGCCCCCTTAATGAATGTGGGCCGTCGGATGAAGATTTCCGATATCTTGAGGAGTCAACTGTGGGGACACTCATATGTTTGACCTCTGTGCTGAAGAGTGCCCGCGGGTGAAGAAGAAGGTGAATCGATGCGGGTCGTTGGATCCGTGAGATGGACGGCGAAGAAAGCATCGCTAGATCGGCAATAAGCTGAGCAGAGAGTCTGGGAAGGAAGAATTTAGGAGTTGCGATATGTCGATGCATTGATGGATGCGATGAATGCGATGACTATGGTGACAGTTGGATCTATGAGGAAATGGACGGCTGCGATCATATCGAAAGATCGGCCATCAGCGGGGTAAAGGGTTAGGGCACCAAGAAATTAGGATAGCCAATGCACCGATGTGCGATGGAGCGATGCCCCGATGGCTTTAGCACTCGGTTACGGGCTCAGGTCATATGAGACGCGGGGCGGAAGATTTAAGCCCGCGGGGGAAAAAAGGGAAAGGGAAGCGAACATTCGAAAACTGCGAAGTGCGATGGCGATGGGGGCTTAAAACCTTTAGCCGACGGTTGCAGAGCGGGTCATATGGATAAAAAATGGGTTAGGGTCTAAGCCAAAAAGCGCTTAAGACCTTAAGTAAAAATGAAGTTTTTAGGCTGAAATGGAGGTTTTTGAAGGATTTTTGGAGGTTCCGATGGATGAAAAATGGGTTTAAACCAGAATAAAGGGATTTCATTGGGTTTAAAGGGGATTTTGAGGAAGTAAAGGGTAAAATGAGGAAAGTGGGGGATTTTTGCAGAGGGATTCATTAAAGGAGAAAATGGTGGAAAAATGAGTTTGAAAACAGTCTCTTTTATAACAGCAGGGCTTCTTTAAGGAATTTTGAAGGAAGATCATCAATGGAATGGATTTCTTGGACAAATGGACACAGCAAGGCTTCAATAAGTCACAGATTTGCTCCAAATTTGTTTTTTAAAGACTAAAAGATCTTTTTTGACCATCTTTGCATATGTCAAAATTATGGATGGCTAACAGCGGCTCCAAATTGGGGATGGCGGCTCCTTGGAGGTGTCAAGAACCTCAGAAACTTTATCTCTGGAATGTAGATCAATGCTTCATCCTTTACAACCTTTCCTTCTTTAATCATGTTGCTTGAAAAGTTGATCAGTATTTATCATAACCATTTGATTTCTCCCAAACATTCTACCTACACAACCTACTTTCCTAACATTTTTTCTTCAGCAGGGTGCACTTGGACTTGCAAACCCTTTGACATCAACATTTTATTTTGAAAACAGGAAAAATTAATCTAAATATACCCTTATTTCTCCATGAGTCCAGATTAAACAATTGAACTCATAGCTTCTCTACCTAATCTACTATCTGCTAGGATTAAACTATCTAACAGATGTCATTCTCTACATTCTAGAACATAAATTGAAAACATGGCCAAACCAGGATTAAACTGTCTGATTTGTTGTAAGACTATGGCATAAAACAAGCTGCACACAGACCTTTATTTGCAGAAATTAAAACAAAACTTGGAAGGCTTAAGATCTAAAAACAATGAGAGTCCTTCCTTCTTTCTTTCAGCTATGATTCTGATCTCTTTGAGTTGTCTTCTTCTTCTTTTCCTGGTTCAAGTTTTTCAACATGTTAGAACCAGTCATCTTTGTACCTTTAGCTTAGGTTTTGATCTGATTAGAGTCATTCTTTCTTTTTGATTCCTTGGTTCAGATTTTGAGCATGTTTGAACCATTCTTTTTCTATCCTAATCTAATCTACTGATAAGCCAAGATTAAGCAGTTTGGAAAATCTTCTTCACTAACCTATTAGCAGTAAATTGAAATCTATCTAGTCATGATTAGGCTGTATGACTAAATAGCAATGTTCTTTCAAGTAGTGGCATTTAGGCTTGCACACTTTAAGATTTTCTTTCTTTTTGGTATGGGGTTGTACCTTTCTTCTTTTTCTAATTTGTCCTCTTTTTCTCTTTTTTTGTATTTTTCTCTTTTCAAAAAAAACAAAGCAATGGTATTTACAATGGAAAATGAAAGCTTTAGACTGAGATTTTATTAGAAATAATGCTTGAGCATCCTGCCATTGACAGGACCCCCAAATAGGTCTGTACCATCCATCTCTTGTAGAAAAAATGCATTACGACCAATGGCAGATTGAATGATATAAGGGCCTTGCCATAAATTATCAAACTTGCCATGTTTGCCCTTATCTTCTCTCTTGGAATCCCATTTGAGTACTTTGTCACCAATCTTGAAATCACTGGCCTTTGTCCTCTTATCAAACAGGTTTTTGATATTCTCTTGTACTTTCTGTGCTCTGTTATAAATTTCTTCCCTAGTTTGTTGAAGATGTATGGTCTGATTTATCCTTCTCATCATGCTATCTTCCTCTGATTGTATTTCTTGGACCAACTTCATCACTGGCACTCCTAAACTAGTAGGAAAAAATGCATCTGCTCCATAAACCAGCTGATAGGGAGACATTCCAATTGATTTCTTTGTTGTCAATCTATCTGCCCATAAAGCATGTACCAACTTGTTGTGCCATGATCTCTGATTTTCTTCCAGGAGCTTCTTTATTATGTTTATCAGGCTCTTATTGGAAGATTTTTCCAGCCCATTACCTTGAGGGTAGTAAGCTGTGGAATGACCAAGCAAAATCTAATATCTGTGACAGAAATCAACCATCTTTTTAGAACTAAATGTAGCAGCATTGTCAGTGACAATTTTCCTAGGACAGCCAAATATAGATAGGATATGGTCTTCAAGGAATTTTATGGTAACAGATTCTGTGGCATTCCTAGAAGGGATGACTTCTATCCATTTAGTGAAATAATCAGTGGCTGTGAGTATCCATCTATGTTGGGCAGATGAGGCAGGATGGATTTCCCCAATGAAGTCTAGGCCCCATTGTTGAAAAGGAGCTTCAACAGTGATTGGTTGCAAGGGTAAGGGAAGCAATTTTCTCTTACCTTCAAAGATTTGGCATTTGTGGCATGCAACTATCATTTTGTGGACATCTTGAAAGAGGGTGGGCCAGTAATAACCAACTCTAAGGATTTTATTGGCAGTGGTTTTCCAATTGAGGTGGCCTCCACATTCTCCTTCATGAAACTCATGTTTGATCCTATCTGCATGAACCTCAGGCAAAAATTTAAGCAATAATCCACTAGCATTTTTCCAATATAAACATTTATCTAAAATTCAGTAGTTAACAGCTTTCAACTTTAAAAATCTTGCCTTTGTTTTAGACATACCAGGAGGGGCATTGAGATTAGTAAACACATACAAAATATCAACATACCAAGATGAATTGAGGAAATGATCTTCAATAAGAGGAGTTTCCAACTCTTCCTGTTCATCTAATGCATCTATCATGTTTATATCAAGTGCTTGCAAGTTAGATTCAGCCATTAATTATGCTAGGCCTTGACCCTTGATGAGTTTAGTGGGTTTAATTTCCAAATCATATTCCAATATCACAGCAATCCACTTTTCTCTTTTGCCATCAGGGTCTTGTGACAAAATGTCTTTTACCACTATATGAGACACAAATGCAATAATATGAGAGTGTAAAATATAAAATTTGAAATCCTTCAAGGCTTTGACCAAAGCATAGGCCTTTTTTTCCATGATATTATATTTCAGAGGTGCATCTCTTAATGCCTTGCTGAAAAATGCAATTGGTTGCTCTTGTCCTTCTGGATTTTTCTGTAATATGACAGCAGCCACAGTATGTTTTGATGCAAATGAAAATATGAGGAAGTCCTTAGTGAAATCAAGACTGATAAGGACTGGTGCTTGGATGAGTGCATGTTTGACTAGTTCAAAGGATTTATTTGCTTCTAAGGTCCATTTAACTCCTATCTCTTTCTTTAACATGTTTGTCATGTTCCTAAGGAGTTCTGTCAGGTTGGGTATGAACCTTCTCAAGAAATTAGTCTTTCCAATGAAATATTTAAGTTCTTTGATGTTTCTGGGGTGACTGATTTGCAATATACCTTCAACCCTTTTTGGGTCTATTTTGATCCCTTTTTCAGATATGATATGACCAAGAAGTTTACCTTCTTGGAGACTAAACAACGTCTTCTTGGGATTTAAAGATAGCCCAAATTTTCTACATTTATCAAAGACCTTTCTTAGATATACTAGGTGTTCTTCATCTGTTTTGGAATAGACTGTAATGTCATCTAAATAAATCACAATGAAGTGGCCTATTTTTTCTGAGAAAACAATATCCATGGCTCTTTGAAATGTGGCACCTGCATTCATTAATCCAAAAGACATTTTCTCATAAATGAAAGTGCCCCAAGGAGTAGTGAAGGTTGTCTTCAGTTGGTCTTCAAGGAGTACCAATATCTGATTATATCCTGAAAAGCCATCTAACAAAGAAATCCTCTTGGAACCAACTACCCTTTGTAATATGTGCTCCATTTTAGGCAGGGGATAGTTGTCCTTTAACGAGGCTTTGTTCAAGTTCCTAAAGTCAATACAGAGCCTTATTTCTCCTGTTTTATTTATTACAGCTACAAGATTAGATACCCACTATGAGTATCTCACAGGGACAATAATTCCAGCATCATACATTTTCCTAATTTTCTTCTCAACCAGAGGTAACTGCACAGGGTTTATTCTGTGTAATTTTTGCCTAAACAGTTTCTGGTTTTCTTTAAGTGGTATCTTGTGCTGAATGGTCTCTATGTCATATGTCTTTAAATCTTCATAGCTCCAAGAAAATACATCAGAAAACTCTTTAAACAACTCAATATATTTCAGTTTCATGTGAGCTGGCCATGTTTTAGATAACTTGATCATTTTAGGCTTGTCTTTACTGCCTATATTGCATTAATCAATATCAGATTCAGTGGGTTCTATTGTTGGTTTCTTGGCAATGTCATTAAAATCAAACAAGTCTTTAAGAGGTGTTAGTCCTTTGGGTAAACCTTTGTCTTTAGACTGCAGTACCTCTATGTCTTCTCTTTCTGAGTTTATGTACTATTCTGTTTGATTTTCAAATTCTCTGGTTAGCAGATTAATTTCTGCAATGGGAGAGGGTTCTTCTTCAACATGCTGTTCCTCATTAAGACAATCTTTATCATACTTTGAGTCTGAATTTGGAAATTCAAATTCATTTCTGAACTGCAGAAAGTCTTCTATCTGTTTATCTCCCTCAAAGACCTGTCAATACTTTTCATTGTTTGGGACAACTGGCCTATATTTCACTTGGATTGTGAATTGTTTGTTGTCATAAGGCCTTTGACATGAACTGGCAGCACAACCTAAACCATTGGCAAGAATGTTTTGGTCTCTAGGGACAAAAACCAGTTCATATTCCTCAAAAGTTTTCAAAATATCCATAGCATCATCCCTATAGGCTCTTAGTCTTGGATGTTTGACAGTGTACTCTCCATTTATTTGTCTAATGATCAGTTCAGAATCTCCATGAACAACTATCCTCCTGGCTCCTAGTTTCTTCAGTAAATGTATTCCTAAGAGGAGTGCTTCATACTCTGCTATGTTATTTATGCATTAGAAGTTTAACTTGTATGAATGGCTTTCAGCATGATTATTCTCTGTGTTGTGAAGCCACACACCTACTCCTGCACCGGTTCTATTACAAGACCCATCAAAACTCATACTCCAAAGAGGGCTGGTTTCGGGCTTGTTGTTGTTTTCTTTATTGTCCCCTTTGTCCTGTGTGTTCTGACTGTCATTATGCATTTTTATGGGTTTTGCAGCATGTTTATGTTGGTCTTGTTCCTTAAAGTTTTCATGGAGTTGAGGCCTTTATTCCTGACTCTCATGACTTGCACTAAGCTGGTGGATAGTGGGTTGTTCATACTTTCTGTTTTGTTTGTTGTAATCTTCAGATTTGACAAATTTTTTGAGATCCTCTCCCTTCCTATCCTCTCCTCCTATGTTTTATGTTATGCTGGGTGATTGCTCACTTTCCAACTCTAGCTCACCAAAGCTTTCATCATTGCAAAGAATGAATGAGTCTAGATCTGTATGGACATAATAAAGAGGGGAATTTTCTGATTTTTCTTGACTACTCACCGTAAATTTCATGTGTGATTCCCTATAAAGTCTTCTAAGTTGACTGAAGACAGAGATGGTGGCATATGTCATGTCCATTTGCATAGTTCCTTGAAGCTTAGCACCCTGTGATCTTGAAAGAAGCATGCCATATTTGGGGGGCACATCAGCAACTACCACATCCATCACCATGCATTTGGCTGGGATTTGGGTCAAGTTTACACAAAGATCCTTGATCAAGCCTAAGCATTTTACTCTATTGGAGTCAAAGGAATACAAATATTTATATGGTCTGGTTATCTCAAAGCCTAATCTCTCCATGATTACTTTGGGCATGAGGTTATGAGAAGCCCTTGAATCATGCATAACATTGTGTAAAATATTATCATGGATATTCAAACTAACATGGGACCACTCCTTCTTGGAACTTTCCTTCAATTTTGGGACCAAATAAAAGGGTTGGTTAATCATCATTTAACTTAACAGAGTCATTATTTTCTTCTATGTTCAAAGCTTTTAACACCTGACATTTATATACATCTTGAGTGACTAACTCAATGAGGGGGACAGAGATCTTGATTTTAGCAATTTCACTTTCCAATTTGAAAGGGAATTGATTCTTTGAAAGGCTCAAATCTGTCTTGTTAGTCATTAACTTATCAACAAACTCAACTTGTTGGTTTTTACTATGTACATCAGTTAAAACTGTTTTTACAGGGGTACTAGCTGAAGTGCTAGTGCTGCTAAGGTCCACACTCTGTTTATCAGTGGTTTGAGTGCCTTTGCCCTTGTTTTTACCAGAACTTTCAGCTGCTATTTTGTTTTTTTCAGCAACTTTTCTAATCACTTTTTCAGACCTATTTTTAGCAGCAGTTTCAGAGGTCTTTTTTTGGGGAGTTTCTGGGTTCTTTTTGCTCCTGAGGTCATATTGTTTGTGGACCTCCATGATGGAATTCTCAAAGCCTTGCCTATAGTCTTCAGATTCTAAGCCTTCATTATCATAATATGTATATGTGGCCTGGTCATCTTCTGTGAAAAATGCAGGGTCTTCATTACTTCCTCCCAGCATGTTTATAATAGTTCCCTCTAGCTCTTCTATCAATCCCTCATCTTCATCAACATATTTTCATTGAAATGGAGGTCTGATATGTTGATCAGAATCTCTTTGTCTCATCTGAGGCGGGTTTTTCCTGAAGTTATGGTTCTGACTTTGAGGCTGATTCCTATTCTGAGCATTTGTTTGGACAATCAACCTCTCCATCATTTTTTCTAACCTGTCCATGTTCTTGGCAAGATGGTCTAATTTTGAGTCAGATGTGGAAAGTGCAGTGTCTTCCCTATATGTCACTTTCTTCTCAGACCTCATCCTAGATCTCTTCTCAATCATATTTGCTTCCACACTAAGAGCTCCCTTCTGCATGTCTTCTAAAGTCAAGGGATCCCTTTCTCTTAGCTGATAGGCCATTTCGAGATCAAATCCTTTAGGGAATTTGGCCAAAGTTGAGCCTTGTGGAGGTTTCAAATCTGGGGGTAGTGCGTTATAAACACTATTGAATCTAGTGCAATAATTCTGAACACTTTCCCTAGGGTTTCTCTTGAGTTTGTTGTAACCTAAAAGTATTTGGAGGGGGTTCTTCCAAATTTCCCATTTGTTTATGAATGTTTGATGTAAATAAGGGAGATCATTAACACTATTAGGAGTTAAACCTTTAAACCATTTCTTGGCTTCTCCTCCTAAACTTTGGGCAAAGATTCTCATCTTAATGGTCTCATATTCTATTTCCATATAATCAAATGCATCATTCATCTTGTCTACGTGCTATTGAGCAGTAGTGGGTTCATTTCCGGTGAAATGGGGAATTCTGGACTGATATTAATTGGGTAAAGGAACTAGAGGTTGTGGTAACACTAGTGGAGCATACCATGCTGCCATGATAGGATTTTGTAGGAGGAATGGAGTGGTTTGAAATGTGGGTATATGGATGACATAAGTGCTTGGACCAGCAAGAAACTGTTGAGCAGATTTTGGGTGAGAGAAACCAAAGTTATGAATGAAATGAAGATCAGGAGGTGTGGATGGAGGGGTTTCTCTGCTGCCAATATGTTGGCCACTATGTTATGGTGAACTTGGAGGCTCAAAGTCTGTCTGATCTATACCACTAAGTGACTTAGTTCTTGGTAAATTACTTGGAAAATCTAAGTCAACTTGGACCTCTTGAAGAGATGAAAGATTTTCAGGGACATAATTAGCTCTATGAATTGTATTGATAATAGTTGGATTTCTAGATGAAGGAGACTTCCTAAGAATGCTTTCTGGATTATCAACTATTTCAGAAGGATTTGGATCTGGATAGGCTCTGGTATGAAATTTTCTTGAAGCCAATATGTTAAGATTCAGACCTAAAGAGAAGAAAGTTAGCCAAATATGACAATCTTTAAGAGGCAAACTAGTCTTTAACAAAGGAAACTTAATCCTCAAAGTTTCATAATCATGGGTGTGTATGATGTTTTAATGGTAATGTGGGCTGCCCCAGTGGAGTCTTTATGAAACCAGGATTAATCAGCAGACCTAATGATCACCAGTGGAGTCTTTTGATCTTATAGGAGTTGTGGAGTCGCTAGGTGGATAATTTCAGATGTTTTAAGATGAGTTGTTGTCCACCATCAGTAATTAACTACCAATATAAGGCTGTTGTGGGTCTTCTGAGCTCTTAAGGATGTCTAAGATGCAATTTACTCAAAAGACCCCAGTGGAGTCGCCATTATGTTGGGGTCCTGTGATTTGGCAGATTGGCATACCAAATGACAAGGCAACATCAGAACCACTTTGGAATCCTAGGATCTAGCCCTCCTGGATTCAGAGAGGGATCTCTCTATATGTGTTTTCAAAGGATATATCTTTGAAGCTTATGATATGATATTAGGCTAGTTATGGAGCACAAGGGATTTTTTAATTTTTGGTTGGGAATCATTAAATGAGAACGTCATGTGAAGTGAAGAAGGAAATAAGTGGAAGGATGTTTTAGCATGGGAAGATAGGTCAAAAAATAGTGCTAAACCATTGGGATATGGAGTCATAAAAGGGTTTACTTGCACAACAACTATTCAAGGGTTTTCAAAGGGAAAGTCATCTACATCAGAAGATCTTTTTAAGTTGAGTTTGTGGTATGAAACATTAAGGAGTGAGGTGAAAGAAGCAACATGTAAGAAAACAAAGGGCAACCTAAGATCAGGTAAGAAATTTTAACCTATCCTGCTTTTGACATACTCTTAAGAATAAAACATTTAAGATGAACATAAAAAGTTACCTAAGATCAGCTAAGGACTTTTAACCTATCTTGATTTTTGCACACTCTTAAGGGGAATCTTCAAAACAACTATTTTAGACTAAACAAGGGACAAGGCTGACCATAAAATTCCTTGATTAAGACTCTACTTAGCATGTAATGAAAAGATCATTCAAGAACAACATCTCAAGTTCTGCTCAACAAGATATGGGCTCACCAACCTTCCTTGATTGGTTATACTCTATTGAAATCATTCCCAAACGCACATTTAGAAGAAAACATAAAAATAAAGCTTATTAGTCAGAATTAGGGTACTTTCAGAAGTAAATCCTAATCTATTTTTTATTGTTCTTTATTAGAGAATATGAACACAGTGGAATCATAAGGAGAATAAAAATTACAGTGAGAATAACATCACCAATGATTTAGATCAGGATCCAGTGAATCTGCTTGTCTATTGATGTGCAAAACCAGTTACATACTTTGAGTCCAATAACTTTTTACAGTCCAATGCTTTTCTTCCCAGCCTACTATATTACAACTACTCAGAAACTCTTACTCAATAATAGTTCAAACAATTAACAATTTCCCAACCTTTTACAATGAATCTTCAATGAGTACTTATAGGTGAATGAGGAGGAGTGCTGCATAAATGGTAATAAATATTAATTAAGACAGAGTGGGAGAGGTATTCGAATGCCCATTCTGCTCAATAAACATTGCATTAACTGTTTGTACCACTTTGGTAGTTTTCCTGTCTTTGAGGCATATTTGGTAGGTCGGTAATAACTCTGAAGTGTGTTCTTTGAAACTAACTGTGGCTGAAGTACTTTGTTTGACCTCTCTGACAAGTAAACTATCATTTTTTGGGTTTTGTAGCCCCATGACTGTGCAATAACTATTCTGATAGTTTTAAAGAGTTTCTGCCATCAGGATGGCTGTCACGGTGTCTTTGAAAGGAGAAGTAGACTACAGATGTCCTTACGGGTCTCTGAGAAGTAATTGATCTCCCTGATGTGTCCTTTGGAGGCGGTTTTTTGCTGATCTGTATGTTTGTGATGTTGTAAACATTGATTTAGGCTTTGATCTGTGCTTTTAGGGTTCATTAGGCCTTCTTGGATCATCTCTGGTATTTGCCTGATTGTTGTGTATAGGTGGCTGCATGGGAGGGTTTGTTGTATAATCAATGCCCATGATGCATTGATTTAAACTTGGAAATTTTGCCCTTATGTCCCTTTCTGCACTGAATTTCAGCCACGGAGTATCGTCATCCTCGGCCTCTACAACTAAATTGTTGTAGGACGACATTTCATATTAGAACTGCCATTAAAACTGCAGCAAACATAAACTTGTTATAAAAAACCTGTGGATTGGGCTTAAACTGCTTCAGAGGGCTTTGGCGGAGGCGGCGGAGTTTTGTAGAGAGGTGGAATGCGGGCAGAGGAGGTTTCCATGGTGAAAACATGAAAAGAAAGGTTTAAATCTGCTTGTGGCACGAAAAATGGGAAGGCAGTATTAGAAAATCGGCAACGGTTTTCGCGTGAGGTGAAAGCGGTAAGTGGTTTGGAGCGGGGGGAACGCGATACACGCCAATGGTTGACACGTATGCTCCTGAAAACCACCCATTTCGCATTGAAAACGGGCAATCAATTTTATTTGTGAAATGAACACGAAAATGGTTTTAAACCGTCTGATCTGGGGGGGGGGGGGCAGATCTACAACTGTAAGTGAGCACGAAAAATAGAAAAGATGTGCGTGAGAAACATATGGTGGGGCCGGGGTGATGTGGGGTAATTTGTCGCGTAGTGGGGAGGCTTGAGGTTGGGTAAACAATGTGCGTTGTTGGTTTATAGTGATAAAGGGTTATAATCCATGTATGAGCGAATATATAAAGGGAAAAAAAGGTGGAAGTGGGAGGGAGTGAAGGCGCCCTCGGGCTGTTAGATCTGGGGAGAAGATAGATCAATGGTGGAGATCACCAGGAAACACAATGAAAGGCCCCAACATGGTTGGGTGGGACCAGCGGGGTTATAAGGGGGATTGAAAGAAAACACGCATAGCGGGGGCACTTGAGGTACGAACAGGTTTGCGATTCAGGTGCCCCCGTAATGAATGTGGGCCGTCGGATGAAGATTTCCCATATCCCGAGGAGTCAACTGCGAGGACACTCATATGTTTGACCTTTGTGTTGAAGAGTGCCCGCGGGTGAACAAGAAGGTGAATCGATGCGGGCCGTCGGATACATGAGATGGACGACGGAGAAATCATCACTGGATCGACAATCGGCTGAGCAGAGGGTCTGGGAAGGAAGAATTTAGGAGTTGCGATATGTCGATGCATCGATGGATGCGATGAATGCGATGACCATGATGACCGTTGGATCTTTGAGGAAATGGATGGTTGCGATCATATCGGAAGATCGGCCATCAGCGGGGTAAAGGGTTAGGGCACCAAGAAATTAGGATCATCAATGCGCCAATGTGCGATGGAGCGATGTGCCGATGGCTTTAGCACTCGGTTACGGGCTCAGGTCATATGAGAAGCGGGGCAGAAGATTTAAGCCCGCGGGGGAAAAAAGGGAAAGGGAAGTGGACATTCGGAAACTGCGAAGTGCGATGGCGATGGGGGGCTTAAAACCTTTAGCCGACGGTCGCGGAGCGGGTCATATGAAGAAAAAAGGGGTTAGGGTTTGAGCCAAAAGGCGCTTAAGGCCTTAAGTAAAAATGAAGTTTTTAGGCTAAAAATGGAGGTTTTTGAAGGATTTTTGGAGGTTCCGATAGGATGAAAAAGGGGTTTTAAACCAGAATAAATGGATTTCATCGGGTTTAAAGGGGATTTTGAGGAAGTAAAGGGTAAAATGAAGAAAGTGGGGGGATTTTTGCAGAGGGATTCATAAAAGGAGAAAATGATGGAAAAATGGGTTTGAAAACAGTCTCTTTTATAACAACAAGGCTTCTTTGAGGAATTTGGAAGGAAGATCATCAATGGAATGGATTTCTTGGACAAATGGACACAAGAAGGCTTCAAGAAGTCACATATTTGCTCCAATTTTTTTTTTTTTGAAGACTAAAAGACATTTTTTTAGCCATCTTTGCATATGTCAAAATTATGGATGGCTAACACATCTTGTTCAAAGTAGCTATGAGCTCAGCATGTTCTTCTCGTTGGATCTGATTCGTTGTTTCCAACTTCTCCTATAAGGACTAATTCAACTCTCTGCAATTCTCTAGACAAAATGGGCGAGTTTCCCTCGAACCATGCATCACACGACCTGCACTCCCTCGCTGGCCCGTGTCGCCTCATCACGCCCCTCTTTTGAGGTTGTTGTGCACATCGCCCTCATCCATTCATCGCACCACCATGACCACGACCACCACACATGTCGAACGCCACCCTCCTCGAGCACCTTCTCATCTTGCCACCCCAACGAACCCCGACAGTCTCCACTTCCAAAGTCATTATTTTTAATTGAGTCGCCCAGTCCCCTCAGCCAGTCGAGTTGGGCCTAGCTGGGAAGGAGGAACGACCTTGACACGGGGTTGGGCGCATGTTCACCAGACTGATGCCGATTTTTGTCAAGAAATTAACGGTGATAGAGACAACACTGACAGCCTCCACAGCTTGCCCTTACTACTCCAGCAAGACTCCCCACACCCAAATGCGTAGGTAACAACCACCCTGATGGGGTTGAGTACTCTCGCCACCCTCTTCGTTTCAGCGTTGGCCGACCACTACCAACCCACCACCCCGCAAATCTTTCCACCACTGACCCAAACACATAATTCGCCTGTAATTTGGATATGCCGGGAACACGAAGTCCAGGGGAAACACCCAATTTCTCAACACACATTGAGAAGAATCCGCCCAGGGACATCATAACCAAGAAAACACTTCAATCTACCAGAGCCACAATCCTTTCGCCCACAAAAGCACAAAATACCCACACCAAAGAACGAGGCAACCCAATTACGGACCAAGAATCTGGGGGGGGAGCTCCGCCAACAGAATTGCCACCAAAACCAACCACGGAGCCTTCGACGTTGCTCACTTCTGCTTCCAGAGTACTAGTAACACAGAGAAACTAATTCACATATACACCAAAGCCTCTAAGATCCCAGCTCCTCCAGGAACCACATGCCACACTCGCACACACACTAAATTCCACCCTCTGGAAAAGAAAGTTACAATTTTTCGATTCCAAAAGCCAATGAAGGAACGCCATCGTCGGGGTCACCACCTTCCCCACACCACAGACCGCTAACGCTTCCTATTCCGACGAGTTGAATACTAATAACATGCAATGAGTCGAAACGCAAACCAAATACACGTGTCGCTTGCCATATGTTGTCACCGAACTTTTCTTCCCACGTTGGTTGAGGCAATGAAAGAATCACACGGATTGTGTTACTCCCTCCCGTATGCAGGGTATTGTGAGAGGACAGAGACGCTGATCCTCGACCCAATCGCCAAATGTTAATCGCCATTACCATGTGGTGCCTCATGCACCTGGATCTTCACCCTCATCAAGGATTTATTATTACATTTTTACCATTGTTTAATTATTATATTTTTTGGACTTTTTGGTTTTAATATGGCCGAATAATTTTTTTGGTGAAATCTCTATTTTTTGTTGTTTAAAATTTGTTTTTGATTCAATTTCAACATCTTGAAAAGCTCTTGAGGTACTTGGATTGTAGAGAGTTCACAACTCAAATTTATGATTTTAAAAAATCCTTATCAGATTCTAAGCATAGAGTTTGCAAAGAAAGAAAAATAGTGCAATAAAAACCAGTCCAATAACCCAGTTACATAAAGATCGCTGAGATAGGGAGAATCAACCAAGGAAAAAATAAAACCAGTAACATAATAACATATTAAAATGTTCAATTTTTTTTTTATAAATTATATTAAAATTTAATAATATAATTATAAATAAAATTATAATTTTTATTTTGTATTATTTAAATTACAGTTTTGATATATAAATGATTTAGTGATCACCTTAAAAAAATGTTGTTATATATATATATATATATATAGGAGTTGTCTTTAGTGCGACTTTTTGAAGTTTCAGGTGCCGGAATCTGGTGAAAAAATTTGAGGTAAAATCTTGGTTTTTGTTATTTAAACTGGTCTTTTTACTTTATATATGGATTCAGCACCCTCAAAAACCCCTAGGGCACTTCCATTATACAAGGTTAGCAATCAAACTTCTCTTTTCAACAAATTCCTGCCGAATTTTAGAAAAATTACACCGGAAAAAAACACCGTAAAAGCCTTCAAAAAGTCGCACTAAAGACTACTCGTGTATATATATATATATATATATATATATATATATATATATATATATATATATATATATAATTTATTTGAATTGTATTGGCATAACTATAGTATAATTATATAGTTTAGATGACTAATAAATATTGATAGACATTCATTTATGATAAACATTAAAATATTTACTTCATAATATATCTCATATTGTATAAAATAAAAATAAAAAACATAAAAAATAACTAAATTATTATTAATATTATTAATTATAGAAAAAATAATATATACATTAAACACATCTACAATTAAAAAAACATGTAACATATTTTTAATTGTGGAGATGCAAACCATGCATGTTTTTAACCGGTCAATAAACTTTGTCCCAATAATATGGTGTTTCAATACTATATATCTAAAAAAGCATAACTCAACTTTGTCCAAATATCATAGTTTATCAATACTATATGTTTAAAAAACTATAACTTATTTCATATAGCTAGTTCATATATCTTTGTTTTTAATTAGCCAATTTAATAAACGCTAAACACAATTTTAACAATTTATACATATTTTTATCAGTTTTCTGAAAAAAAAATGATATAAATATTTTTTATTTCTAATATGTAATTTAAAAAGTATAAGTAAAATAGTTTTAGAAAAATATATACAAATCAAGCTGTAATTTTAAATATAGTGATAAATCTAATAAAAAATTGAACTCATAATCCATGTCCAATGGGAAATTTAATAATTCATATAAAATTTTAATATTTTTAAGTTTTAACTAAATTTTAAATGAAATTAACAAAAAAAATTTATCGCTGTCACTACCGTACTAGAGTTTCTATTCTTTATCACTGTCAGTACTGTACTAGAGTTTGTAGAACAAGAACCAACGTTTACCTACCCTGCCCTCTCAATGCTCCGACTCCAAGGAAGCATATTAATAATGTGTTGTTGACAACCAAAAGGCCTACTTTATTCCATCCAATATGTCTAGATATTAACTTGTATAAAAATAATAATATCAAAAAATCATGTGTTAGTTGACAAACTATGAAACTATATTTCATAAACACTTTTTTTTAGAATGGCTATAACAAATTTTGAAATTAGCAATATTTTGTATTTTCTTCTTTTGAAAATAAAATTTGCAAAAGAAAAGATGACAGAAGAGAAATATATTCACAAGAAATTAAATTAAAAAACGAATTAGATATTCGTCAAATAATGACATTGAATCAACACTCAAAATTGACGAACAATAAGCCCATGAGTAAAAGGATATACCAAGGAGATCCAAAGTAAATATATACAGGGAAATCCAACTCAAAGTCTGAAAAGGAAAAGGGAGAGAAACAAAAAAGACAATGATATACATGGTGTTGCACACATTTGGGGTCCTACTACAAAAGATAATGAGATTTTCATCGAACTGACTCAATTGCTGAGATTGGTCTATCACGAGATGAACTAGCAATTGCATTCGATCTCATGCTTCATATTTCAAGTGCTTCCTCCAGTAATGAAATTCCATTTTATCCACTTAGGTATTACTAGAGACTACCTCCCACCTAAGACATATTGACTTCTTGATATGGACATTTCATAGCATAAAGCCATGCATTTGATTCTATGAACAATGTGTAACACCTATTTCCTATATCTACCCAAGTAATTGACCAACTGGGGTAAACATACAACGAGAGGCTACTATAATGAGATTCAACCTCCTATGTGACCTTAAGGGAGTGGAACCGACGAAAACACAATCTACAGACCTTGTACAACAACCACAACACCCCCAAGAGGTAACCCAACCATTCAGGTCTCTTACCCCTGGGTCCCACTAACATTTTTACCCCCTTTGAGTCATAGATGCAGGCATAACACTACATGCCAGAGGCAAGGAGGCAATAGCTGCAAGCATAACACTACATGCCAACAACTAGGGCCCCAAAAAAACAATTATGTGTCGGCATCTCCAGGATTTTAGCGACCTTCTTAGGCCCAGAACCCAATGCTCTACCCAGAACATCATGAAAAGATCAGAGATGATAAATGACAACAAGACAATGATAAGAAAGCAATCACGTCATTAAGAACTCATCTGGACCCCTCCTAGCCATGAAAGACATTTTGTCAAACATGTCACAAACATGAAATCTATAGGTATAAACAACGGAACAGAGCAAAGGGGTCTCATACTTATCTGAGAATTGTTAAGAAGCATTGTTCCCCTACATCATAAGCTACAATACAATATATTTGACCATAGATTCATTGTGCATTCATTTACAAGTAAAAACATAGATAGAGCCACACATCATCATTGATAAAATACATGCTTATAACCAACATAATAACAAAAAAAATACAATGGATACAACAATGCAATTATACATCAAACACTAAAGGAATGAGCTTCTCATTAATGAATATAAAAACTAATCGAAGCTGGGACTTCCACGTTCCACCTGACCATAGATCGGCTGAGCCCAATATCTCTTCAGCCAATCACCCCCGTGCCATATTCTAAGCATGACTGCGAGACTCAAACCAAAATAACAAGCCAAGGCGTCCCGAGGCCAATGGAGAAGTTTAAATCTCCACTGATGGTAATATGATCCCTCCTCATGATGCTTGAGGCCATCAACTTATCCCAATATTCCTCTCTGTTGTGGCAGGGGACGTAGACATTGATCAAACATATGTGTATATCAAGCCCATTTATAGTGATGCCAGCCCCTAGAATCCCTTCTCTACCTTACCAACATCCCACATTGATAGTTCTATTATTAAATCCCATAACGCATCCTCCAGATCTCCCTCTAACTTCTAGAGTCTAGAAGCTCCAGCCTGGGAGCAGTGAGGTGAGAATTTTCTGGATATAATCTCCATCCCCTAAAATTTCTTGAAGAAGAAGGGCGTCAACTCTCAAAGTGCCAACAACCTTCTTAGTGCCAGTTTTTTGTTGGGATTGGCTAATCTTCTACAATTGAAAGAGAGGCAGATCATGGATCACCCATGTCAGGGGTGTTCATTGATCTAAAGACCCCATCGATAGATGATTGTTTCCTTGATGCTACCTCCATACCAGCCCGGAGGATAACTTTAGATAGAGAATATGGTCTGCCCCTAACATCTTTTGATTGGGAACCTATGGGGTCAGTGACGAGACTATAGGCATGGGGCACAGAGGCCTTAGTCCAGGATCTAAGGTTGTAACGATGGCCAGAACTATTGCCCGAGAGTTCAGTAAGTGATTGGGAGCTAGTATCTCCCACTAGGGTATGAGGGTCCTGCCGAGAAATGGTAGGAGGGGTAGTTGCAACAGGACAAACAATGGGCTCCAGATTGCATCTAATTAAATCAATTTTAGATGTAGCTAGAGATATAACAGGAGATAGATTGTGATTAAAATCACAATTGAAGGCATAAGGAGTAGTGAGAGGAGTACTCGGGATTAGAGTAGTCTCCTCCTCATGAGGATGAGAGCCGCAGGCCTGTGGAGCTAGTGGCGCTTGTATGGGCAACGTCTTCCTGGGGGTACGCAACGACACAGGCTCCATTAAGGGTCTCTCTTGAGTAGAGTCAGGTTCACGAAATCCAATAGTTTGGGTCCTTGTGTGCACCAAAAATTTTGCAGGTTCAGAATTTACCGTGGTGATAAGCGGGAATTCCTTGTATAGATACCCCACTTCATGACAATGACGACACCATAATGGTACCCCTTCATAGTCCAGAATCTGGCATCTTGAAATATCTCTGAATTGCAGGTTGTAGCTCTCCACCAAACCTTCCCGAGTGTCCAAGTAGAAAAGAATCTGAGCTACTGAGATATTTCCTGTCTCTAGGTAGGACCTGTCATGATCCAAATAAATCCCTAAGTCTTCTCCAATGAATTGAAGTGTTTCCTCTGTATGGAATTGCAGTGGGAGTCTTGATAGCCACACCCAGATAGGTCATGCTCCCATCTTCTCCTTATTAGGATCAAATAGGGGAGTCCATCGCTTCAGAAAAATTGGTGTCACTTCTATATGCAGTATTCGGTAAGCACCCAATTTTCCATCTCAGGATGGGGGGAAATTAGGGCAAACCACCCTCTTTTCATCGTGAGCACCCCAGGAAGTTGCCCCAGAAATTTTCCCCAAATTTGAGTTGTCCATATCTTGATTCTGGCAGTGGTGTAGTTCCTCCCTCCAACACGTCCAACCAAGATAGTTTGCGAGGTTTCCTCCAACTTATCCATACCAATACCTTCACCAAAGATCAGGTTCCTTTTGTGTTCTCAGCTCTTTGTGCACCTGTGTTTCTTTTTACCAGTATTGTGGGAATTCTTGTCTCGGATATGGCCTTCTCCTCCCGGTATTGCATCGTTCGAATTGGACGTCCTGATGTCCTCCGTCAGTGGAATTGCCTTGGTAATTCCTTTGAAACAGCTAGATGCTGCCACAAATGGGGTCTCCCCTAGATTGTCTGTAGGTGTGTTTAGATCCACAACGTGGTTTATGCCTAAATGCTCGAATCTGAAGGACCCCTATAGGTTACCAACATTTTCCCCCAACCCTTTTGTTATCAGACCCAAAACGTTCAGAGTTACTTGGGCTTGTTTCTCTCATAGCTTGAGAACTAATGGCAAGGGTATTGAGTAGACTGGCGAAGCGAATACCACTAGGAAGGGTTCATAATAAACCATTTCAGATGCCTCATAGGGTTCCTTAGAGATAAGGTGAGGTTGTGATGACTCACCTAGCTCCATGTCCACTTGCTCTATCTCTACTAGGTCAGCTCCTTGAGTCGTCCCACCTATCTGTTGAGGTGTTAATCCTGCCCATATATGCGACAGTTCCAGGTTGTCGGAAGAGTAATCCATCTCAACCTCTTCCATACCTCTGTTCTAAGAAATTTTGCTCCGTTTCCCAGAGTTCTTGAGACTTTCCGCGAAACCCTTGTCTATTCCGAGGTGCTAGCTCAGAGACTGTGACCGTCATCCATATCAGATGGGGTCTAGAGTATATGCGAAGGGCTAAAAATAATTACCCACTGTCAAGTTATCAGGGCCATTGAGAAATGACAAAGGCACGCAACTGCTAGTCTTCAGCTATGGAGTCTGTGACCATTAGCGTCATACCTCATTAATCCCAAGTATTGATCTTCCCTTAAAATGGTTGATATATCATCTCCGCAATGTCAAATAGACAGTCTAGGTCTCGTGTCGCCATACTAGGGTAAAGAAGTACGCTACCCTGAACCAATCGATGCACCTCCCTTAGCAGGTCATGCTCCCATGGAGTCTGTCGTAGATTAGGGTTTGATTCCAGATAGGGTTTCCGTCGTCGTTCCATCGCCATAGCTCTCCCGGATTATCATAACACTTATTTCGATGCTCATACAACTTTTTCCTTTCACTTGTTTGTTGTTCGCGATGCTCTTGAAGTGATTTGAAAATGGAATCTCATCTGGGCCTATATGTTGAAAAAGAAAGCTGATGTATTTAATGGTTTTAAATAATTTAAAGCTATGGTGGTAAAGAAAACAGGAAAATCAATTAAATGTTTAAGAACTGACAATGACAATGAATTTACTTCTTTAGAATTTGAACAATTATTTAAGGATGAAGGGATTGTTAGACATAAAACTGTTGTTTATACTCCTCAGGAAAATGGCGTTGTTGAATGTATGAATCAGACTCTCATGGAAAGAGACAGAAGCATGAAAAACAATGCTAACCTGCAAAAGGAGTTGTGGGTAGAAGCAGTATCTATTGCTTGCTATTTAGTAAACAAATCACCTTCAGTTGTCATTAACTGTAAAATTCCCGAAGAAGTTTGGTCAGGTCAGTCTTGTGATTATTCACATTTAAGGATTTTTGGTTGTGATGCCTATGCTCTTATACCAAAGAATCAACGTTCAAAATTAGATCCAAAAGAAAATTTTTATGCTTTTGTTGGATATGACTATACAGTGAAAGGATACATGTTGTGGGATCCTTCTTCACGTAAGATAGTCATTAGTAGATATGTAACATTTGATGAATATTCTCTTCTAAAATCGAATGTCAGAAAATTTGAATAGGAACAGGTATCACCGAATCAACAAATTCAGTTGGAGGCTAAATTTTTTCCAGAAAGTCGAAAGGAAGAAGAGACTTTTGAAGAAAAAAGTGAAGAAGAAGAAACAAGGGAAATTGTAGAAGTTTCAAAACCAGTTCATCAACGAGTCACTCTAAGAAGGTCTATAAAGGAAAGAAGAACACCTAAAATGTATGAATATTTTGCTTCATATATTGCATTGATTGCTGAAGACGAGGAACCTTCTTATTATCAGGAAGTAGTGGATGATGCGAATAGCGAAAAATGGAAAAAGGCTATGGAAGAATAAATGGATTCTCTAGCCAAGAAAAAAACATGGGATCTTGTAGAACTTCCAGAAGGGAGAAGTGTTTTTGGATGCAAATGGGTCTTCAAATTGAAACAAAATGTTGATGGAAGTATCGAAAGGTATAAGGCAAGGCTGGTTGCAAATGGGTATTCTCAGGTTGAACATATTGATTTTCATGAGATTTTTTCACCAGTCGTTAAGCTTGTTTCTATTCGTATTGTGTTAGCACTAACCGCATTACTTGATTTTGAGCTAGAACAATTAGATGTTAAAACAAATTTTCTACATGGTGATTTGGGTGAAGAGATTTATATGTAACAACCATAAGGTTTTGTACAAGGTCGCAATAGAAGATTAGTTTGCAAGCTTAGGAAATCATTGTATGGTCTGAGGCAGTCTCCCAGGCAATCATACAAGAAGTTTGACTCCTTCATGGTGAGCCAAAATTTTATCAGAAGCGAGTATGATCATTGTGTATACTTCAAAAATTTCAATGGCATATTCATTATCTTGGTTTTCTATGTTGACAATATGCTTATTGCAAGCCAAAGTATGGGAGAAATCAATAGGTTAAAGGCTCAGCTCTCTTGGACATTTGACATGAAGGATCTTGGAGCGACAAAACATATCTTGGGCATGGAGATACAAAGAGAGAGGAAGAATGGTAAGCTTTGATTATCACAACAAAAATGTGTGGAGAAAGTACTTGAAAAGTTCGGTATGAATAATGTGAAACATGTTAATGTTCCATTAGCTTCCCATTTTAAGATTTCTTTGGTTTTGACTCATAGAACCGATGAAGAAAATATGTATATCTCTCGTGTACCATATGTAAATGCAGTAAGCAACTTAATGTATGCGATGGTATCTACAAGACCTGACATTTGACATGCAGTTGGAGTTGTCAGCAGCTTCATGGGCCGCAAATCCAGGAGAAGAACATTGACGAGCAGTGAAATGGGTGCTTTGGTATTTGAGAGGCACAAGTGACCATTACATCATCTTTAATGGTAGTGAAGGATCAGTCTCTGGATATGTGGATGTTGATTATGCAGGTGATTTGGAAAAAAGGAGATCTACTACAAGTTATGTTTTCACTCTTGCAGGTGGAGCAACCAGTTGGATGTCAAAGTTTCAAGAAAAAATTGCTTTGTCCACTACTAAAACATAGTATATAGCTGCTTCAAATTCCAATAAGGAAGCAATCTAGTTAAAAGGTATACTTGATGAGATTGGAAGGACGCAATCGAAAGTGAATGTGTTTTGTGACAGACAGTGTGCTATTCATTTGGCTACAAATCCAACTTATCACAACAAGACCGAGCACATTGATGTAAGGTATCATTTTGTGAGACATGCGATCGATGGATGCAAGGTAGCTCCATACACATGAGAATTGTGCAGAAATATTCACGAAGCTAGTTATAATAGATAAATTGTGATGGTGTTTGGCTTCTCTTGGCTTGTAGAAGAGACGATGAATGGGCATGGGCAAAGAATTAGGAAAATTGTTGTCAAGGTGGAGATTGTTGAAATGAGACAACACTTTACGTAAATAATGTAATTATGGGTAAATTTAGTTTATTACTGGTCAGTTAGTTGTATAACCAGGAGTGATGTAAGGAAGTAGCCCATATTTATTAGGATTGCCTAAGAGGCTTGTATGATGAAGAATCATTCTTGATTAGTAAAGGTTTCCAATCCCTTGCCTCGTGGAGATTTCCTTGACAGTGTGTTTCCTTGACACACTATCAAAGTTTTACCAAGTAAGTCTTGTGTTTACTTGTGTGTGATTTAGTTTCCCATTCAAGATTTTCACATATATTTCTTTCGTGATTAAATGTTCAATAACTCTTGAGACCAACAATCTCGCAATTTTGGTTGAATAGCTAGTAGCTACCCCTTAAACCTAGAAACTAAGTCAAATAAAATATGCTCTTTACCATGAAGTATACTTATTGAGGAAATTCCGAGAAAAAAGGAATAAGGAAAACAAAGACATTTAAAATCTTCTAGGAGTCAGGATATAAAGGTTTCCAAATGAAATATGCTCTTTACCATGAAGTATACTTCTTGAGGAAATTTCGAGAAAAAAGGAATAAGGAAAACAAAGACATTTTAAATCTGCTAGGAGTTAGGATATAAAGACACATTGAACAATAACAATTGTCAAATGTTTTCTCAATATGGTTTCTCGATCCAAGATTTATAATATTGGGCTTCCTGGTTCATTAACCAAATAAGGTTCTTAACACAAAGTTCCTTTCTTGTTGTGGTCTGCTCCACCTGTATTGCATGCATAAGTTTCAAAGGGATTAACTAGGTAAAGGTCCTCAGCAATTTTCACTGAACAACTACCAAACAAGTTTGGCAACAATAGAAGTTATAAAATATGTCCTTTAACCTTCATTTTTATACTCTGAAGATGGAGGGTTGATTCACTAATGAAGAAACAAAATAAGTGTAAATACAATAATGAAGAAGTGTAAATACAATATTCCAGGGCCGATGAGAAACAGATGGGCGTTCAACTTAGATATACATTAAGAAAAGAATAAAATTCAGAAAGAGAGAGAGAACCAGCTATAGACAATAGGAAATAAAACATAGTGTTTGTTCGTCATTACTCAAGCCGATGAAAATAGAGAGATACAAAGAGGGCAGCATGAGCTTATTGACAAAGTCAACCATAAGCACTGAGTTGATGGTTAAGGGCAGTAGCTTGAGCGGAACTCCAAAGGGGCTCTGCATTTATTTACTCTACTATAATATTACTAACCTAGTAAGGAAAAAACCCTGCATTCTAGAGAAGCGCACACATGTCCATACTCTGGGGTATCTTTCCAGTCCACAATTGAATAGCATGATTTTTCAAGAAGCTCAACGGATTGTCTAACAAACTTTGCAAGGTAGTGGAAAACCTCACTACCTCCTTGTCCAAAGTATTCTTTATCTCACCAGCG
Organism: Pinus albicaulis; assembly: GCA_034641835.2. Taxonomy (NCBI): domain Eukaryota; kingdom Viridiplantae; phylum Streptophyta; class Pinopsida; order Pinales; family Pinaceae; genus Pinus; species Pinus albicaulis. The sequence continues at coordinate 798,962,976 of CM076581.1, forward strand.
TTTTCACAGCAACTCTCTGCGATGAGAATGAGTGGGTTTTAAAGAAGATGAATGAGTGGGTTTTAAAAGCAGATTTAACACCTATAAATCAAAACTATATGTTATTTGATAGAGATATTTACCTGCAAAAACATGCCCATACATTACACCATCAATAAAGTCATGTGAGTCACCTTCAACATTAATTGTACTTTTTTTGTAGTCAGCGATAAGTTTGACCACTCTCGAAGTTGTGTTCCATTCGAAGTAGAGTTCTCTTTCGCTTCGGAGATGAGAAAATATCAGAGGTTGCTATGGATCCATCTTTTGAATTTTTATAAGTGTGGTTTTCATTAATTTTATTTAAAATTTGATTAAAAATTTAATGGAATTATTGGAAAATTATATTAATTATTAAAATTTTATATTTAAATAAATTATAGATTTTTTATATTTTGTATGGTTGTATTTTTACATTTAGCTAATTATTATATTATATTCTTGGGAGTTTTTGGTTTGAATATGGCATAACAATTTTTTGTCAAATTTTTATCTTTTGTTATTTAAAATTTGTTTTTGACTTAATTCAATATTCTGAAAAACTAAGATATTTGGATTGTAGAGAGTTCACAACTCAAATTTATGATTTAGACAATTTTTTATCAATTTCTAAGCAGATTTGAATCATATAGAATTTGCAAAAAAATACTAGTGCAAACCATAGTTACCAAATTCGCCTAAAAAATTCTGAAATTCGCGAGTACGATTCGAATGGGTAAGTGTTCGGTGAAATTCAATTCAGTTCGATTAATTATTTCACGTGTTTCCCATTACAGAACCTTCTCAAATAAAATAATACTCGTAAAGTAAGGGTGTTCTATATAATATTGATAAGAAATAATACTCATGAGAGGGTTCTATATAATACTGGTAAGAAAAAATATTCGTAACGTAAGGGAAAGTGTTCGGTGAAATTCGATTCAGTTCGATTAGTTCTTCCACATGTTTCCCATTACAGAACCTTCTCAAACAAAATAATACTCGTAAAGTGAGGGTGTTCTATATAATACTAATAAGAAATAATATTGGTGAGAGGGTTCTATATAATACTGGTAAGAAAAAATATTAGTAACATGAGGGTGTTCTATATAATTTTTTTTCAAGCAGAAAAAAACTCTGGTCATATATTATGTACCAGTTCAATCAATATTCAAAGGACCATTCATACAATTTACCAGTAGGCACCTCTGTCAGTTCAAAATTACAAGGATACTGACAGTTCAAAAACCTGATTATACAAATCCAAAAACAGAGGAATAAAAAAAGGTTCATCCCCTGGTTCCTAAAAAAGAAAACATTGAACAAACTCCAAAAATACTTCCTAAGTTTCTAAAACTCTGTCCCTAAAAGACCCATCCTAATACAGTGGTGTTCCTTAGCAGGAAAACGTCCCTTTCCAGCCTTCAATAGGTAAACGCCCTCTGTGACACAAATAAAGACAGTGAATATCATTAAAACTACTAAAAAACAAAAAGACATTGACAATGTAAACCTGTAGCACAGATTTTTAGTGAAAGTTTATAGTCCCCGTCATTCTCCTCCCCTCCGAGTCAATAAGCTCATAATGCATGTTCCAAAAATCCCCCTACAAGCCTTTCTTGGATAAACAGTCAGGCATTCTGTTTTTCTCCCTATAAATGTGATTAAAGTGTATATCAATGAACGTCTTACAGATCAGGGTAATCCTATCCATCCAGGACCCAAAATTACCAGGATTTAAACTTGGTCCCTTGTTAAGGTACTCTATTAGAACTTTTGAGTCACCATAAACCCACAACTGTTGCACTGCAAGGTGAGATGCAAACCACAGTAAACCCCAGCATGCTAGAATTTCTGCCAGCATATTGGTACTCCTCCTTCCATGCCAAAAGATTTTATAGTGGCCATTTGGTGACATCCTGAGCCATGCCCTGCACCCACATTTGGAAAGTTGGGAGGCTCTGTAAAAAAATCCCGCCGGATACTGAATTTCCACAGGCCACATTATTTTTGACAGATCCTCCAGTGGTTTCTGCTTCTCTCTCAGTCCTTCCCATGATGAGATGATAAAGGCCACAATATTCTCCGGGCTGCAAGAAACTTCTTCAAAGATCCACTGATTTCTAGCTCTCCATATTTTCCAATGATACAATGTTGGAATGACCCTAAGTGAAGTGGCCCGTAGATGCCACCAAAGGGTAAACTCAATCGTGTTAGCCAAATATGGAATACTGAAATTAAAAAACTTACCCAGTACCTCCATAACTTTCTGAGCATAATCACAATTATAAAAAAGATGTACATTGTTCTCCTCATTGTTCATACAGAGTCTGCAATATCCAAGTTCGATTCATCCTTTTCTCTGTAAAATGTCCCAGGTAAGATTTTTTATTCATCTTAATCATCCATAGAAGGATCCTCATCTTCAATGGTGAATTGGTTCTCCAAATTATTTTGTAGATTCCAGCCTCATCATAAGAAATAGTGGAAGAGGATAGGTGATGATAAATATTGCTTACAATCGGGCTCCCATTAGCCGTCCTCCCTGCCATTTAAGTCTGTCACCATCACTGTTCGTTAGCAGCCCTTGGCTTCTTAAAGTCCCATTGAATTTATCCCAATCTGCCCTTAAATGCTCAGGCCGAGACAAGTCCTTAGATGTCATCCATATCGGCCTCCCATTTTCAGTATCCTTAATAATCTGTGTCAAAAAGAAGATCCCTCTAGTATTAAGAAAAATTATGATATCCATGTTAAGGTTATCATGTTCAGAAATTCCATTCAGACCATCCCATCCAATAAGAATCTTTGATCCCCCACCGAAATGTCAGTTCAGGAAAGTTGTAAAACTCAACCAACACTTACTGAAACCATTCCATATTATAGAACCTCCCTTTGACTGTTGCCAGCCAGTGACATATAAATCCTCCATATTCTTGTTATTTAAGTATTTATACTTTAATATATCACTCCAAATACCACTTGAGTTCAACCCTCTCCAAATGGATTTCATAATCAGATCCCGTCCAAATATGTGCAGGTATTTAAGACCCCATCCACCATTATCCATAGGTCTCATAATCAACTCCCATCTTGCCAAATGTATTTTTCTTTTATCTTTGCCTCCACTCCACATAAATTTAAGTAAGCTGCTCCTTATGTCCTTTAAACTTTTTTATGGAATCACATAAATATGTGCCCAAAAAACCATAATTTGTGGAATCACTGCTTGTGCTAAGATAAGACGACCTGCTTTGGACAACCATTTCATAGTCTATCCCCCAATCCTTCTTTCTGCTTTCTCAACCAGCCATTTCCAGTCCTTGATTCTATAATTGTTGGGTTTCATATAAAATCCCAAATATTTAAAGCCCAGATCTAATGGAGCATCCCTGAAGTTAAACAGTGAACCAATCCATTCCACCAACTCCATATCTTTGCCTCCATGGTAAATATATGATTTTCCATGATTGGCCACCATACCTGATGCTCTGCAGAATTTTGAAAAAATACCATAAAAAGCCAACCACACCTCCTTCACAAGTAAGCTAAAGAAAAGTATATCATCCACAAATAGATTATGTGTAATCTCTTTGTGAAATGTGATCCCAATCCCTCTTATAGTGCCTCTGTAGACTGCTCTGTTTAATTTGGTGCTCAATGAATCCATAATAAGAATGAACAAAAGAGGGGAAAGAGCACAAACTTGACGTAAACCCCGCCTAGGTTTGAAGAAGCGCGTGGCCACTCCATTGATGATAATAGCCATGGATGTATTACAAACACAACCCATGATCCAATTGACTGAGATCCTATCCAGACCAATCCTATATAAGATTAGCCTCAACAATCCCCAATCTACCCTATCTCAGGCCTTGCTGAGGTCTATTTTCATAACCAATGCCTTCAAATGCTGAGAGTGAATGGAATAAATAGTTTCCTGGGTAGATGCTACCGCATCATGGATACTCCTATCCCGTAAGAAATCGACCTGTTCAAGTGTGATAAAGTGGGATAACACTTTCTTCATTCTCTCAGAAATGGTCTTTGAGATAACTTATACAATGAGTTACAGAGGGATATCGGACGGAAGTTATCAAAAGTATCATTCTCCTTTTTGTTTGGAATCAAAACAATGAAAGTGGAGTTTAAAGACCCACTTATTTTACTAGTGTTCTTTGCTTCCTCAGCCATATCCCAGATATGATCCATGAAAAAATCCTTAAAAAATATGAATAAGTCCGGGGTCCAACCATCCGGCCCCGGACTTTTGTCCACAGCAAAGGATTTTATGACAGCGAGAACCTCCTCGTTACTATTTTCCTTCTTTAACTCCCTAACATCCTCTTCTCCAAACATTTCTGGCAGATCCTTAATTGCCCACAAATGCTCTAACTATGTCGAGTCATCAAGATTATTGTAAAATTTGCAGAAATGTTTTACATCTTCCCTATGAATCTCCTTCGCCGAGGTGTAAGTGGTCTCATTTACCTTGATTCTCCAAATAGAATTTTGGTTTTTTCTCCCTGTGGCAAAAGCATGGAAAAAATGTGTGTTCTTATCTCCCTCTCGAAGCCATATCGCACGACTTTTCAATCTCCAAATCTGTTCTTCAATCCAGAGAATGTTTCATCTTTCCTCCTCCACTCTCTTTAATCTTTCCCATATGTCCCCTCTTGGTGCGGGTCCTTCCATTTCTTTGATCAGAACTATTGTTTCTTTTTCAAGTGCCTTTAGTGCTTTCCTCATAGTTTCCTTTTTGTCCCTCTCCCATCCTTTGAATTTACCTTTCAAGTTCCTGAGCGTATCAGTCAAAAAATCCATCGTTGTTTTAGAACCTTGGCTGGGCTGTTGACTCAAGAACTGCTCTACCATAGAGATGAAAGCAGGGTCCTGTAACCAAGTGCGATTGAATATAAAAGGCTATCCCCCCAATGCCTTCTCAAACCTCCACTTAAGAGCAATGGGTCTGTGATCTGAGATGCAAATGTCCCCAATGTCTGCCTCCCACTCCCCCATACGTGCCGATAGGTCAGTCTTCACCACAAACCGATCGATCCTTTTGCTTATAAAGTCATCACCCTTTCTTCCGTTGAACCAAGATGGTCCCCCGTCCTTCATCGATAAGTCTCTTAGAGAATGGTCTTTAAAAACCTTTATAATAGTGCCTGCCATCCCCTCCTTTCTACTTTTTGTTCCCCAGATTTTATCCTCATACAAGGATCGATTAAAATCCCCAACAATAATTAGATTATCCAACATCAGTATACCACTACTTGACATTCTTCTCCAGAAAGGTAATTTATCCATGTAGGGAGCATATATGTTAATCAAATGCATCCTCTACTCAAATACTCTGACGTAACCTGTCAGTAAAATCCCTCCGAAGAAGCCATATGCCTTCATCTTCACTTTGTCCGGATCCCACATGACTAATTCGCCCCTAGATCGTCCAGATGCATCCCTCGCCGCCATATGCCACTCCGGAAACATGGCGCGAAAACAAGAAGTAGCTTTCTGAACACTATGCATAGTTTCCTAAATAAAAATAATGGAGGGCATCCTATATCTAAGAAAATGACGAATAGACAGAAGTTTTTTCATCCCCCCAGACCCCTAATATTTAGAGACAACAGACAATTCATGGACAACCCTTAGGAGGGCTTAATGTCTAAGAACCCTCTTCAGTGCAAAATTAACAGGTATGTCGCAAAAATTTTCAGAATCATGAATCCCATCCCCTCTCGCCTGTGATAAAGATTTCTTTTTAATCTTTGGTCTCCCCTTTCCTCTGCGTAAATAACATTAACAGTTGACAACGTGCTAATGAAATTGGGAGATGAAGTATGTCCACCTTTAACCATAGGTATACTAACTAGGTCAGCTTCTTTGTCTAATAGTAGGAGATCCAAATCACTGTCGACAGAATTCCTAGGGGAGAAGGAATCAACATTTGTGACAGGTAATCCATTATCATGACAACCCTAGGCATTTGCCACCGTCGCCCCACCGCTCGATGCACCCAGCGAATCCAAATCCCTGAATCGTATTGGAACATTAGGTGGATCCACCGGAATTATCCGGTTGACCAAGTGGGCTCTTGAATGAGTATCAACTAGAGAGGCTCTTGGATAAAAAGAGTGATCAGAGGGATGCAAAATGTAAAGACAGGATTTTCCCATGTCTTCTGGCCCTTCTACCACCATCAAACCTTTCCGCTTCCCATTTGTCAACAACTCACCCCCCATTATATTGATACCCTTCCCCGATATAGCTTCATCACCGTGATTCCCATCCTTATTACCCCCTTCCACATCCTTATCAAAAAAAATTGTTGGAGAACGATAGGAGAAGAGAAATTGGTTACGTGACACAGGAAACTTTTGATAAGAAGGATGAGGTTGCATTTTCGGCCGAGACTTCGTCTTCAATTGATCACTGGTCCCCATAGAGTTATCATCCTCCTCCCTACGGCGACGGTCACAATACCTCATCAAATGTCTCGGCAAGTGACAAAGGAAACACCTACAAGGAATGTTCCAATAGTCTATGTCTTGTCGATAAACAGACCCATGCCATTCCAAATCGATGTCCTCTGGAAGGCCCCCTGCATATGAAACCTCAACCAGTAACCAAGAAATCTGTTTGTCGTATATGCCCTTGCACTTTGGGTTGACAAAGCGACAGGTCCCTATGCTGTCCCCGATCCTCTTCAACACCGCTTGCGTCCAGAACTGGATAGGAAACCCCGAGAGTTTTACCCACAGTAAGTGGTTCCTAGGTGTGTTATTTATAGGGTGGAAATCTGTAGTCCATCGATGGAGGGGAAGAAATGATCTTCCATTTACCCAAGGTCTCATGATGATTTCCTGAACATCCTCTTCCGTCAAAAAATTGTAGCAAAACCGTCTGTGGGGTAGTTTGCTCATCCTCGACACGTATCCGATAGCTTTCACCCACACCTCCATCAACCAAATGTGTAAATCCACCTGAGAGTAACTTGGGAATTTCCACTTACCAACAAGCGCTCTAGAGAGTAGGCTATCCGCCCTGTCCCATGAACATCCGTTCCAAAACTTGAAAGTCTTCTCTTACCAGATGGCTTGAAAGCCTTATTCACTCGACTGTGAAACAAGTCCTTCTGAGCTCCCTTACTCTTCTGCTTCTCGGTCTCTTTCTCGTTCCTTGTAAAAACCGGGTTAGAAGGAAGATTCAGAATAGTTTCCGCAGAGTCATTATGTGTCACACAAGGTGAAATGCAGCTATCAGCTCGGTCAGCCTTCTCCAGAGAAGGGATAAATTCCTCATCGTATAGCTCATCCTCGATATCTACATCGTGGACATCTGGCTTCATCCTGTCCCTTCGTCAATCGTAAACATGGAAGGAAAAGTGATCATCAATGATCCCAAACGCAGTTAAAAATAGTAAAGATGAAAGCAATCAGATAAAAAGACTGTTCCACCTCTTCTTCATTATTTGCAAATCAAAGGAAATCATCCTTTGGACCACTACGGTCGCCAACCCACCAGCCTGGAGCGTTCCCTGTATAGTCCCTCACCAATTCACTTAGTCGGATTTTTTTTTGAAAAACTCTCCCATGAAAACTCCGGTTAATTCTCTGCCTGAAAAACCAGTGTAAGATACAATTGAAGAAACTTTTATCATCACCCAATACTGCCTACCGTTCTGGAGGATCTTGAGCCCTGGCTCAACAGCAACATATACAATTACCTATATTCCCCCACCTTTTCCCCGAACTGATACTTCAAACTGCTCCATGGTCTGTTGATGATTACAGTTTCAAAACATCCACCACCCTCTGAATTCTGGGCCTCAGGGTCCAGAGACACCTGTTCCACCTTAGAGAGTAGCAGCAATGACTCCCAGATTCTCCAGAACACTAATAAAAAACAGTCTAGAATCGAAAGAAATATGTCCCGCCTCCTTAAACATCCACTACTCCCTTAATAGCAAGAGTCTATACCAGTGATCAGTAAATCAACCCACCCTATGTCCATGGCTGACAGAATCTTATAGATGCAATATCCTTACCAGAACACTAACTGTGGGCTATGACGAATATTGCCATGGCTTATTTTGTCTCTGCAAAGCTTAGCCTCTTGGTGCTCCCAAATACACAGTAGCTCAATCCATCCTTTCTGTTCTATGTATTTTGGAGGTTATGTATTTAAGCAGAGCACAAACTCTAAAGATAGAGGGAGGATAATCCTTGGAAGAGGATCCATGCTACACAAGAGGTTGCAATGTAAAGATAGAGGGAGGAGAATCCTTGGAAGAGGATCCATGCTACATAGGAGGTTGCGATGTAGCACAGAGGTTTCTCTACTAGTATGATTCAATTTGTGTTTATTAAAGGTGTGTTCTATATAATACTGGTAGACTAAAGGAATATTCGGTAAAACAATGTTTTAATTAATATTCGTATCGAGAGCTTTTCTGGACTTTTTGGTAGGAGATGAAACAGTGATGTATGTTTTAGTTCTATGATTTTTTTTTTTTTTGGGTAGGAAATGAAACAGTGATGGATACTTTAGTGGTGAAAGATGACTTTAGTATAAAGTTTTAAAGCTTGAATACATATAGATAATTGTGATAACTGTGAGTACTTAAAAATTTAGGAAAAGAAATAGAAATACTTGTCAAATTTGAAAATTTCTATTTTTCAATTTTATTTTTGTTTATATTTAGACAAATTCTAAATAATAAGTTTAGAATAATGATTTTTGTATTTATTTATTAGATAAGATTTTGAAAAAATAAGTTTTGAAACCAAACAACTATTTTAAATATAAATCTTCGGGGAAATCACATAATATATTTTGGAAAGAAGAGAAAATGTAGTTTTTCTAATCTGTGTTTCTAATATTGTTATATTTTCTAAAGTTATTAGAATTTTTCAAAATTTAAAATAAATTAGAAAGAAAATTATCATAATATCTCATTATTAATGGAAAAAAAATATATACCTAATTATTAAAGAGGTATATTATCGATTTTTTCCAAATTGAAAAATTTGTATTCGAATTTGTATAATTCCAATATGAATTTGGTAACTATGGTGAAACTAATCCAATAACCCAATTACATAGAGATTACAGGGAATCAACCAAGGAAAAAAATAGGAACACTAACTTATTAAAATGTTAATTTTTTTATTATAAATTATATTAAATTTTAATGATATAACTGTGAGTAAGATTATAATTTTTATTTTATATTATTTAAATTGGATTTTTAATATATAAATGAATTTAGTGATCACTTTAAAAAAAAATGTGAATATATATATATATATATATATATATATATATATATATATATATATATATATATATATATTAATGATTTAGATTAAAATGTATTGGCATAATTGTATTTAGATGATTGATTAATGTTGATAGGCATCAATTTATGATAAATATCAAAACATTTACTTTATAATACATCTCATATTTCCAAAAAAAAAAAACACATAAACATAATTAAATTATAACTTATTATTATTATTATTATTTATAGAAAAAATAATATATGAATTAAATACATTTACATTTAAAAAAAACACGTAACATATTTTTAATCATGGAGTTACACTTCATTTAATCATGTAGGTTTTTAACTTAAATCAATAAACGTTGTCTCAATATCCACAAGTCTAAAAAAACCATAACTCATTTCATTTCATATATATTTGTTTTTAATTAATTAATTTAATAAAAAAAAACATAATTTTAACCATTTATATTTTAATAATTTTCTTAAATGAATGATATAAATATTTGTATTCCTATTTTGTAATTTAAAAAATATAAGTAAAATAGTTTTAGAAAAATATATATAAATCAAATTACAATTTTAAATATAGTGATAAATCTAATAAAAAATTGAACTCATAATCCATTCTTAATGGGAAATTTAATAATGCATATAAAATTTTAATATTTTTAAAGATTAACAAAATTTTAAATGAAATTAATAAAAAAAATTAATTAAAATAATTTAAAATAAAATTAATGAAAAATGTAGTTATAGTCTAGTTTTCAGATTTTATTTTTTATTGAAAATCTGATAAATATTTATTGGAATTATAAATTTAAATTGTGAACTTTCCACAATTCAATTCAAGTGTATAATTATTTTTTAGAATGTTGAATTAAAAAAAAAATTAAAAAAATAGAAATTTTACCAAAAAAAATCTTTTTGCTATATTTAAATCAAAAACTTCAAAATATATAACAATAAACCAATAGCAAAATACGGCAATACAAAAATTTAAAAAAACTATAATTTATTTAAATATAAAATTTTAATAATTTATATAACCTTCCATTAATTCTATTAATTTTTAATCAAATTTAAATTAAAATTAATTAAAACTGATGTAAAATTTTAATAACTAATATAAAAATTTAATTTTTTAAATTAATTTTAAATAAAATTGATAAACACTAATGTAAAAATTTAGTAACTCATATAAAAACTATATGAACCAACGCAACGACTCGACGGGCGTGAGACAATCTTATCCACTGCTCCCTTGGATTCGAGATTATTGCACCCATGGGTTAAATATGAGGTTAGATAAGAGATTACTGGACCTACGGGTTTTTCATATGATATTTAATATTTTTTTTACTCATGAATTTCGGATTTTTTCCCAAAATTAATTTATAATAATATATCAAATTTTCTATTTCAAAATCATTTTATAATAATCAAATCAGATCAGTTCAAGCATTTTGTCTAAATTATATTTATAGTTACTTCTCTATAAAAACAAAAATAATTAGCTTAGTTTAAGTATTTTGATGCCACGCAAGAATCTCTCAAAGAAAATTTCAAAAGGTTCAAAGGATTTTTAAATCTCATAAAAACTCTAATTTTATTGAAAATTCTAGCTCTCATTTTCACACATCAACCCATTTCAATCATTAGATAGGTAGATGCTAATTAATTTTGGGTATAAAATTCAACCAAAGGCTTTCTTTATTCCATCCAATATTTGTGGATATTAACTTGTAAAAAAATAACAATTGCAAAAAATCATGTGTTGTGAGACAAACTAGAAAACTATATTTCATAAACATTTTTTTTTGAATGGCTGTAACAAATTTTGAAACTAGCATTCTTTTGTCTTTTCTTCTTTTGAAAATAAAACTTGCAAAATAAAAGATGACAAAAGAGAAATATATTCACAAGAAATTGAATTTAACAAACTAACTATATTATATCCTTTAAAGAAAGACATTGAATCAACACTCAAAACTGGTAAACACTAGACCATGAGTAAAAGGATTTCCCAAGGAGATCCAAAGTAAATATATACAGGGAAATCCAACTCAAAGTCTGAAAAGGAAAGGGAGAGAAACAAAAAGACAATGATATACATGGTGTTGCACACATTTCGGGTCCTACTACAAAATATCATGATATTTTCATCTAACTGACTCAATTGCTGAGATTTGTCTATCACGAGATGAAGTAGCAGTTGCATTCGATCTCATGCTTCATATTTCAAGTGCTTCCTCCAGTAATGGAATTCTCTTTTATCCACTCAGATATTACTAGGGACTACCTCCCACCTAAGACATACTGACTTCTTGATATGGATATTTCATAGCATAAAGACATGCATTTGATTCTATGAACAATGTGTAACACCCCCTTCCCACATCTACCCAAGTAACCAGCCAATGGGGTAAACATACAACGAGAGGCTACTATAATGAGGTTCAACCTCCTATGTGGCCTTAAGGAAGTGGAACCAATAGAAACACAACCTACAGACCTTGTGCAACAAACACAACACCCCCAGGAGGTAACCCAACCATTCAGGTCTCTTATCCCTGAGTCCCACTGATATTTTGACCCCCTTTGAACCATAGTTGCACACATAACACTCCATGCCAATGGCGAGGAGCCTATAGCCGCAAGCATAACACTACATGCCAACAACTAAGGCCCGAAAAAATCATTTTTGTGCCTGCATCTCTGGGATTTTAGCCACCTTTGCAGGCCCAGAACCCAGTGTTGTTCCCAGAACTTCATGAAAAGTTCAAAGAATCTGATAAATGACCACGAGACAATGATAAGAATGCAGTCACATCATTAAGAACTCATATGGATCCCTCCTAACCATGACAAACATTTTGTCAAACATGTTACAAACATGAAAGCTACAAGTATAAACAACATAACAGAGCAAAGGGGTCTCATACTTATCTAAGAATCACAAAGAAGCATTGTTCCCCTACATCATAAGTTGCAATACAATCTATTTGACCATATATACACTGTGCATTCATTTACAAGTAAAAACATGGATAGAGCCATACATCATCACTGATAAAATACATGCTTATAACCAACAGAATAACAACAGAAATACAATGGATACAACAACAATATAATCCACATAATAACTAGTGCAATTATACATCAAATACCAAAGGAATGAGCTTCTCATTAATGAATGTAAAAATCAACCGGAGATGGGACTTCCACGTTCCACCCGAGCATAGATTGGCTAACCCAAATCTCCCTTCAGCCAATCACCTCCATGCCATATTCCAAGCATGAATGTGGGACTCAAACCAAAAGAACTAGCCAGGGCATCCCGAGGCTAAAGCACCTCACACTCATCAAATAGAAATAAGGATTTACGCTGAACCACACCCGATCACTAGGCCAACACCATGGATATCACCAGATTCTCTCTGCCTAAACCATGAGGAATTTTCTTGTCTCCTAGTCTCTCAGGATTTACCGCAACCCACATTTTGAATCAGGGGTCACTAGGCCCTAAACCGAGACATACTCTCCAGGCTTTACCATATATCCCAAACCTAGGATTTCTAGGTCTGAATGGAGAGAAAACCGTCTCTCAGGATTTACCACAATCCAAACCCGGATTACTAGGCCCAACGAGGTAACACACTATCTAGCTTTACTGCAACCCATAGTCTGGTTCAGGGGTTACTAGGCCATGGATTCACCTCCTCCCTCAAAGTAATACCAGGATTCACCTCCTTCCCAGCAAGTCCAAAATCCACTTCCAAAGTCAAATCTGCATCCAACGTTCAACGCTACGATTTTGTGCTACTGTACCCTCAGTGAACAGTTATGGACTCATTATTCTAGGTTGCACTCCCAATGTGCATCTAATCCCATCTGGAAATGCTAATGACCAAAACAAATCCATTCGTTACCTTCCCTTTTGTTAGTATCCTATTTTCTACAGTATCACTAGATGACTGTGTATTTTTTACAGTCTGCTGAAAATAATATTCCCTGATTATCATTTATTTTCAGAAATCTCACTGCCTTCATTATTTCCCATTTAACCTATTCATTATCTCTCATTTTTCTTTTTTCAAATACCCTCATGATTCTGAAAACCCATTTTTGAACTTAAAATCCCCTCATTTAGCCTTGCCCCTTTCTTAAAGCCCTCTTCCCTATGCTAAAAGTCCATTTTCTCACTAAAATCCCTTCCTCTTCACTCATTTTCCTCTATTTTTATTCAAAACAAATGTAAAATCCCTTTTTTACATTGTTTTGAAATAAATTATCCCGAGACCCACTCATTTTAAATAAATCGTGTTTATTTAAACACTCGACCCCTTATACGTTTAAACCCCCTGCTTTACACCTTTACCCTTAGCGTTCATATAACCCTGGCCCCACCTTATGTTAAGCACCTCCGCTTTAATATACCCCGGGCCCCACATTATAAAAGCCCCGCGCTATATTTAAACTCGCCATTGCATTTAAAGTCCCGACCCCACCTTCCTAACTAACCCGCAACCCATTCTCACCCGACCACCCTCAGATCTCTGCCTCTCGATCCGATGGCCATCATGCCCTATCGCAAACCAAAAAGCCCGAGATTTAAAACCTTACGGGCTTGCGAAATAGTCAGTTTTCGAACCCCTCCTCGGCCACGTGTCGCCCCCACAATTTATCGCATACCCCCCAACCAATACCACTAACCGCTTACGTGTCGTGCGAAAACCACAAAATCGCCTTCTCGCCCACAACGAAGCCATCGACCCCTTTGACATATTTTTAAACTCTGTGTTGTCGCGGTAAATTCCTAACCTCTATGCTAACCCCTGCAACACTTCTAAAAGACTCAGAGGGCCACAACCAAACGTAGAAACCAAAATGCCTCCAATATCCAGACTCTATCCACGAATTTTCCTACCCCGTGGGATCCCGTTTTTATTAATAATTGTTTTAAATTTTGCAAGTGATCAGTGCATCGAAAAATGCAATAATCATATTGTGTTTTTGAAGTTCCAAGAATTGTTTAAAATAGGCTCTCTGGGTGACGATCTAGAAGCCTTATTTATCAGAGGAATAGGAGCGCAAGAAAAATCAGAAGCAACAATGGATCATGGTCAATCAAGATCATACAGCGAGGTGTCTCCAAAAGACAAGGTAAAGAAAAAGGAAACTTTTTACAGTGGCTACGCAGGTAGAAATGAAGACAAATGAAAAACACATTCACAGAATAGTGAAAGGTAAAAGGAATAACAGATCAATCAAAAGTTAAAGTTCAAAGATAGAGTGAGAAAACAGAATTAAGGAAAAGATAAATCGGAGGTTAAAGACAAATAAGAGTTTAAAGACAAATCATAAACAAATCAACGAAGAAGACAGAGCCTAATGACAAGGCCACTTAGCATTTAACTCTTCCCAATCACATTGGCCACCTATAGCTAGATTTTGATTTAATACAAGCTACCTCAGTTAATGTTTCAGTCAGATATATTTTAGCAGTAGTTTAGAAGTTATTGTAAAGTTAAATTTTTAAGGCAAACAAGTCAAAGATATTTTAAAGTTAGCTCAGCAGTAAATTAGAAATTTATTACTACAGTAGGTCAGTCAGAGATATTTTGGCATTGGGCCTTGCATGGTCTCTATTGTCAAGCATCATTTACTCTATAGTAAATAAAAATCTGTGACCCTAGATTAGGGAAACCTCCTCATCTGCAGTTAAATACTGCATGTATTGTTCATTATTATTATTGGTTGGTTGGTTGCTAAGCTGGATTTTGATCAGACTCTGAGTTGCAAAGACTATTGCACTGGAACATTGTAACTGTTTTTGAGCTGGACATTAGTAATACAAGCACGTTCACAGGATTCATGAGCTATGTTAATGGTGATGTCATCCCTCTTTTGTTAATTTTTTCTCCTTTGTGTTCCATATTGTACATCAATTTCTCTGATAATAGAACAAAAATTTTAGATTGAGATATGCTGTTTGGGCACCTTAACTTTGTTTGTTACTATTATCTTTATGTTTTCCTCTGCAAAGTATAGCTAAAGAATTCAGAGGTGTTATGCTCTTTAGTTTCTCCTAAAATATTTATCTCAAAGACCTTATTTGGAGTTTAGTTAAAGAATTCAGAGGTGTTCTGCTCTTTAATTTCACTGAACTGTTATCTTGCATGCTTTCTCTGTCTGAAAGTATTCCTAAAGAATTATTAACTACTCTTTATTATTACTGGATTTTTGTCTTAAGGTTTTCTTAGCAAAGTTTAACTAAAGAATTCAGAGGCGTGCTGCTCTTTAGTTTCTCCTAAACTATTTATGTTAAAGGATTTTCTTGTTAAAGTATAGTTAAAGGATTCTTAATTTCCCTTTAGTTTTACTGAATTCACAAACTTGCTGTCATTTCATATTCATCTTACCTAAGAAGATCCATTTGATATAGTTAGATTTCCCTATGAAAACCCTTGAGAGTTGATGTACAATTTAAACCTTTTATGACTCCATAGCCCAATGGATTAAGCTTCCCACACTTTATCTGTCCAACATACAATCAATCAATCAATCAATCAAAACAAACAACCCCAAACTTCATAACCAGCCTAAAATAATAAAAACATAAGCATAATTACAAATCATTTAATCTTAAACATAAAGAGAGCCCTCTTTGAGCCTAGGAAGGCTAGGTCCTTGGACTCCAAAGTGGTTTGATGTGGTTCCCTGATACTTTTTCTTGACAATATTGAAAATTATAGGGAGCTAACATAATGGTGACCATACTGGGGACCTGAGTTATTAAAAAAATTAATATTTCCTCAAGAACTCAGAAACCCCACTCAAATTTAGATCACTCAAATATTAGCCAAGACTGGTATCTGGTTGTTGATGGTGGACAACAACCAACCTCAAGAAAGTTGAAATCATCCACATAGTGGTTCCATTGGTTTTCAGTAGGCCTACAAACTTCACTGGGAAATTATTGAGAAAAAACCTAAGATTATTAAAACTCAAAGAAGCCCAGTGAAAATTTTCTAGGCCTTGGGTCTAAGTTCCGGCTTCTAGAAGAATTTGTACCAGATCCCATCCTGACCCAAACCCTCCTGCAATAGTTGACAATCCTGAGCACATCCTAAGGAAAACTCCTAGGTCTAAAAATTCAGCTGTTAGCAGACCCATTTCCTTACCTGAAAACCTTAAAGACTTGCAGGATATCCTATCTAAACCACACCTAGAACAAAGCTTGTTCAGAACTAAATCCCAAAGTTTGATAACCCAGATAGTTTTGGACCCATCCATCTTACAACAGAGCCTTGTTGTAGAAGCCTTAACCACCACTCATACACCCACTACTCACCTTCCCCCATTCAACCCTCCACCTCCTTTTGTCAACCCTCCACTTGTTAACCACCCTTTGTTTCCCCATCCACCAGCTATGGCAACCTGGTATGCCCCATTAGTCTTACCCTTACCTTTAGTACCTCTCCCACAAGACTATCAGTCCAAAATCCCCCTATTTGATGCAAGTGGTTCTACAACTGCTCAAAAACATGTGGATAAAATGGATGACTCTTTTGATAGAAAAGAGATATATGATGAAAATGATAAGATCAGAATGTTTTCCCAAAGCTTAGGGGAAGAAGCAAGAAAATGGTTTAAAGGCCTAACCCCTAATAGTATACATGACCTCCCTGCTTTTCATCAACTATTCCTAAATAAATGGGAAGTCAAGAAAAACCCTCTCCAGATCTTATCAAAATATGAAAACATTAAGAGAAACGTTGGAGAGAGTGTCCAAGGTTACTGCACTAGGTTTAACAATGTATATAACACCCTCCCTCCTCACATAAAACCCCCACAAGGTCTAGCCCTAATGAAATTTCCAGACGGTTTTGACTCAGAGATGGCTTATCAACTAAGAGAAAGAGACCCTCTCACATTAGAAGACATGCAGAGGGGCGCAGTAAGTGTAGAAGAAAATTTGATTGGCAAGAGGGGTAGAATGAAAAATGAAAAAAGAGTCACATATAGGGAAGAAGTTGCAGCCTCCACATCTGACACTAAGATTGATAACCTAGTTAGAACCATGGAGAGGATGATGGAGAGAATAAACATGAATGAGAGAGATTTCCCTAGAGAAAACCAATCAAATCCTCATAATAAAAACCAGAACAAAAACCAAAAGTTTAGAATAAACCCCCCTCAAATAAGACAGAGAGAACATAGGGAACCTGACCAGCAAATCAGGCCTCCTTTCCAAGAAAATTATGCTGATGAGGATGAGGGGGTAATTGAAGAACCAGAACAAAGTCAAATCAATCTAATGGGAGTTAATAATGAGGATATTGTTTTCCTCTCTAAGGAAGAGAAAGGAATGTTCACCCCAAGTCAAATTGAAGAAGAATGCCAAGAATCCGAGAATTATAAGCAAGGATTCGAAAATGATATTATGGAAGTACATAGGCAATATGACCTCAAAAGCAAGAAAGCCCAAGACATTCCCAAAAGAAAGAGCTATAAAAATTCTGCTAGGAAGATCCCTGAAACTGATCCCAAAATGACAGCAGAAACTTCAAACATAATGGTTAAAAGTTCTGATAAAAATAAAAACAAAAAAAACCCAGAAAGCAGCACTAGTAAATCAACTAGCATCCCTAACAAAATTGATTTAACTGTGATCCCCAATACAAATCAGCAACCTAAAATTGATGCAAAAACAATGTCTGATAAAACTGATTCAAATCTGCCAAAAACACAGACACCATTCAGTATTGAGAATGAAATTGCCAAGATAAAGATTTCCATACCTCTTACTGAATTAGTTGGCCAAGATGCATATAGATCCAAAGTTTTGAAGGCTTTAAACATAGGATAAAATGTTGATTCTATAAATTTAAATGATGACAAATCTGAGCTTTTGTTTGGAACTAAAGTAGAAGGTAAATTCCAAGAGGGAGGTGTACCTCCATTTTATGTCAGTTTGAACATCCATGATAAAATCCTCCATAATACCATGTTAGATTCAGGAGCATCTCACAACCTCATGCCAAAGGTAGTTATGGAAATACTTGGCCTTGAGATAACTAGACCATACAAAGACTTGTACTCCTTTGACTCCAGTAGAGTTAAATGTCTAAGCCTGATCAAAGATTTCTATGTTAATCTAGCACAAATACCAGCCAAAAGTATAGTAATGGATATTGTAGTGGCTGACATTCCCCCTGAATATGGCATGTTTCTATCATGCTCATGGGGAGCCAAATTGCAAGGCACCCTCCAAATGGACATGACCTATATGACCATACCAGTCTTTAGTCAACCAAGAAAATTATATAGGGAGACTCATATGAAATACATGGTTAGCAGTCAAGAACAGCCTGATAACTCCCCTCTCTATTCTGTCCACACAGGCTTTGATTCATTTATCCTTTACAATGATGAAAACATTAATGAACAAGTAGCTATAAATGAACAAACAACTGAAAAAGAGGAAGAAAAAGAAGATTAGTCAGACCAAATAGAAAATGAACAACATAAGTCTGAACATGAACCTCTATGGAACATGAGCTTTGATGGGTCTTGTTGAAAAAATGGTTCAGGGGCAGGTGTTTGGGTACACAACACTAAGAACAACCACGCAGAGGGTCATTCATATAAACTAAACTTTCAATGTAAAAATAATATAACAGAGTATGAGGCCCTCCTTCTAGGATTACAAATTCTGGAAAAATTAAAGGCCAAAAGGATCTCTGTCCATGGGGATTCTGAACTAGTCATTAGGAGAGTTAAGGGATAATATTCAGCTAAACATCCTAGATTAAGAGCATACAGGAATGCTGCCCTTGAACTCCTAAAAAAATTCAAATAATATGACCTTGCCTCTATCCCCAGAAATCAAAATATTCTTGCCAATGGACTAGCATTTATAGCCAGTACTTGTCAACAACCTCATTACAACAAACAATACATAGTTAGGTTAAATACAGACTAGAAATCCTTGATAATATAAGATATTGGCAAGTTTTTTAAGGTGACAAATATATTGAAGACTTCTTGCAGTCCAAGAATGAGTTTGAGTTTCCAAATTCAGACTTAGCTCAGGATGAGGACTGCTCTACTGAGGAACAAACATGCAAGGAGGAGTCCACTCATAATGTTGATATAAATATGTTAGCAGAAGAACACCCACATGGGGCAGAACTATGTAAATATCCAGAAAAAGAAGAGTTTGAAGTACTGCAGTTCAGAGATAATACCTTGCCAAGAGGACTGGTACCTCTAGAGGAAATTTTTGATTTCAATGATGTTGCTAGAAAGCCAAAGATGGAATCAACTGAAGAAAATGTCGAAGAGTGCAATATAGGCAGTGACCAAGAACCTAAAACAGTAAAACTGTCAAAAACACTGCCAACTCCTATAAAACATAAATATATTGAGATAATCAAATAATTTAGTGATGTGTTTTCCTGGAGATATGAAGACTTGAAATTCTATGATACTAATATCATTCAACACAAGATTCCAATCAAAGAAAGCCAGAAGCCCTATAAACAAAAGCTGCGCAGAATAAATCCTATCCAAATGCCACTGGTTGAGAAAGAGATAAAGAAAATGTATGATGCTGGAATAATAGTCCCACTCAGGTACTCAGAATGGGTTTCAAATCTTGTATTAATGAGGAAAAAGACAGGGGAAATTAGGCTCTGCATAGACTTTAGAAATTTAAACAAAGCGTCTGTGAAGGACAACTACCCTTTACCAAAAATGGATCACATATTGCAAAGGGTAGTAGGCTCCAAAAGGATATCTCTGCTTGATGGCTTTTCAGGGTACAATCAGGTGCTAGTACATTGAGATGATCAACACAAAACAACTTTCACCACACCTTGGGGCACGTTCATGTATGTAAAAATGCCTTTTGGGTTAATGAATGCTGGAGATACTTTCCAAAGAGTAATGAATATTTATTTCTCAGAAGAAATAGGTTTCTTCATTGTGATATATCTTGATGACATCACAGTCTAGTAAAAAACTGATAAAGAACATCTTGCCCATCTGAGGAAGGTCTTTGAGAAATGCAAAAAGTATGGCTTATCTTTGAATCCCAAGAAATCCTTATTTGACCTCCAAGAGGGAAATATTTTAGGCCACATCATATCTGAAGAAGGGATCAAGATTGACCAAAATAGGATTGAGGGAATATTGCAAATTAGTCACCCAAGAAATATCAAAGAGCTGCAATATTTTATTGGAAAGATAAATTTATTATGAAGGTTCATACCAAACCTTGCAGAACTCCTGAGAAACATCACTAACATGCTCAAGAGAGAATCAGGAGTCAAATGGACCATGGAAGCAAAGCAATATTTTGACTTGGTGAAGCAAGCTCTTACACAAACACCGGTTCTGATCAACCCTGATTTCACCAAGGATTTCTTTATATTCTCCTTTGCATCTGAACACAAAATGGCTGTTGTATTATTGCAGAAAAATATGAAAGGAAAGGAGCAACCCATAAAATTATTTATCCAAGCTCTAAGATATGCACCTCTGAAATACAATATCATGGAAAAGCAGGATTTTTCCTTAGTCAAAGCACTAAAGGATTTCAAAGTCTACATTCTGCATTCACACATCATTTCATTCGTGCCTCACACAATGGTTAAAGAAATCCTGACACAAGATCCTGATGGCAAAAGAGGTAAGTGTGTTTCTGTCATCTTGGAATATGACCTAGAAATCAAGCCCGCCAAGTTAATCATAGGACAAGGACTGGCTAAACTGATGGCTGAGACAAATTTTCAAGCACTAGACATCAATATGATTCACTCACTGGATGAAAAAGAGGATCTGGTGACTCCATCTATTGAGGAAGCATTACTGAATTCTCCATGGTATGCAGACATATTGTATGTGCTTTTTAACTTAAATGTTCCTCTTGGTTTGTCCAAAACAAAGGCCAGATTCTTGAAACTAAAAGCTATAAATTTCTGCCTTCCGGAAAAAGTTTTATATTGGAAAAATTCTGGTGGTGTATTGCTTAAATGTTTGCCTGAAGAAGATTCAGATAGGATTATGCATGAATTTCATGAAGGAGAATGTGGAGGTCACCTCTATTGGAAGACCGCTGTTAATAAGATCCTTAGAGCTAGTTTCTATTGGCCTACCCTCTTCCAAGACATCCACAAAATGGTAGTTGCATGTCATAAATGTCAAATTTTTGAGGGAAAGAGAAAGTTGTTGCCTTTGCCATTAAAATTGATTTATGTTGAGGCTCCTTTTCAACAATGGGGTCTAGATTTCATTGGAGAAATCCACCTTCCTCCTCTGCCTAGAATAAATGGATCCTTACTGCAACTGACTATTTCACTAAGTGGATAGAATCCATTCCTTCCAGGACTGCCACTGACTCGGTGATTATCAAATTCCTTGAAAACAACATTCTATCTAGATTTGGTTGTCCTAGGAAAATCATTACTGATAATGTTGCTGCCTTTAAATCCAAGAAAATGGTGGATTTCTGCCACAAATATCACATTAATTTGCGACATTATACAACTTATTACCCTCAAGGTAATGGGTTGGATGAATCCTCAAATAAGAGTTTGGTGAACATCATTAAAAAGTTGCTGGAAAAAATCAAGAAATCATGGCACAACAAATTGGTACATGCACTATGGGCAGACAAACTAACAAATAAGAAGTCAATTGATATGTCACCCTATCAGCTATTGTATGGAATGGATGCAGTTTCCCAACAACCTTGGGAGTGCCAGTAATAAAGCTCATTCAAGAGGTGTAGACTGAAGAGAATGATATGCAAGGAAAAATAAACCAAACTATTCAGCTACAACAAACTAGAGAAGGAGTATACAAAAGAACGCAGTTGTTACAAGAAAACATCAAGAAACTCTTTGAAAAAAGAACCAAGGCAAATGATTTTAGCATTGGAGACAAAGTGTTGAAGTGGGATTCAATAAGAGAGGACAAAGGCAAGCATGGAAATTTTGATAACCTTTGGAAAGGCCCATACACCATTCATTTTGCAAGAGGTAATAATGATTTTTTCTTACAAGAAATGGATGGAACAGAGTTATTTGGAGGTCCTGCCAATGGCAGGATGCTGAAACATTATTTCAGTTAAGAATTTCAGTTTAATTTTTCTTCATTGAATATAACATTGCTTAAACAAAAACCTCATAAAATTTGATAAAAAGAAAAGGAACAAAAAAGAAGAAAAGAGGGCAGATGAAAAGAAAAAGGTAAGCCCCATACCAAAAAATGAATATTTCTGAAAGTGTGCAAGTCAAATGCCACTACTTTTTGAAAAGGTCTTGTTCAATCATACAACTTAAACATGATTGAACAAATTTTGAATTTTTGTTGATAATTTAGAAAATGAAGATTTTCCAAATTGTTTAAACTTGGCTTATCAGTAGATAGGTAGAAAAAATACATTAGTTCCAAAGCCTCATCTGAAACCAATAAGGAAAGTGAGGGATAGGTGATTAATGAAAGATTCAAGACCAAAGGCCTCAATTTAGTTTACTTTTTGCAAAATAATGTTGTGTACAACTTGTCCAAAAATGCCACAATTCATGATGATCAAACTGCTTAATCTTGATGCATTCATGCTCTAAATTTCATGTTTATAGTTAGTGAATAAAAATCTGTCAAAATTTTTAATATTGGCAGATAAGTAGTTAGGTAGAGAATAAAAGAGCTCATCAGTCTAATCTGAGCCTTTGGAAGTTATAAGGTTAGATTTAGATAGTTTACTTTCAAAAGAAAAATGATTTCAAGGGTTTGCAAGTCTAAATGCACCCAATAAATGAAGAAAAAATGTTAGAGTAGGTGATGGGTAGGCATAATTAATTTGCAGGAAGCATGTTTTTCAAATTTTAAAGGCCAAAGTCATAAAAAGTTGCAGCAGATCAACAATTACAGAAAGGAAATCATCCAAATACAAACATGCTACTGATCTAAAATGTTCTTGGCACCTCCTAAAGGAGCTTCCCTCCCCAGCTGGAGCCACTGTTAGTCTCATGTATTCTACAATATCACTAGATGACTGTGTATTTTTTATAGTCTGCTGAAAATAATATTCCCTGATTAACATTTATTTTCAAAAATCTCACTGCCTTCATTATTTCCCATTTAACCTATTCATTATCTCTCATTTTTCCTTTTTCAAATACCCTCATGATTCTGAAAACCCATTTTTACCTTAAATCCCCTCATTTAGCCTTGCCCCTTTCTTAAAGCCCTCTTTCCTATGCTAAAACCCCATTTTTCTCACTAAAATCCCTTCCCCTTCACTCATTTTCCTCTATTTTCATTCAAAACAAATGTAAAAACCCTTTTTTTACATTTTTTTGAAATAAATTATCCCGGGACCCACTCATTTTAAATAAACCCTGTTTATTTAAACACCTGGCCCCTTATATGTTTAAACCCCTCGCTTTACACCTTTACCCTCTGTGTCCATATAACCCTGGCCCCACCTTATGTTAAGCACCTCCGCTTTAATATAACCCGGGCCCCACATTATAAAAGCCCCGCGCTATATTTAAACCCGCCATCACATATAAAGTACCAGTCCCACCTTCCTAACTAACCCACGACCCATTCTCACCCGACCACCGTCAGATCTCCGCCT
This sequence comes from Pinus albicaulis, assembly GCA_034641835.2. Classification (NCBI taxonomy): domain Eukaryota; kingdom Viridiplantae; phylum Streptophyta; class Pinopsida; order Pinales; family Pinaceae; genus Pinus; species Pinus albicaulis. Next base: position 798,986,951 of record CM076581.1, read on the forward strand.
CCCGATCCGACGGCCATCGCACCCTATCGCAAACCCAGAAGCCCGAGGTTTAAAACCTTTGGGGCTTGAAAAATAGGCAGTTTTCACACCCCTCCCCGCCGCCACACGTCACCCCCACAATTTATCGCATACCCCCCAACCAATACCACTAACTGCTTATGCGCCGTGCGAAAACCACAAAACCACCTTCCCGCCCAAAACGAAACCATCGACCCCTTTGACATATTTTTAAACCCTGTGCTGTAGTGGTAAATTCCCGAAACCTCTATGCTAACCCATGAAACATTTCTAAAAGACCCAGAGGGCCACAACCAAACGCATAAACCAAAAAGGCTCCAATATCTGGACTCTGTCCACAAATTTTCCTACTACCTGCAAGCCACCATTGCTCCCCACCCCGCGGGATCCCGTTTTTATTAATAATTATTTTAATTTTGTAGGTGATCAATGTATTAGAAAATGCAATAATCATATTGCATTTCTAAAGTTCCAAGGATTGTTTAAAATAAGCTCTCTGGGTGATGATCTAGAAGCCTTATTTATCAGAGGATTAGGAGTGCAAGAAAAATCAGAAGCAGCAACGGATCATGGTCAATCAGGATCATACAGCGAGGTGCCTCCAAAAGATAGGGTAAAGTAAAAGGAAAATTTTTACAGTGGTTGCATAGGCAAAGATGAAGACAATTGAAAAACACATTTGTAGAACAGTGAAAGGTAAACGGAATAACATATCAGTCAAAAGTTAAAGTTCAAAGACAGAGTGAGAAAACATAATTAAGGAAAAGACAAATCAGAGGTTAAAGACAAATCCGAGTTTAAAGACAAATCATAAACGAATCAACGAAGAAGACAGAGCCAAATGACAAGGCCACTCAGCATTTAACTCTTCCCAATCACATTGGCCACCTAGAGCCATATTTTGATTTAATACAAGCTACCTCAGTTAATGTTTCAGTCAGAGATATTTTAGCAGTAGTTTAAAAGTTATTTTAAAGTTATTGTTTCAAGGAAAATAAGTCAAAGATATTTTAAAGTTAGCTCAGCAGTAAATTAGAAAGTTATTACTACAGTAGGTCAATTAGAGATATTTTGGCATTGGGCCTTGCATGGTCTCTATTGTCAAACATCATTTACTCTGTAGTAAATACAAATCGGTGACCCTAGATTAGGGCAGCCTCCTCATCTGCAGTTAAATACTGCATGTATTGTTCATTATTATTGTTGGTTGGTTGGTTGCTAAGTTGGATTTTGATCAAACTCTGAGTTGCAAAGATTATTGCACTGGAGCATTGTTATTGTTTTTGAGTTGGACATCAGTAATACAAGCACGTTCATAGGATTATTGAGCTATGTTAATGGTGATGTTATCACTCTTTTGTTAATTTTTTCTCCTTTGTGTTCCATATTGTACATCAATTTCTTTGATAATAGAATAGAAATTTTAGATTGAGATATGCTGTTTGGGCACCTTAACTCTGTTTGTTACTATTATCTTTATGTTTTCCTCTGCAAAGTATAGCTAAAGAATTCAAAGGTGTTCTTCTCTTAAGCTTTACCTAGCTATTGTCTTGAGGTTTTCTTAGTGAAGTTTAACTAAAGAATTCAGAGGTGTTATGCTCTTTAGTTTCTCCTAATTTATTTATCTCAAAGACCTTCTTTGAAGTTTAGCTAAAGAATTCAGAGGTGTTCTGCTCTTTAATTTCAATGAACTGTTATCTTGCATGTTTTCTCTGTCTGAAATCATTCCTAAAGAATTCTTAACTGCTCTTTAGTATTACTGGATTGTTGTCTTAAGGTTTTCTTAGCAAAGTTTAACTAAAGAATTCAGAGGCGTTCTGATCTTTAGTTTCTCCTAAACTATTTATCTTAAAGGCTTTTCTTGTTAAACTATAGTTAAAGGATTCTTAATTGCCCTTTAATTTTACTGAATTCACAAACTTGCTGTCATTTCCTATTCATCTTACCTAAGAACATCCATTTGATATAGTTAGCTTGCCCTATGAAAATCCTTGAAGAGTTGATGTACAATTTAAACCTTTTATGACTCCATAGCCCAATGGATTAAGATTCCCACACTCTATCAATCCAACCTACAATCAATCAATAAATCAATCAAAACAAACAACCCCAAACTTCATAACTAGACTAAAATTAGAAAAACATAAGCATATAGATAAATCATTTAATCATAAGCACAGAGAGAGCCCTCTCTGAGCCCAGGAAGGCTAGGTCCTTGGACTCCAAAGTGGTTTGATGCGGTTCCCTGCTAATTTTTCTTTCCAATCTTACAAATTACAGAGAGCCAACACCTTCTCTGATACATCGTCTCTTACGCAATCCGGTCATCCCCTTCCATGTAGTCACTCACCTTCCAAGTTCACCGGCATACCTTATCCTGACCAATCCATCCCTTTGCAAGGATTCCTCGCATCAGAAGATACATAAACCAAGGCATATACCTGCATCAAACCATCATAATGGTCATAACATGCTCATGGAAATCAATGGACACTATTAGGTACGAGTGTCCCACAATGGCCTGATCCTGAAGTGGTTTACTTTCATAATGCTGCATGTTCCAATTACTTTTGTTCTTGAAGTCAGTTTCAAGCATCCCAAACCAAGCATTTCCATGCTTTCATGTACTAAGCACATAATCCCATTAGACTCAAAACAAATTGAAATAAACTCAAATCATACCTCATTGGTAGCTCGTCAATAAGGTACACTTTCACTTCTGTTTACTTCTTTTCACACAAGCCAAACTAGCTATTTGATCAAATCATCATGTATAAACATATCACATTTAGTTAGCTCAAAACACAACCATCATAATTTAAAATCATGAATCGCATGAAATCACCATAAACCATAATCATAAATCACATGTAACACTATAAGGAAAAGACCCTCTAGTGGAGGTTATAAAGGAAGTTTTTAGTGTTATAAAATTGGCAAAAATTGTCAAAAAAACATTTGTTACAACATCCGTTTTTGGTAACGGAGGTTTTGGCGGAGCTTCTAATAGAATTTCAACATAACTAAAAAAAAATAGGTGGCCGAAGGTTGTTACAGATGTTTTTCTCATCGGTGAACTATTCAGGTGTCAATGCACCGATAATTTAAACATACCAAGCACCGAGACTGAAAACAATTTTCTGACGCTGCAGGGCGTTTAGCAACGACCTGGTGCGTGTCAGCTAGAAAATCATGCCAGGCCGGTGGAAGGTGCATGCATCGAGCCGTTAAGGTGTAAAACCACACCAGGACCTGTAGGTGATACAATGCACCAAGCCGTCAAGTTATAAAAATGCATCATCATGTTAAAGGAAAACTGCACTGGTGCATGCAACACCTATCAGACCACCTGAGTGGTAGTCATCGATAAAGCGCATAGGGCGCTCTAATTGGTATTTTTATTTGTGCGGTTCCCATAGGCTGTAGAAACGCACCAATGCTCAGTATAACACAAATGCACCAGTGCGCAGTGTAACACAAAAAAACTGAGCGTTCTAATTGGTATTGGTATTTGTGTGATCCCCGTAGGTCGTAGAAACACACTTGGATGCATTATCATACAAACGCACCGGTGCACAGTAACCAACACGCACCGGTGTTAATTTTGCATTTTTTAGAAACATCGACTTGTGACAGTGCAATTATTGTGACTTTTTAAAATTCATTATTCATCAAAAGTCGACACATATCTTATAGCAATATTCATATCAGTTAAATTTTTATTAGTGCATTTGAATGTGATGTTTGGATTAATTAGTTATATCATATCATCGAATTTCACATCTCTTTATTATAATATTTAATCATCCATATATTTAATCAGTGGTGTAAAATTTTACAGCGACAATGGAGAACACAATAGAATAAATTAAAATGTATTTTATTATATATATATGAATAAGACACTCTTTGTCATAAAAAATGGGGCAGTTATTGGTATCCCTATGTCTTTCAATTGGGACACTATGTCCATTATATTAAACAAAATGTTTGATTTGACAGACAAATATTTCAAAAAATACAATGCCTTGCTTTGATATCCAAACATATTGATCATCATTCTTCGCTTGAACTGTTGTCACTGCTCGAGCTACTTCCATGACTTGGGTTATTTTGAGGAATGTTTTGTTCATGGTGTTGATTGTTTTCTTCTTCTTCAACTTCCATCTACAAACATAAAAATAAACTGTAATGAGTGTATATACATTGGTGAGAATAATGAAAATTTCAATATTAAATAATATACGTCAATGTAAATCGAAAATAAATGTACCATAGCAAGAATTGACTTGTGAACTATAAATATTCTTTCAAAATCAAATTTCATGCCATATTTCAACAATTCATTTGTCAGCGCAGTTCCATACTTTATTTCCTGCAATTTTTATACCCCATAACAAATCATAAATTTAATATAAAATATTTTTTTGTTCTATTAATTATAGACAGAGCTAAGTAAAACAAGATTGATAGATGGTTACAAGTTCCACAATTAATTTATAATATGCCAACATATACAGACAACCCATATTTAACCCATTTTCAATCAATTCGTCTGATGGTTATTCTTCGTATGTTAGCACCTATTTGAAGACATTCAATGATGATTGTTGTAAAAAATCTTAAAATATACAAAAATGAAATCTAGTTAAATTTTTATGAGGAAGTACAATTACTCACAAACTTAGATATCAACCCTTTTCTTCCTTGTCGTCTTGTTTTATGTGCTGAATGGGTTCCATTTTCTTTTCTTTTCTGCAAGAAAATACTTGAAAATTAATATTTAATGCTTAATGGTTTATTTATTGTACATAATCAAAAAATTCAATGATTACATATTAAATTTGAAGCACGTTGTTGTTGAGATGGCTCCTCGCGCAATGCAATTATGTCCATTTCTTTGACTATCTCCTTGTACACCTTTTTGGACATTCCTATTAGTATATTTATGATATCAGCTCGTTCATTCTTTGAGATTTTCATAATCTTCCTTAAAATGTAATATGACAATAAACTATTTAATTTTTATATTGATATATGAAAAGTAAATGTAACAAAAGTGATATTTATAAATGATTACTTTCTAGTAATATATAGATATAATTCCAAGTATGTACTTTTTGGGTGGTAGTCTAGGAGATTTTACCTAGCGGAGCTCTACACCAGGCTGACCACCATGACTTAGGGTTTGGATGTTTCCACACAGGCTGCCCCAGACAGACTCCCCCCCCCCCAGACTGTTAGGCTGCGATCACTCTCTTGGTTAGCCTTGAGGCTCACCTATGACAGAAACCAGTGGGGGGACCGCTGCTCCCCCCATCACAAGCCAACCTCCCATAGGGGCAGTGGCAGGGGTTCATACTGACAATCAACAACACTCTAGCCTATCTCATGACATCTCAGGGGTGTCTCCCACAAAACAGTATAAAACTACATCAGCAACAGAATAAGCGAACATCAAGTCAACAAAATGCATTCCGAAGAACCCCAAAAGAACAATGATCGAGCTCCCTGCACATCACATCAATGAAAGAATGCAGTTCATGAAGGATCATGCGTTGATAGGCAAGTTCATGGGTTTCTGGCCCACTAAAAAGTCCCTCTGAGGATGGATAACTTCCAAATGGAAACCTAAGGGACATATTGACCTTCAACTGTGTGCTAAAGGCTTCTTCAATGTGATCTTTACCTGTAGTGAAGAAAAAAATAGGATCATGGATGGAGGACCATATTTCTTCAACTCCGTGGGATTATACCTCCGACACTGGACGAAGCAGTTCAAACCTGACAAACAAGATCTTACTTGGGCCTCGGTCTGGATTCAGCTCTACTCCCTCCCCCAGGACTACTGGGATGAGCTGACCCTCAGAGATATAGGCAACACCCTAGTGGAATTATTCAAGACATCAGAGGAAACAGAGATCAACCGTTGTGCATCATATGCACAAATCTGCGTCTACATGGACATAGCGGAGTCGCTACTAGGCGAGGTAGTTCTGCTGCACGAAGACTTTGAATGGATACAAACTGTAGATTATGAGCATGTTCCTTTCATATGCTGGAGGTGTCACCAACATGGGAATCTATTTAGAGATTTCCCTCTAAACAAAAAAGCAAAATTGCCCACATCCTAGGCTTCTCCATCGCATCCTTACCCTCCAAATACCTTGGAGCCCCTCTCACTGACACGACCATTAATCACTCCTCTTGGCAAGCTCTGTTAGACAAAATGGAAACCAGACTATCCAACTGGACCCATCGTACTCTCAATATAGCAAACCATTTGGTTCTCATCAAAGCAGTACTGCAGTCCCTCCCCATATACCTCTTCTCGGTACTGGTAGCCCCCAAATGGGTCCTCAAGGCCATGCGCAAATTGCAGAGAAATTTCCTATGGGTTGGTACCAAAGAGAAAAACAAATGGGCTTTAGTCAACTGGAAGGAAGTGTGTAATCCAAAAAGTCATGGGGGGCTAGGGCTGCGCGACCCTGAGCACAACAACAACATCATGGGAGCTAGTATCTGGTGGAAATGGGTCTCCAACCCCCACACACTGTGGGCTAACCTGTGGGCAGCCAAATATGCTCGTTCATGGCCGAAGGAGGACCTTATCAGATTAAAAATAGAGCTGGGAGGATCCCAATTTTGGAAAGCAGCAAGCAACCAAAAGCAGATGATACAGACCCACAACTTCTGGGAGATACGCAACAGCACTCAAGCTAGATTCCGAGAGGACTCATGGCAGCAACTGCCAAGACTCTCCTCCATCTTCTCGAGACCATTATGGAGTACAGATTTATAGGCAAGGCAAAGGAAGATTGTACAGGATTTCTGGACCGATGACACCACTCAAGGATATAGGAATTGGCTACATACAAATAGATGACAAGATGACTGGAACAATGAGAGTCACATAGACATCTGGGAGGAACTAAGCACTAAAAGAAAAATCAAAGCACAGCCAGGACCTTACATCCTTCTTTGGGGTCACATGCCAAGTGGAAACTACTCCACCAAGGAATCTTACAACCTCCTACATCAGCAGAACCCAGATTCAACCAATCTCATCTGGAAAAAGATATGGTTGGCCAAACTCTGGCCCAAATTAGCCACCTTTTTATGGTTACTCAGTAAACGACGCATGCTCACATGGGAGAATATTTTGAATAGAGGGTTTGTAGGACCCTCCAGATACCCTCTATGCTAGGAAAACTTGGAAACCATCAACCACTTGTTGGACCAATGCCCTACCTCTAATGCCATATGGGAGAGAATAACATTACTATGCAGACGTACCAACAGAGAAAGGGGCAACATCATCAACACCATCAGGAGTTGGACAGAAAATCCTTACTCCAACAACCTCCTGAACAGACTCTGGCAGATAATTCCGGGCACTCTTATCTGGAACATATGGAAGGAAAGGAACAGTCGAATCTTCAAAGACAAAGTATCCACCTTAGAGCATCTCTAGGTAAGGATACATGGAAACCTCACTGAAATAATGGCCCTAGATGCCTGGATCAAGAAGGATCTCCACACCTCTACCGCGGAGTGTCACATATGGAACAACTGGCACATGAGCATAAATACCCCCTGGACATCAACCCAAAGAGCGTCGGTAGAACCCCTGCTCCTAAAAAATGGAAGCCCCCCCCAAATGGATTCTTCACATGTAATTTTTATGGCGCTTCCAAAGGAAATCCTGTAAAAGCAGGATTCAGAGGTATTCTCAAGAACTCTCAGTGCGAGCCACTTCAGATTTACTATAGTAATATTGGGTGGGATAGCAACAATTCTGTGGAGCTTCAGGGGCTCATCCAGGGTATCTACATAGCTATTAAGTTTCACTATTTCCCCCTGGAAATGGAGGGAGACTTGCAAATCATCGCCATGGTGGCCACAAGAATTCTCCATGGTAATAATTCCACAAAGGTATCTACCAGTTGGAAGCTAGCCCGTTGGCTCAAGCTTCTGGAACAGCTGATACACAATCACAAAGCCATTAATTTTTTCCATGTGCGAAGGAAAGCAAATTCAGTTGCGGACCTCCTCGAGAACAAGGGGGTGGAAAGCCACAAAGAGTTGTATCATTCCAACGTCACCCAGGCAGAGGATGATTCTTTAAGAGAATGCAATACTCTCATTCAAAAGGATCTACTCTCCCCAGATACGGGTGACAACAGGAGTACGAACGACAATCGCCTCTCCCACGCCCATGAGGACGAAGATCTGCAATGCAAGTCCTCATCCGATGTGGATCCTCAAGCTAGTAATCATTCGCACGAGATGAACGAGATAAGGTATGATGAAGAAACGCTTGGACAATGTCACCCCCTCCAGGGTACCTCTCTGCAACAATCATCATAAATGATTACCTGGATTGACACACAGATCGACCATAACTCTTCACTCGAGCCCACTCATGAAAACGGTTATGGCACACAACTATGTGCGAGGCACAATAAGGTTCTACCCCTTTGCATGTGTCATAGGCCATTTAAAAGGAAGGCTCCTCAACAAAAAGAGACACACAATCAAATCATTCAATTTTATTTATTGATTATGTTCTGGCCCTCATGCACACCCAGTCTACTGTGCATCCCTCTCCCTAGAGCTTCGCTGCGCAGAAAACCCTGGGCTACGATTCATCCAGCCTACGCATCTTACCCAAGCTCCATTTGTCCTACCAGTCACATAAGCCTACGTGCACCCATTAGCCTGCGCCCCTTGACACGCTTCCCCCCCAACATTCCCCCCTGTCCTCTTGTGCTTCTCCCCTGCTTCGATCCTCCACCCCTGCTCATCACTCCCCCAAATCCGTCACACCTCTTCTTCAGCTGACCATGGTGCCATGGTTGCATGAAAGAACCATCCATGGAGGGCATAGAGGAGAGCTCCCCGGTCGTTACCACCTTGGGACGGATAATCACCTGGAGTCCGTTGAAGGCCTTTACTCAGGCAGTTATGCTAGACAGAGCCCCGAACCTGATCAGGAGGAGGAGGCCCTCGTGCAGGCTTCGCAGAGAGGCAAAGGTGGACCTCAGAATCCCACCATTGCGCATTAGGCGCACCTCCCACCTCACAATATAGAGCCTCTTCCGGCTCAGGAGGATGAGGGAGATGATACAGATGTTTGGATTATGGATTCTGAAGGTACTTGGACATGTGTCCCTTTCGCAGAATACCCGGTGGCTCCCATCGTCTATGCACTGGTCCCCAAGACTACGCGTCCACCCACTAATACAAAGGAAGTGGTTGCATAGGTGTACATTTTCTCCATAGTGGAGGAAGAGCCAGACATTGATGATGAATCCGAAGACTAAGGACTGCGAAGCTGCTCAGTTCTTCCTTGTTTTTTTTCATGTTTGCTATTACCATGGAATTTCAAGTTATACTTATGCTTCTGCATATTTTGTAATTTCGGGTTACTCCAGTGCTTTTTCTCATTTTGTAATTTCCTGTTTCAAGTATTTTCTGGGTTGGTTTCCTCCACAGAGGCAGCTCCGTAACTGTGCAACAAAGGCTGGGATTGGTTAAGCGTAGCTTACCAACCCAGCCTGTAGCATATGTACTGTTTCTATTTCGAATTAATATAGATTAGCCTAATTTACCAATATATATATATATATATATATATATATATATAATTCTAGAAAAAAACATTTAAAGGAATATTACTTTTTTATTCCTTTTTTTTGTACATTTTTTCTATTAAAATTCTCACATGTCCCATTGACCAATTCTCTGGAAACTCATCCTATAGTTTAGATAAAATTTGGTTCTTGGAATCATTGGATTGATTTTTGTATTGTAAGTGGAAAGAACATCTATACATTCATTCCACTAGATCCCTCAAAGTTTTGTAAAAGATTTTCCCCCTTTCGTTAACCTCTAACACCACTCGAGATGAGCTAAGGAGAAATTCATTTTCATTTGCATGTTCTATTTTTTTTCTTTTCTTAGAGCATCATTCATTTTCTTCGTTGTTGGTTCCTGTAGAACATTAAACATATGTGAATTAATAGATTGTTTGAAATATGTTATCTAATATTTTTAAGTATATTATTTATGAAAATTAAAAAAAGAAACTCATATTGGATTGATAGTATTTTTTCATTCAGTTGATTCATCCTTTTGCAAATTTTCCATCAAGCTTTTACGCTCTTCTGGTCTTAGATCAAAAATAATATTATCGAGCTTTGTCATTTTATGGCTTTGCATGATACACAGTAAACAATATATATTAGTTAAACTTACATATAGTTCAAAAATAATAATTTTTGTAAATAATTTACAAAGAACTTCCATTTTTTGCTTTTCTCGATGTGCTATCAGTATTTTTGTTACTTGATCTCTTTTCAACCATTTCTTTATCAATATGAAACCTGTACCATACCATTCATTAATATATTTTATAAATAAATCACAAACTTTCAAGTAAAAAAAAAACTCAAGAAAATGGTGCGCCTTTCAAGCAGCACGCACCGAAGGCGGTGCGACATGTTCTTATAAACGCATCACCAAAACAGTAGAAACACCATATGATGCTCTCTGTTAACAAGGAGACCCAGTGCATTATATGTTAACCAATGCACCAATTAACGCAGAAAAATTAATAAAAATACTCTAGTGTTAGTTTTTGTAGCATAAGATGTTGGGGAGGAGGCAGTGCGACATGCTCTTATAAATGCACCGATAAAATAGTAGAAACACCATACGATGCTCTCTATCAACAAGGAGACGTGGTGTGTTATATGTTAACCGGCGCACCAATTAACACAGACATAAATTAATAATTTTTTTTTAATCAAACAGTACGTGCGCGGTGCGGTATAATAAAATAGCGCACCGGTGCGCTATAATAAAATAGTGCACCGATGTGCTATTTTACACAGGGCGCACTGATTAAAAAAATCTATTTTTAAAAAAATCATGCAAGGGCCGACATGGATTGGGATCCAAGTTTGTAAGTCGTCCCGTGGGTTAGATGTCATACGCCTATATATAGAGCAATACAAACCCTATAAATCTAAAATGAAAATCCTTTATTGTGAAGTCACATAAATAAGAAGAAGCAAGGGCAGAAACAAGAAGAATGAAGGGTTTAGCATAAGAATGGACTTTTGTTTGTTTGTTTTTTTTTTTTTTTTGAAAATGGCAGTAAAATTTAAATGCTTTACTATGCATGTATTAAATCAAACAAAAACTGTAAAAAAACAATTATTATAGTAAAATTTAACATTTTTACTATACTACAAGGTTTGAATCACTAGATGTTTGAAATTATGATTCTCTGAATAGTGTTGTTGTTCGAAAGTATTTTGCTGCTCCACAGTGCTCTCGTGCTTTCTTGCTCCAGGTATGTTTCTCGTGCAAATCTCTCCTTGAATTTTTTTCAAAAATAATGAAATAATGAATAGTTTTTACTATTTAAAGAATTTTTTTATGAAATTATATTTCCGAAAATAATTTGCTGCTGATTTTTCGATTTACCGTTTTTTTTCACTTTAAAAATTAAAGTTGCGTTTTTTTTTTTTTTTTTAAATTTGCGGATATTCGATGCGTTTGTTATCTAACCACACCGGTGCGTCAATTAATAACACAACACCGATGCGCAATAACTAAAACGCACCAGTGCGTTTAACTGTACATTAGCCTCGATAACTATAAGTCCATTTTTAAGGCACCAGAATTACTTTTAGGTATGTACACCAAAATTTATTGTTGATTTTGCTCAAATGCAGGGGGAAAATATCATAATTATATCAAATGGACAATTCTTCAATATCCAGCTCGTTCCATAATATTTCTCAGATTCCATCACAGATTTCTTCCTATCCATCTCGAGACGTAATATTTTCTTTAGATTCTATTTATATTTTCATTATTTAATTGATTTTTTTATTTTTATTTATTTATTTTTTAATCCATGCCAATCTGCTAAATAAAATTAATGTATACAAATTTGCAGGTTCATGCAGATTCAGAATCGAGTTCAGATGCAGAAAATATTCAAATAGATCCAAAACGTCGGAAGCTCTTATCAGGAGAAGGATACCGAAAGGCGCATTTGGTAGAGGAAAATGGACAGCCGCATCACTCTGACAATTGTAACATTGCATCTTCTAGCCATAATCCTAGGACAATGATAGTAATAATAATTGTTTGGTATATTAATTTAATTATTTCAACGTCAAACCAGTTAATCATGCATTGTCAACGTGCTTACTAATTGATATAACATATTTTGTACTAATCATGTTCAAATATATATTTTTAAATTGTTAGGATTCTAGTGATGATGAGCGACCTACCTACCATCTTCCATTGCACCCCACACCAATGTCAAATCGAGAGAAGGCTGAATTAAGAGAGAAACTCAGAGATGAACGATACCAAGAATGGTTGAATCAACCACCTATTCAATTCCCACCACGTCTAGATTCACCAATTAGGAATGACTACAACAATAGCAGTTCTTCACAAGCTGGCAATGGAGGCAATCGAATAGAGGTTGGTATGGATGATTAATTAAGGGATATGACTGCCATGGAGACAATGTTGTTAGATGCATTCCAGAATGATGATTAGCAAGGAGATGATGCTCATATCGCTGATACCTTTTTCGAAAGCCTTAAATTTGCTTCCACCACCCCTTTCTTTGGACCTAGCGGTTAGTCAAAGTCTACCCAGTTGCGGACAACGATGTTACTATACAACTTGAAAGCAAATTTTGGCTTATCAAATGCATGTTTCTCGGATTTTTTGAGGTAACTGACCATTAAGTCCTCCCTTATATTTTGAGAAATATAATCACACAATGAACATTACAAATGGTCAATTTTATGAACGTTAATAATTATATCGGCATTAATGTACATTTAATATTTTCCATGCCCAACTATAGGTTATTCAAAGATAAGGTTATTCCGAGTGGTACTGTCTTGCCCGATAGCTGCGAAGAGGCAAATAAATTATTGAAAATGTTTAATGTAACTCTTGAGAGGGCAACATTAGACAATTGATGTCAATTTGTCATTACCCAATTCGATGTAGTTCAATAATATTCATTTGGTCAAATCAACGTTTTCCAAATCACAACAGTTTTATCCTTGAGTAACAAGGGAAATTTGATATCCACCTGCCAACATATGAATGAATTAGGTAGTTTTAGGTGCGATTCTCATTCCTGTATACTTGTAATTCACAACAAACAAATATATGAAATCAAAATTTGTGGCATTGAGCATGATTCATTCGTGGAAGTAGTCTATAACCTGTATTTTTTTTCGATGAAATTTCTCTTGGCAATAATTCTACTGATTCAGTGATTAAGATAGATTTCGAGCCAGATTTTTTGTTTTCTCTGCTATTGAGTACTAGCTGTATAGGGATTGAATTGAGATATGGATTTTAGTTTTGCAACCAGAGCATGATTTAATGATCTAAGCAAAGATCTTAGGTGAATATCAATAGGATTGGGATTTGAGATTTACCAATGCAGGTAAATCCCACATATACAGAACTCATGGTGCAAAACATCTGCGTGATATATGCATGAATTTCCTGTTCTTCACCACGAATACCTGCAAACAAAATACATAATTAAAATACATATTTTTAATACTTACAATTAAATCCATAATGATCATGAAATGTGGGTGGATATAGATCTCATAAAGCTTCATTATATCATGTTGGGTGGAACTCAAACCGAAAGAACCAACCAGGGCATCCCAAGACTAAACCACCTCACCCTCATAAAAAAGAAATCAGAATTTACCATGATCCACACACAATCACTAGGCCAACAGAAGCATGGATATCATCATATTCTCTTCATCTAAACCGTGAGGAATTTTCTTGTCTAATAGTCTCTCAGGATTTACCGCAACACACAGTCCAAATCAGGGGTCACTAGGCCCTAAACCGAGAGATATTGTCCAGGATTTACTATATATACCAAACCTAGGATTCCTAGGCCTAAATGGAGAGCAAAACAACTCTCATGCTTAACTACAATCCAAACCCGGATTACTAGGCCCGCCGAGGCAACACACTATCTGGATTTACCGCAATGCACAGTCTAGTTCAGGGATTATTAGGCCAGGTGTTATATCAATTCAGAAATCCACCTCACTCGATTTCGAATCCAGTCCGACAATCCAACTATACCAAAATATGATAACTGTACAACACCATGGCTATCCGGAAATATCAAGGTAAGGCTGAAAACACTTTCACACCTAGAAAAATACCATGCCAAGAAATAAAATAACCACATGCAATAGCATGCATGCCATATCTAGCAAAGAAAACATACATGAAAATTGATACCTGCCGATAATCCTATTGTAGCTGCTTGATTCCTGCTCCTCCTTGATGTCTTCCTCCTTCTTCTCGCTTTCTTCTCCTTTCTTGGTCCAGCGACAAAGTTCTCCAAGAAAAATCGAAGTGTCCAAGAGTGTGAGAGAGAGAGAATAATGAGAGAGCTCCATAAATGTGACCAAATCTTTCCAACTAATCCTCAAAAGTCTTTTTATTAATGGGGCCTCGATTTTCTTCATTTTCCATTATTTTCATAAATAAAATGAGAATTAATGCCACATGCCTTTCTAATTCCTTTTTCATTGCCTTTTCCAATTTCCTTTAGCCATAATAACTGAAATGAACACCTGCTAGGATGTTTTTCCCAACATTTAGCCTCGAATACGCGTCCCATCAACCATGATTATTATTTTTAAATTTTATTACATGGAATTTGCACCAGGGCTATTACAGAATCCTCCCCCTTGGGGGAACACCATCCTTGGTGTTCAATGAAACCTATAAAACTACAAAATTTTGAAACAAAACATACTACATATGGAGCTTTATAACACAACTCATTCAAGTATTTATAGTGACATCCTACTGAAAACATGAAAAACATACTGTGTATTGGAGTTTTATAACAAAACTCATTATGGTATTTAGAATAAAAATCACATTTTCTTCAATAAAAAAAAAATCACATTGTCTATGGAGCTTTATAAATCTAGCTCGATATAGTACTTATAATAATATACACATATAAATTTATGCATATTTTGTAAACCAAAAACTTAAAGGATACGATGTCTGCATCCACAGCAAGGGAATCTAGAGGCTCACACCTCCACGCACAAAGTAATACCAGGATTCACCTCCTTTCGAGGAAGTCCAAAATCCACTGGCAAAGTCAAATCTGCATCCAATGTCCAGTGCTATAATCCGACGTTATTTTACCCTTAGTGAACAGTTACCGGCTCATTGTTCCAGGGTGCACTCCCAATGTGCATATGATCCCATCTCGCAATGCTAATGACCAAAACAAATCCATCCCCGACATGATTCAATGTTGTAGAAAATATCTTTTGAGGCCATTACCTCAGCCATTTGTAGTTTTTGTACCAAAATTTTATATATTAATAAAATAAGGCTGAGATATTCTGCATGTTTATATTTTATATTATTCAGTTGCATATTCTATTTCCCATTTATGTTGTAAATGTTGTGGTTTAATTTGTGAAAATTGTTTATGGAGCTGACAGAATTTTTTTTTGATACAATTTGCTACTAAATTTATATTTAGAACACCATGCAAATCCTCTACCTCAGTAATACACAAGGAAGCCCAGCATTAAAATGGAAGGTAGACACGTCAGTACTAGTAAATAAGGTCAGGGTACCATAAAAAAGGGAATTTAGGTTAGTGGGATTAGCAAGGCAAGAGCACTCAATAAAAAAGAGCATGTAAGTGGGAGAGAAAAACATGTAACAAAGTGGGAGAGCCACCAACCATTTGCAGGTAGGTATAGCCTATCCAATTTTTAAACTTCTTCATCTGTCAGAAGTTAATTAATTTGGACAAATAATTTCATAGTTGTGCTTGATAGAAAATTTATATGCATAGTTTTTTACCAATGTGAAAGGAAAAACCGGTGATATTAGGAGCTACTGGATGCCGAGAATACATACAATACTTGATTTTAGCTAACAACACTCATGAGACATGCAAATAGAAAATGAAGTCCCCATGGATGGAAATTTACCCACCACAGATATCTTAAGAACTTCATTCTTGAAAGGGTTAAGGAAAACCAATGAAGACTAAGAATTGTTTTCAAAATATTTATGGCCAGAAAAATATAATATATAAACTTATGAACAGATCACATACAAAAAACTTGATCAGGACACCATGTTTTTCATTCTGTTCTAGTTTCCTTTCCTTTCTTGACACTATTATTTACATTGTTAAACATTTTATATACATAACAGGGTAGTCATATATTTTATCCCATGAAAAAATCTAGTCCCATTTCTCATTCTTTTTTCTCATTTATGGTAACACGATGTACAGATAAATTTCTATGCCCAGTGAATAAAAACGACAAATTAATGAAAACTTACTATATAAACGGTCAAAATAATGCACAAATCCTGCACTAAGCATCCTAGTAACAACATCATTAACTGTTTGCACAATAATGAAATGTTGATTATTTGATCAAACACTATTAACACCTAAAAAACTTCAAAACACAAGGCCAAAAGCAGTGCAATATCTGAGAATGGAAATAAAGATATGAAGAACACATTAATAGACTTTCTGATGATGGCGATATCTTCAAGATGAACAATGACATGGGAAAGGGCCTTTGGATGATGATTTATTGCAGGAGGACCTCTGAGAATTTTGATATCTTTCATCCATAGGAACATAGCCATAAATTGGACAAGATCCAAAATGTACGCCATACCACAAATATCACACCCCATAATGCCTTTAGAATTCCTGTTACATTCCATATGGGTAGTTTTCTTCGACTGTAGTGGTTAGTACGTGGTATAGTGGGCATGGATTTAGGCTAGCAATTTTTTCTGGTACAATCCAAGAATAGGGATATGAAAGGTATGCAGTCTATTATTCAAAGATGTATTTTAAGAATGACAATGGCCTCATCTTATGCTGATTTGTAATTGAACATATGGATTTTCCATAAAGGCAAGGAATCTTTTAGAGGTGGGGCAGCAGCCAACGAGGTTGTATAATTCTCAACAAAATCAAAACCATGGGTATAGAAGACACTGAGCTCTGGCACTATAACATGATTAACTATATCAAAGTTTTCTAGAGGTGTTGTTGATGCATTTTTTTTTGTATCTCTTCTGCAACCACCGATAAATCATAATCTCAACTCACCATTCCAAATCAAACTTTCTACTAAATTTATTCAAAAATTACATGAAAAAAATATGTAACATTTTTAGTTTTCTAGAATTTTCCAAAGAGGAAAGAGCCAAAGATAGAGCACACAAAGATGATAACAAATTTCCACTCCATCAAGGATATTGCAACAAAAACTTGTATCATCTCCAAGCATATTATAGCAAAGGATAGAGTCAAGAGATTGCTTGGATTTGGAAGAACAATGATGGACGTATCCCAAATGGAAGAACAATCCTTGGAAGCATGGGTTATCAATTTTCTTCAATGGCAAGGATTGTCACATTTTAGTCTCTAATATTGTATCTTTGACTATCCTCCATTAGAAATTATTTTTCCCTTTACTTGTAACACTAATTTTCATTCATTGTATATTACTTGTCTTCATTCCAAAGAATAAAAGGATGAAAGAATAAAATGAGAGAGAAAAGGGAAGATATAAATTATGGGAGATCCCTTGGTAACATAAAATTGTTGGTCCAACATCAATTTCTATTGGAAGACACTGTCCACATACCAGTAGAGTAGTGGAGAGAATAAAAATACAAACTAAATCATTGAATATAAGGCATAAGAGACATGAAATAGCGGTTTAAAAAACATTTTCTTCCAGTTAAAATCATCATCATGGAATATAAATTAAGGGGCTCTAAAATATATTGTGTACAAGCTGCTTAGATTACTGAGCTACAATAGAAAGAATCAATATACCATTTTAGTCGAATGCATAGGTAAATGTTCCTGTAACTTTGCACAAATTAGCATATGTTTGAACAATAAACTATAATTTCTGGTGTTGCATACAGATGAAGGATGAACTCCAGCAAATGTAGTGTATAGAGATAATTTGTCAACAGGTATGCTCATACCCTTTTAGTAATCAAGCATGTGTCAACTAGATAATACAAACATCAAACTATTACGGGGAAAATATACAAGGAAAAAAAAATACCCTAATTATAATAGTAGGCATTTAGTGGGTAAAGATAACCTATAATAGAAACATCAAACACATAGAAAATGAGGAAAAATGAAAAACAAAAAACACCCTAAGTTAAAATGACATGAAATAAATGCACACAAATATTAGTTTTTTAAGAAATCCTTTTTCTAGTTACTTGTAACACTAAATGTGCACACATGATAGTTTTTATTGTCATTCATTATATATTAATTGTATTCTTTCAAAAGAATAAAAGGATGAAAGAAGAAAATGAGGGAAAACAAGGAAATTGAGAAATTATGGAAGATCCCATGGTAACATGTATACACATAACAAACACATAACGAATTTCAACTTGTATAATCATCCAAAAAAAGTGACAAGTTCATAATAAATAGAGGGATGTTTGTGTTGTTAAATAATAAAGCCAGAGGGAAAGTTGGGAAGACAGAGGAAACCCATGGATACAAGAAAATTACAAAAAACAAAAGCTAAATAATTGTGAAATTTACGTGGCATCCAAGATCCCTAAGTCCCAAGATGCATTCACCATCAGTGACAACTATAACATGAAAACTCCTTTCATTCTGGTTCTTAAAAATTTCTAGGCTGTTACCTCTACCAAAAGCATACCCTCACAAGTTTTAATGTAGTGAAAAAAAATTAAAGGATAAGCCTTACAAAATAATAATTGGAACCTAGATAATTAAAAGGAAAGATTAAAAAAAAAGTATATATATAATGCATATACTTCTCTTTTAGCTGATGTAAGGACCCTGTGGATGTCTGAAGATTGACCCATATTTTTGACAAGATTTTCGAATATTGGGAGTTTAAAATATTGAAAGTAACTTTTCCACATTATTCACCAAGAATTTATAAAACAATCTTTCATTCCGCTCCTACCCAGAGAAATTGTGTCGCCTAGTAAGCTACTTTGTCAAACACAATTTATGCAATTTCCTTCCAGAAGTGTTATCCAACTAAGAAACTGGTAATAATAAATATATATGCTTCTATAGTAAGATAGATAGCTACATGATAACATATATAACATAGATAACAACCATATGCAAATGATGGCCCACAGGGTACTGTCACCAAAACCACTGGTGAAATTAGAGGGAAAACAAAAAAATGCTAAGACCATTTAAAGGGAAAAGAGAAAATATTCAGTCCATACTCGGGTTTGGATAAAACTTTGAATATTTCAATAGAAATACCTTGATGTCCATCAGTGACATGTATTTCTGCAATTATGTTTGATATTGGTGAATGTTTATTCATAAGCCTTTTTTCCTGTAAATATGTAACAATTCCAGTAAATATGTAATAATAGGTTTAGAAACCAATAGATAAATATCACATACAAGATAGTAATAATATAAAATGGAAAATAAAATATTGTTATTTCACTTCCTGTACTTTGCAAAGAGACAAAACATCCAAAATCACAATAAAATTTCTTTTGCTACTTTCAATAAGTGAAAGCATAAGAAACTAAAGAGCATTCACTGCAAATATCTAAATCTATGCAATTCCAAGAGGAAATAACTTGAAATTCTTGAGATCTACAAGAAGGCCGTAAAAGGCCACGAAGGTAGTGAGTATCTCTCTCCTCCTCACTGCACACTAATCCTTTGTTAAAAGCGGAAATATTTGTTGAAAAGTGACAACAATTTAAGTAAATAATGTAATTATTGGTAAATTTAGTTTATTATCGGTTAATCAGTTGTATAACGAGAAGTAATTATGTAACGAAGTATCCCATATAAATTAGGATAGCGTGATAGTTTTTTATGATGGAGAATCATTCTTGATTAATAAAGGTTTCCAATCCCTTGCCCCGTGGAGGTTTCCTTGACACAATGTGAAGGTTTTACCACATAAATCTTGTGTTTACTTGTGTGTGGTTCGATTTCCCATTCAATTTTTTCCCATATATTTCTTTTCTGATCAAATTTTTAATAGCTCCTAAGACCAACAATTGGTATCATAGCCTGAGAGACTGAGAAAATAAGCTAACGATGAAGAGTTTGGTCGTTTTGACATATGGGAAAAGTTGTGATGGAGAGAGCCCGTCGTGCAGAGAAAGAGAGGGCATAATTCAGTTGTGAACTGGAGCTCTCTCAATTAAGAACCGACAGAACGATACATGCATTGTCTAAACCCATCGTGAAAAGAAGGTGAACAACTGTGAAAGAGGCAGTCGCGGAATTTTTGCCTTACCTTTGTGGACAAGCAAGACTGAGCCGCCAGTTGAGGAGGTAGCTGCCGAAAACACTGTGTTTGATCCACCGTGCCACCTGTGAGATAAAAAAAATTGTGGAGCTGTTGATATGACTATTTGAGTTCGTTGAAGTAGAGTGACAGAGGTTCACCTATGGAGATCCGAATGTGGAGAGTCAAAGGGGTCAAAGAATACAACCACCACATTGTTCTGCATGAATGTTGAGGTAGGTTTAACACAGATTCCTACTATGAGAAGAGGAAGAAGTTTCCGAAAGAAGGGTTGCCTTTGCCGCTGGAGTCTGCATAGAGCATGGTAAATAACAAGGAACCTGCAAGCCTGACAAAGACCTTGGTGTTTTCGTGAAATGCCTCTGGTGACCGCGCTGTGTATGTGGGCAATTTGAAGAGGAGCCTATCCCTGTTTTGGCTGTGAAGGTCGATTGTAAAGAGTGTAAAGTGGGCCACTTATCCTACAGAAACCAACAGTGAAGCTGCTCGCTGGTAAAGCAACCGTTGGTTCCGCAAGACTGCCCAATCATTGAAGTTTGGAGCCAACCCATTGTCGATTGTGTGAACACTCACAGAGCCGGTTCGATTAGTAGAAGAACCCCATGTCTATAGTTGATTCATTGTTCTTTTTGAAAAATATGTCGGGTAATGTTTTTAATTGTTTAAAAAATAGAAATTTGAATTTATGTTTGGGCAGCGGTGAACTTGTTGAATGTAATAGGGTTTGGAGTTTTATGAAAATAATGAAAAAATAACAGAAAAAATTCATGGCTAGGGTTTAGGGTTTTTTAAACAGTAACAAAAAACTGGAACACATTTTTTTTAAGGAGAAACCCTAGAAATAAATCATAAATTTTTAAACCCTAGTTGAAAGAAGGGAAACTTGAAACTCTTTAAAGAAATCCTAGTTGAAGGAAAGAAGCCCTAGAAATAAGATTTGTAGGAAGAAATGTAAAAATGACGAATGCTAAATTCGAGGTGGAGAAGTTCATCGACAAAAACAATTTTTCTTTATGGAAATTGAAAGTTAAGGATTTTTTGGTGCAACAAGGGTTGCAAAAATCATTAGATGGGATGAAGAAGAAACCTGTTCGCATAACATATTTGGACTGGGAGGACTTGGATTATCGAGCTCTCAGTACCATCAAGTTATGCCTGGAGGATGAATTTCTCTTTAATATTGTTGAAGAGAAAAAAGTTATAGGTTTGTGGGGAAAATTGGAAACATTGTATATGACCAAATCATTAACCAACATAATTTATTTGAAAAGAAAATTGTACAGTCTTCGGATGAAGGAGGGTACAAAAATTGTAGAAAATTTAAATGTTTTTATTGCACTTATTTTCCAATTGTCAGATATGGAAGTTAAATTCAGGAAGAAGACAAAGCTATCACCTTGTTTTTTTCTCTTCCCGAGTCATGAGATCACTTCGTAACTTAAATTAGTTTGAGAACTATTGAGTCTTTGGAATTTAATTCGGTTGTGGGAGCTCAATCATTTTAAGAAGTACGGAGGAAGTCTAGTATTGAAACCTCTACACCAGAAGCCATGGTAGTCATAGGTCAGTCAAAGGAAAGAGGGGAGAAATCAAGGGGTTCTTCCAAATCAAAACCAAAGCACAAGAAGTGTAAAGCCAAATGTTGTTATTGCAACAAAATTGGACACCTCAAGAAGGACTATTGGAAATGAAAAGAGTCTGAAAACCAAAAGAAGGAAGCAAATAAAGTTCATTCAGGTATTATTGATGAAGTTTTATCTGTTGGAGTAGGTATGGTAAATGAAACTTTACATATTTTCAATGTCTCTCAAAATTATGAAAATTGGTTGTTAGACTCTAGTGTTCTCATTACATGAGTCCGAACATAAATTGGTTTACTTCATATGAAGTTATGAATGGTAGTTTTGTGTTTATGGGAAATAATGTATCTTATCAGACTGTTGAGATGGGAAATGTCAAAATTAATATGTATGATGATACAATTATAACATTAACTGTTGTTAGGCATGTACATGAATTGAGGAAAAAAATGATTTCTTTGGGAGTTTTGGGCTCAGATGGTTACAAGTTTACAAGTTAGAATGTAATGTTGAAAGTTTCAAAAGGTGCCCTAGTTGTTATGAAGGTAGAAAATATCAGAGATCTTTACAAACTCAAAGGAAGTACTCGGGTCAGTGAGGCAACAATTCTATCAGAGAAAGTGGAAGAAAGTAATCGCCTATGGAATTCGCTGTTGGGTCACATGAGCGAGAAAGGTCTTCAGGTAATGATGAACCACGATTTTCTTCCTGATTTGAAATCCTTGAAGTTGGATTTTTGTAAACATTTTGTTTATGATAAACAATCTAAACATAAATTTAAAACTGGAAGTCATAATAGTAAATAAATTTTGGACTATATCCATTCTGATCTTTGGGGACCATCTCCTATTGTATCTTATGGAGGTGCATTATACTTCTTAACATTCATTAATGGTTTCTCTCGGAAATTCTGGGTCTATATGTTGAAAAAGAAAGATGATGTTTTTAATGTTTTTAAATAATTTAAAGCTATGGTGGAAAATAAAACAGGAAAATCAATTAAAAGTTTAAGAATTGAAAATGACAGTGAATTCAATTCTTTAGGATTTGAACAATTTTGTAAGAATTAAGGGATTTTTATACATAAAACTATTTTTTATACTCCTCAGCAAAATGGCATTGTTGAATGTATGAATCAAACTCTCATGGAAAGAGCCAGAAGAATCATCAACAATGCTAACCTGCAAAAGGAGTTGTGGGCAGAAGCAGTCTCTATTGCTTGTTATTTAGTAAACATATCACCTTCAATTGTAATTAACTGTAAAATTACTGAATAAGTTTGGTCAGGTCATTCTTGTGATTAGTCACATTTAAGGATTTTTGGTTGTGATGCCTATGCTCCTATTCCAAAGAATCAACGTTCAAAATTAGATCCAAAAGAAAAATGTTATGTCTTTGTTGGATATGACTATACAGTGAAAGGATACATGTTGTGGGATCATTCTTCACGTAAGATAGTCATTAGTAGATATGTAAATTTTGATGAATATTCTCTTCTAAAATCGGATGTTGGAAAAGTTGAACAGGAACAAATATCATTGAATCAACAAATTCATTTGCAGGCTAAAATTTTTCCAAAAATTCGAAAGGAATGAGAGAATTCTAAAGAAAAAGGTGGAGAAGAAGAAACAAAGGAAAATGTAGAAGTTTCAGAACCAGTTCATCAACCAGACACTCTAAGAAGGTCTACAAGGGAAAGAAGAACACCTAAAAGGTATGAAGATTCTGCTTCATCTATTGCATTGATTGCTGAAGATGGGGAACCTTCTTTTTATCATGAATTAATCGATAATGCGAATAGCGAAAAATGGAAAAAAGGGTAGGGAAGAATAAATGGTTTCCCTAGCCAAGAATAAAACTTGGGATCTTGTAGAACTTCCGGAAGAGAGAAGTATTTTTGGATGCAAATGGGTCTTCAAATTGAAACAAAATGTTTATGGAAGTATCAAAAGGTATAAGGTGAGGCTGGTTGCAAAAGAGTATTCTTAGGTTGAAGGTATTTATTTTCATGAGATTTCTTCAACACTCGTAAAGCTTGTTTCTATTCGTATTGTGTTAGCACGAACTACATTACTTGATCTTGAGTTAGAACAGTTAGATGTTAAAACAACTTTTCTACATGATAATTTGGGTGAAGAGATTTATATGGAACAACCATAAGGTTTTGTACAAGTTCGCAACAAAATATTAGTTGGCAAGCTTAGGAAATCATTGTATGTCCTGAGGCAGTCTCCGAGGCAGTGGTACAAGAAGTTTGACTCCTTCATGATGAGCCAGAATTTTATCAGAAGTGAGTATGATGATTGTGTATACATTAAAAATTTCAATGGCATATTCATTATCTTGGTTTTGTATGTTGACGATATGCTTATTGCAAGCCAAAGCATGGGAGAAATCAACAGGTTAAAGGATCAACGCTCTAGGACATTTGACATGAAGGACCTTGGAGCAGAAAAAACATATCTTGGGCATGGAGATAAACATAGACAGGAAGAATGGTAAGCTTTGGTTATCATAACAGAAATATGTGGAGAAAGTACTTGAAAAGTTCGGTATGAACAATGTGAAACTTGTTAATGTTCCATTAGCTTCCCGTTTTAAGTTTTATTCGATTTTGAGTCCTAGAACTGATGAATAAAATATGTAGTGTCTCGTTTAACATATGCAAATGAAGTAGGAAAATTAATGTATGCAATGGTATATACAAGACCTGACATTTCACATGCAGTTGGAGTTGTCAGTATGTTGATGGAAAATCCATGAGAAGAACATTGGCGAGTAGTGAAATGGGTGCCTCAATATTTGAGAGGAACAAGTGACCATTACATCATCTTTAATGGTAGTGAATGATCAGTCTGCAGATATGTGGATGCTAATTATGCAGGTGATTTGGAAAAAATAAGATCTACTATAGGTTATGTTTTTACTCTTGTAGGTGGAGCAATCAGTTGGATGTCAAGAAACAATTGCTTTGTCCACTACTGAAACATAGTATATAGCTGCTTCAGATGCCTGTAAAGAGGCATTCTGGTTAAAAGGTCTACTTGATGAGATTGGAAGGACGCAGGAGAAAGTGAATGTGTTCTGTGATAGACAGAGTGTTATTCATTTGGCTACAAATCCAAATTATCATAGCAAGACCAAGCACATTGATGTAAGGTATCATTTTGTGAGACATGCGATCGATGGATGCAAAGTTGCTCTCAAGAAGGTCTATACACATGAGAACTGTGCAGAAATATTCACGAAGCTAGTTATAATAGATAAATTGCGATGGTGTTTGTCTTCTCTTGGCTTGCAGAAGAGATGATGAGTGGGCATGGGCAAGGGATTAGGAAAATTGTTGTGAAGGCGGAGATTCTTGAAATGTGACAACAATTTAATTAAATATTGTAATTATGGGTAAATTTAGTTTATTACCGGTCAATCAGTTGTATAACGAGAAGGAGTTATGTAATGAAGTATCTCTTATTAATTAGGAATGCCCAAGAGGCTTGTATGATGAAGAATCATTCTTGATTAATAAATGTTTCCAGTCCCTTGCCCCGTGGAGGTTTCCTTGACACACTGTCAAGGTTTTACCAAGTAAATCTTGTGTTTACTTGTGTGTGATTTAGTCTTCCATTCAGTTTTTCTCGTATATTTATTTCGTGATTATATTTATTTCCCGATTAAATGTTCAATAACTCCTAAGACCAAAA
Organism: Pinus albicaulis; assembly: GCA_034641835.2. Taxonomy (NCBI): domain Eukaryota; kingdom Viridiplantae; phylum Streptophyta; class Pinopsida; order Pinales; family Pinaceae; genus Pinus; species Pinus albicaulis. Next base: position 799,012,688 of record CM076581.1, read on the forward strand.
ATCTAGCAATATTGGTTGAATAGCTAGTAGCTACCCCTTAGACCTGGAAACTAAGTCGAATGAAGTCTACTCTTTACAATGACATCTACTCTTTGCAATGAAGTATAATTTTTGAGGAAATTCCAAGAAAAAATGAACAAGGAAAACAAAAAATAAGAAACAAGGAAAACAAAGACATTTTAAATTTGCTACGAATCAGGATATAAAGGCCCGAGTCAGGGTATACAGGCCCATTGAATAGTAACAATTGTCAAATGCTTTCTCAATATGGTTTCTCGATTCAAGATTTATAATGTTGGGTTCCTTTCTTGCTATGGTCTACTCCACCTGAATTGCATGAGCTTCAAAGGGATTAACTAGGTATAGGTCCTCGGAAATTTTCACTGAACAACTACCAAACAAGCTTGGCAACAATAGAAGTTAGAAAATATTTCCTTTAACCTTCATTCTATTTTTGAAGATGGAGGGTAGCCTTTCCATATATTTTTGAAGAGTGTTTCTAGAGTGGAGCTGGAACATTTTGTTTTTGGCATGTAGAATATTGCAGGGTGTTCTTCAGTGATTCTTTTCTTTATTATCCTGTTCTTGGTGGGGCTATTGAGCCCTCTTGTATTCCATGAGATGATCTTTATTTGTGGGGGGCGGGGTTGGTACTGTAGCCGTAGAATCTTGTTAACTTGGGGAATCTCCTAGAATCCACCATTTCCTTGCCTATTTCTATTGTTCTTTGCAACATTGTTTTCCTACCTCTTTTGCGCGACTCTTTCGTGAAGTATTTTGTATTTATGAGCGTACCCCCCCTGAATGCCTAGAGAGGGGAGCTGTTGCGCTCGGGTAAGGATTTATTCCAGCTTTTGGACATGTTGCTCGGATATTAAGCAAAAGTGATTCTTATTGCAAGAATTCTCTAACCCTATGAGATCCAGGACCTCAAGGTCAATGCTCTCTAGCTCTTCCTCCATGGCTTCTGGGATCACGTCCAACACTTGTTCTTTTCCCTTCGACGTTGGGTTGTCCCCTGCGAAGCTAGGGGATTGAGGTTTCAGAAAGGTCTCTGGTGGGATCTTGTTTAGTTGTGTCTTGGAGGTATGGGGCTGCTCCTTCAAGGTGTGCCCGACTTTGTTGGCTGGTTCATTCTCGTTTTCATTCAGTTGATTTAGGGTTGCAAAGCTATTGCTAGTCACAAGTCCTTTTTTAATCTGGTGAGAATTAGTTATCTTGTTATGCCTCTTATTGCTTGCTACCTTCGTGAATCCTTCTGTTGCTTGGTCATTTGATTCATTTTCAGCCGCTGATCATCATAATGCCCACTGCCTTGATATACGTCGTCCTTAACACCGTCTATCAAAATCTATTTTACTTCAACAACTTTGCATCAGACTTGATCCTAGTCTATATAATAGTGCGTCGAGCATTGAATTTCTTCTAAGGAACTCACTAGTTATATTCCCGCGATTCCTCTCCTCAACGTATACTTCCAATTCCTGGGAGGATGTTGAAGGAGGAAGTTGGCGTTGAAGATACATTTTCCACACACCATCTCTGAATTGCATACAGACAATTGCTCTTCCAGTGTCAGTAAGACACTGACTGTGTATCTGATAATCATTGAAATTGAAATACATTTATACATTTTTGTAAAGAAGGGTACTGTCCATTCTACGGTCGTGGAAAAAACGATACGTTGTATTGGTGTTGTTCACGCGGGTGACAACTATCGATCATCCAATGAGGGTAACCGTGAAGAAAAACGTCTTTTCCTTCACAGTGCTGGTGTTCCTCACGATGCCCACCCATTCTACATCATCGTTTCCCTTGTTCTTCATGGATCCAAGTACAATGGCCAATATGCAATTCTTGTCTGTTGAACCCGTTGAACTTGGCTTGAACACAAGATTGTAAATCCCCTTCGTCCCTATTTCAACCAGTTTGACTGATGCATTTCCAGGCCTGAAAGTGGCACCACCTACGGGCACATACTATGGTGGTATATTTCCAGCCCACAATATAATAGAATTTTCTTTTGGAGTTGTCTTTACTGATATTTTTTGGAGTTTCTCGTGCTGGAATTTGGGGAAACAATTTGAGGTGAAATCTTGATTTTTATTATTTAAACTGTTTGACGTGAAATCTTGATTTTTATTATTTAAACAATTTTTTTTACTGTGTATATGGATTCAACACCCTAAAAAACCCTAGGGCATTTCGATTGTGCAAGGTTACCCATCAAACTTCTGTTTTCAATAAATTTCTCCCGGATTTTAGAGAAATTAGACTGGAAAAATCTCTCGAAAAAACTTCAAAAAATCGCACTAAAGACAACTCGTTCTCTTTTAAGAAGCTCAACGGATTGTCTACTAAATTTTGCAAGGCAGTGGAAGCCGTCTCTACCTCCAAGTCCAAAGTATTCATTATCTTACGGCAAGTCCCTCTGATGTATTTTGCAGTCTTGAGAATGACTGGCTTTTAAAAGCCCATTTAACGCTACACCAATGAAAATAAGAAGCCTCATTTTCCACATTTTTTTCACTCCCACTATCTTATCCACTTTATTCCTCTTGATTGTACGGTACAAATTAGTCAGCTATCACTAAGCTGTTGGAGTTTGTAAACATTTATCCACTCTAATCTAGAGTTTGTAAAATAAAAACAACATTTACATATTAACTCTAAAAAAAATAATAACCCACCTTTACTTTAAAAACAAAACAAAAAAAAATGCTACTCATATATTAATAATATGATTTAAACTTCTTTCTTTTCCCCTTTTACCAATGCCTTTGGATCAACCTTGTTACATTTTACATAGCTTGCTTTGAAATACTTTATCTTCCTATCTAGGATCATCTGTTACATCTTCTTTGTGACATATCTGAACTTGTCATCAAATTCAAATCTTGTATCTCTTTGTTACAATCAATTTTAACACCTTATAGACTTTGTTTCCTCTATGCTTCAATGTATGCCGCAGAAGACCCATCGAAAGACGAATGAGTCCACTGCGAGTTCACGGGGAGGAGGGAGTGAAGATTTCGAGATTGGAGCTCCTCTAAAAAAAAAACACTTCATCCTTTAGGCAGAGGACTGCTCTTTTTTTCACAGACATCCTTCCTTTCCAGTTTCTCTTCCCTTCTACATCTTTATCCTTATTTTCTTTCATATTAAAGGACCATTCATCTCTTGCCGATTATGAGAAGTTGACCTGTCCTTCGTTAATCAATTTTCCTCGTGATAATTCAGTAAAGAAAATCCTCCCTGTGTCCTTAGCTTTCCCTCTTTTTGAGAGAATATCTCCCTCGAGTTATGTTATCTATAGATATGTTACAGTTGTATCTCCTGGAACTTGTTGATCGTCATTCTGATGCTACACATCCAATTTTTGAGGATTGGAGGGGAAAAAATTGTGAAATCATTGACCCAGTGTATTACACCTTTCGCGTCTCCAAAGACTAAAAACTTCTGTATGTTGAGCTATTTGGCCATTGTCAGCACTCCCCATAGAGCCCCATAGAGCCATTATCTCCACCTTATTATTTGTTCCCTATCCTCCCTCCCACCAAAAATGGAAGTGTCTTTCCGGGGACATGTATATAACCACCCCACATCCACACCCCCTCCTCTTACATGGTCCATCAAAGAATATGATCGGAAAAGAGTTCGACGGTTCCTTATCCTTGCTTGTCCTGCTTCCCTTAACTTTCAAGGCTTTTCCAAGTTCGTTGAAGATTGTAATTGCCTTTCTGACATTTTATCTAACCCTCACTGGTTTTTGTTCGGATAAGAATGCATTCATGCTTTTCCAGATTGTCCATGAGATGATAAGGGGAAGGTTTTTATATATTTTTAGTTTGTCGTGCCAAACCTGGAAGCAAGCTCCTAGATTATGTTGATGTATGATTGTTCCAATATTCAATAAATCCCAACATCCTTCCCAAAATTCTCTAGTGTGTGTATAGTTTAGTAGAAAGTGGCAAGTGTCTTCCGTATAGTTGTTGCACTCAGACACATGCCCGGTCCATTATACCCTTTTCTCTACAAGTTGCTCCAGTAAAAAATTATGTCATTAACCGCTAACAAACATAGACATTTGAGGCATTTGATTTTGAAAGAAAATTGTCCTTTCCAAAATCTGTTTGACTATTTTTCACATTGATTTTTTATTTTATTTTTTTACTTACCATGCTTTCTCAATGAGGGGATGGACCGACTCCACATAAGCATATTAATAAGATCCAACATTTGCCATGCTTTCTCTATGCGCACTGACTTGAGGGGCGTAAGGACCATCTTATCCACTGCTCCCTTGGATTCGATATCATTGCAGCAATGAGTTAAATATGAGGTTGGATGAGATATTATTGGACCTACGTGCTCTTCATATGATATTTATATTTATTTTACTTTATTCATAAATATTGATTTTTTTTCTAAAATTATTATTTTTTTACTCAAAATCATTTTATAATAATTCAATTATATTAGTTCACGCTTTTTGTCTAACTTTTGTAAATTATATTCATAGTCAATTCTCTCATAAAAATAGAGAAAATAGTCTTGTTTAAGTATTTTTTTAAGTATTTTGATGTTACACAAGCACTTCTCAAAGGGTATTTGGATGCTTCAGAGATGAAAAAATATTAGAGGTTGCTAAGATAAAATAGTCTTGTTTAAGTATTTTGATGCCACACAAGCACCTCTTAAGGGGTATTTGGATGCTTCCTAGATGAGAAAATATAAGAGGTTGCTAAGAATAAATAGTTTTGTTTAAGTATTTTTATGCCACACAAGCATCTCTCAAGGGGTATTTGGATGCTTCCCACGTGATAAAATATCATATGTTGCTATGAAAAACAGTCTTGTTCAAGTATTTTGATGCCACACAAGTACCTCTCAAGGGGTATTTGGATGCTTCTAAGTTGAGAAAATATCAAAAGTTGCTAAGAGAAAATAGTCTTGTTAAAAAACCCTAATCATAAACCCTAAACCGATTGTGACCGTAGTTCTCGAATCTAAGCAGATCGACGGTGAAAGGAGTCACAAATGTCCTCCAGTGGAGAATTTGATATGTGGCATGGATTAAATCAAATCAATAACCTTTGTAAAAGTATTTTATTATAAGATTTACACCAACATCAATGCACACATAAACCAAACTATGAAGGACGCTAATAAATGAAAAGTATTGGTCGCCTTAACTTGAGTCCCTTCGCAATTAAAGAAATAGGATAGATAATCACACATAAACCAATGCCGGATTCGATGACTGGTGCACACCTTTACAACTTGTGAAACGAGCCTTAACCTTTATGAAGCATCAGGTATTACATTTGATTTTTAATCATAGTATCGTACTGCTCATTATGAGACGTGGAAGGTGAATTATTTAGACATTGCATAGTATAAAAGTGTATATAGTTAAATGTGTAAAAGTGTATATAGTTAAATGTAAAAGTGTATACAACTTGGTGTTAAAGTGCATATAGTTAAATGTAAAAATGTAAAGTTATAATTTTTTTTATATATGTGTGGTAGTATGTTACAAGTGGCATCAGAGCAGCGTTCGCACGCTGTGACCCTAGGGGTCACCTAATATGAAAATTTTTGTGTAAATGATGCACAACAAAGAAAAAGCATAGGAAGAGATGATATGAGAAGGGCATCGATGCAGAAAACACCCCAGCACAGAGGGGAAACTGTACCCCAACCATGAACAGAAATCTACCCTGAGATGTGGGTTCAGCTGAGTGTAGATCAACACCAACAAACTAGTAGATTGTTGGAGGAACAACAACACCAGACTAGTATTCTGCTGAAAACAGTGCATAAGCTACAGGAAGAAATGGTCAAGGTTGGGAGCGACAATGAGTGCTCAATGCAAGAACAAGAAATGATACTCAAGAGCCTCTCTGACAGACATAATCACGGAGTGGTACAACCCTGTCCTGATAGAGACATGCAGGAAGGAAACGAATGACAAGCAAGGGACCAAAAAACTGACCGAATGGAAAGAAGTCATTCATAGCGAAGTAATAAAAATAGAAATTACAATGAGTTTGAGTTAGGTAATGTGTCGGAACAACAATAAATTAAGAAATAGAAAGTAGAACTACAAGGTGAATTTCGGAAGATAAAACCACCTACATTTGATGGAGAAGCAGAGAAGGTGTCTGAAGCATGGTTGATAAATATGAACAAGTACTTTCAAGTCTACGAGTATAGCAGCAACCTTAAAGCCACATTAGCCATTTATCAGTTGAGGGAAAAGGCCACACTATGGTGGGAAGAGGTTAAGAATGTCCATGGCATAGAAGATCAGGATGTGACTTGGGATACATTTTAGCAACATTTTAAAGATAAGTACCTAACTGAATGCGTCTATGATGAAAAGTCCAGAGAATTTCACGATTTGAAATTGGGTCAAATGACGATAGATGAATACATAACTAAGTTCACTTCCCTACTCCGTTGTGTTCCTTATCTAAAAGACGAAAAGGCTAAGGTTCAACGGTTCCTTAGTAGTTTGCCGACTCACATGAAGGAACAAATTGAGTTCGTGAATCCAAGGACCATGGATGAGGCAATTCAAAAGGAAAGAATGTGTTACCAATAATCTAAGGAAAAAGGAGAGCTGGGTAAAAACTGGAAATCAAAGAAAGAGCATAAAAGCAGCTCAAACTTCAAAAAGGGTAGAGCCAATAATTTTAAGAATGCTGCAAGGAGTTCAGTAAGTAAACAATTTGGTAGAAATTATCAAAAAATCCGATGGCCTGCAGAAGATAAGCCCACAAAGGCTTCCAGGAAGCCAGATCAAGTACAAAATCAGAAACCACCCCTACAATGTTGGGGGTTTGGTGAGGCTCACTATTATAGGAACTATCCTCAACGAGGGAGAAGCGAAACAATTTCTAATCTATAGGAAGCTTCTATAGTGGGAGATGTAGCCCGAAATATACCCAAAATTAAATTTGCGTTGGAAAATCAGCAAGCGGATTACCAACCAACAATGATAGAGTTAGAATGTAAGCTACACTCACAACCTGTGTCTATTTTGGTTGACCTAGGTGCAAATTTAAGCTATGTAAATCCCAAATTAGTAGAAATATGTAAATTACAAAGTCAGAAATTCAAAACTCCATGGCTGGTACAGCTAGCCACTGGAGCAAAGAGAAAAGTTTGTGCCAAAATACCAAACTGTACACTGGAAATTAGTGAACAATAGTTAACTGTGGATCTGAACATATTACACCTGGGATCCTACGATGTGCTACTGGGCATGGATTGGTTGGAGAAACATTGGACATTGATGGATTGTAAACAAAAAATTATATATTATAGAATGCAAGATGGAACTTGTAAGGAGATACAAGGAATAAAGAAACCTCTACAGTCGTGTCCTATCACAGCCTCTCAAATGAGTAAGTGTATGAGAAAGGGATGTCAGATGTACGCTATTCAAGTGGGTTTTACTAATTCCAAAGAAAAGACTTCGATGATGGAAAACATACCGGTAGTGCAAGAATTTATGGATGTGTTTCCAGCGGATGTACCAGGTTTGACACCAAGAAGGGACATTGATTTTACTATCGAGTTGATGCTAGGAGCATCACCGATTTAAAGAGCACCCTACCGAATGAGTGTACCAGAGTTTACGAAATGAAGATGTAGCTACAAGAATTGTTGGATAAGGGGTATATCCGACCAAGTATGTCCCCTTGGGGCACACTAGTGTTGTTTGTAAAGAAGAAGGAAAAAACCATGTAAATGTGCATGGACTATCGACAACTCAATAAGTTGACCGTCAAAAATAAATACCCACTACCATGGATTGATGATCTGTTCGATCAGGTGAAGGGGGGCACTGTATTTTCAAAGATATACTTAAGGTCAGGATACCACCAGATCCAGATAAAATATGAAGACATATACAAAATTGTTTTTCGTACTAGGTATGGGCACTATGAATTTGTGGTGTTACCATTCGGATTGACTAATGCACCAACAACATTTATGAGGTTGATGCATGGTATATTTCACCCTTTTCTGTTGATATTTATTGACGATATCTTAATTTATTTGAAGAATGTGGAAGAGCACAAAGAGCATTTAAGGATAGTGCCGGAGATGTTACGGAAGCATCAGCTGTATGCGAAGTTCAACAAGTGTGATTTCTTCAAAGAAGAAATTCAGTACCTAGGCCACGTTATTTCTGCTGAGGGAATAACAGTTAACCCAAAGAAAATTAAGACAATTATGGAATGGAGGGTACCCCAAAATGTGGCAGACATCTGATCCTTTACGGGATTGGCTGGATATTATAGACTTTTCATTGAAGGATTCTCAAAGATTGCTTTTCCTATTACCTCCTTACAAAGGAAGGGAAAATATTTAAATGGACTAATGAATGTCAAACCAGTTTTGAAAAGTTAAAGCTTATTTTGACTACTGCACCAGTATTGAGGGTAGCTGACCCCAATAAAGAGTTCGAAGTTTGTACGGATGCATGTGAGGAGGGAATTGGGGAAATCCTGTTGAAAAAGGGTAAAGTTGTTGCTTATGAATCGAGGAAGTTAAAGAAGCATGAACATCGATACTCAACTTATGATCTGGAGCTAACAGTGGTAGTGCATGCACTCCGAGTATGGAGGCACTACTTTCTTGGAAAGAGATTTTTATTAAAAACCAACCATAGTAGCTTAACCAGTTACTTTAAGCAAGCTAATCTTAATTCTCACCAGGCAATATGGAATGCCTTCCTAAGCGATTTTGACATTGATATGCAGCATGTCAAGGGTAAGGAAAATAGAGTGGCAGATGCTTTGAGTAGAAAGTTGCATGGCATTTATGAATTGTACTAACCCCAAATAGAATGCAAGTTTCTAGATCAAATAAAATCAGAAGCTGAGAAGGATCTTAAATACCAATCTATATGGAAACAAGTAGAGGAGGCCAAAAGACAAGGAAAGTCTTCTGATTATGGATTTAGAAAAGATCAGTTACTAACCTTTAAGGAAAAGATATATATTCCAAATCGAATGGAATTAAAAGAGCCGATCTGGAATGAATACCACCGGAGTAACTATTTAGGACACCTGGGGTATCATAAAATGCTAACAATAATTAGAAAGAACAACGTATGGCTAGGTATGCGAAGAGATATTGTAGAATATTTGAACAAATGTTTGGAGTGTCAGCAGGTGAAGGTGGAGAATCGACATCTAGCCGGATTGATGCAGCCTATACCTGTACCTGAATAGAAGTGGGAGGTTATATCTTTAGACATTATTAATGGGTTACCAAAATCAAAGAGGCATAATGACTCCATTATGGTGGTGGTTGATCGCTTAAGCAAGGCAACACATTTCATACCTGTATAGTCTACTTATAAAACGGTGAAAATAGAAAACATATTTATGCGATAAATATTTATATTACATGGCATTCCAAAGACTGTCATATCAGACAGAGATGTGAAGTTTACTTCAGTATTCTGGAAAACATTATTTAAAAGTTTGGGAACCCAAATAAATTTGAGCACTACCTACCATCCACAGAAAGATGGGAAAACTGAGCGAGTAAATCAAATCTTGGATGATATGTTACGCATGTATGTAATGCAACAACCAACGAGATGGGAAGAATATCCGCACTTAGTAGATTTTTTGTACAACAATGGTTATCAAGAATATCTTAAGATGAGTCCTTTCGAGGCATTATATCGACGACAGTGTCTCACTCCTATTAATTGGAGCAGCCGCGAAACCAAGTTGATGCTTGGACCAGAAATGTTAGCAGAAATGGAATCATAAGTAAGAAATATCAGACAAAATTTGAAGGCAGCTCAAGATCGACAAAAGATGTATGCCGATAAGAAAAGAACCTATCGTGAATTTGAAGTGGGTGATCATGTGTATGTAAGGATTAAACCAAAGAAGAGCACACTAAGGTGGGCCTCCTATGCCAAGTTGGTTCCCAGGTTTTGAGGACCGTTCCAGATATTGGAAAGGGTGGGACCGGTGGCGTACCGACTGGCCTTACCCAGCCATATTCGGATGCACAATGTGTTTCATGTATCCTTACTAAAATGATATGTGAATGATCCAAAGCATGTAATCCACTAGCAAAGCATCTAGGTAGGTTATGAAAAGAATACTATCTTGGAAATACTAAAATTTATGAGAAAATTAATTCAAATTTTGTTGATTGCAGGTTGAGTTGGACAACGAGTTCTTGGTCGAGCCTCGACGTATAATAGATCAGAGATAAATCATGCTCTGGAGGCGAGCCATCACCCAGGTTAAAGTTCAGTGGAAGAACTTCAACACAGATGAGGCTGCCTGGGAGGATGAAGGATTTTTTCAGGATGCTTACCCAGAACTGTGTTTTGAACTAGATTAAAACATTGAGGATGATGTTTATTTCCAGGGGGGAAGTTGTGATAGCTAGCTTAAGTGCCAACTAATGGTTATGACATGTTATGTTAAGAAACTAAAACATTTATTCTTTCTTGAGAAATATTACTTGATGAATAGAAATTAATTTTATTTGATTAAATAAGAAATTAGTTGTGGAAAGTGGTTCCATAAAAAACGTAAAAGTCTGATGGTAAAAGTATTCCAAGAACTAGGAATTGGTTGAATAGAAAACAGTTTAGATAGTTACCCTTTCATCTGAGGATAAAAGTACATCCCAGTGAGGAAGAGGGGTTCTGTTTGGTAACTGAGGAGAGGAGAGGAACTAGAGTGAAGAATTCCCAAGCTGGTGGTGACCAGTGGAATTACTTAGATTCCTGAAATTCCTGGAATAGAAGATTGGACTTGGGGTCCTGAGGTCTCTTCCAGAATCCTCTTTCAACTCACTTAACTCAGGTGTGGAGCATGGGGGAGAGATGAGGACGTAATTGCATCTCTCAAGGTGGGGGGGACAACATCAGCAGAATCTGGGAAGAAAGATAAGTAAATCAAGATTTTGGAAAAGAATTGAGTTTTGGTTTTTGATTGTGTATATTAGATGTAATTTATGTTTTTGCAGCTGTTATTATATTTCTGTGTATTTCACTTTAAATATACTGGATAGTTAGACAAAAATTTCAAATGCATAGAACAAGTGGAAAAATAAGAGTAAGATTGGATTAAACTATAATAGAGAGGAAATAAATCAATAAACTACTCTTTCAACAGCTAAAAACAAAGAACTATTAGCTTAGTGCTTCCAGTACAAAAGGTTTGAGTTGGTCGTTCTCTACATCTATGATAGACACAGGAAGAATGGACCGGACATTCATCTAAGCTGACGAAAAGTAAACTTAGAAATGTAACCATACCGGAAAGAAGAAAACTGTGAATAACGAATGAAAATACCAAAAGCTTAATGAAAACTCTAGTTAACCGATGGTCGAATAGAGCATTGTATAGAGATTGTTAATGCATCAAACAAAGTGGTGTGTAGAGTTACTTGAAACTCAAACTGTTACAATCATTACTATTATTATTGAAAAATTTACTATTAATATTGAAATATATAGAGGTTTATGAAAGAAAGAACAATGGAAGTTGTAAATACCACATTTGTTTGCATACAAAAGTCAAAGTAAACTGAATTCTGGAAAGAATGTGTAGTAGTATTATTATTGAAATAAATTGCACAAAAGAATATATAATGGAACACCTAAAGAAAGAGAAAAATTGTGTATTAACACTATAATCCAAATATATCTTTACATAAACAAGAGGGGATGGGTTCGCTCCTCCCAGAAGGGGGTAGGGCCGAAACAAGAAACTTAAAACCCAATATATACAGGCATGGTGATACAAAACCCAAATTCCCAGACAACTAAAACGTATATATATTTATAGGAGAAAATGTATAAATTCAACTATTTGTACAAAAGTCCTCAATAAATTACAAACTGGGCAAAGCCAAGAAATTCCTGTTAGAGCGAATTGATAAGTAAAGCACTATAGTAAAACCCAAGCCTCAAAGTTACAATAGGGTTCACGGTAATCGGACAACCCTAGTCATAATCTACAGCAGAGTGGGATACCTGGCAGGGTGTGCAAACCAAATCAGAAAAGAACCGGAAAGAGTGAGCTTAGGGAAGCCCCAATACAGTGTTGACCATGGAGGTTACCTGTGCAATACGACAAGTGGGAAAAACGTTAGTAACTGAAAGGAATCCACGACAATATTTAAATAAACTTAGTAAAGAGAAAATCAAAAGGTGAGAACGATTACCAATGGAAATTTCTACTGCGGAATCCGCAAGTTAAAATTTGCAAGTAGGCCACGAAGAGTAAAGTCAACATTCTTTCGGCATATGAATACATTGAAAACACGAATTTAAGCTATCGCGTACACCTCTAACCTTCGCGACTTACCTGTAAGCGTCATAGGAAGGTGTGGCAGAGAAGCCGAGATGTTCAACCTTGAAAGAGGAACTAGAACCATCGAAGTTGATACGAAAGACAAAAACAATCATTAAGGGAGCTTAACATTCCAAGAAAACTGAACATAAAACTATAGAATGGCGAATGGTAAGAAAAACTGAAACAAAATCTCTGTGGCTGAATTATTATAGCCAATATTTTCCGAAACAAAAGAAAACAGTGAACTGCAGTGCATAGAGAAACTTACCGTCCATAGGACTAGCTGGTTGAACACTCATTAGCTGGTTGAAAACTCATCGTTTTCCATGAGTACCGGAAACGGGAACAGGGTGAGCTAGGAGGGAGACCTGTCGACAGCGGCAAGTCGAAACAAGTTTGTAGAGCTCCACGGTGGAGGTGCACGTGAAAATGGTAAACGGTTAGGGTTAGGATAGTCATTACCCTAATCGTAAACCCTAAACCGACTGTGACCGTAGATCTCGAATCTAAGCAGATCGACGGTGAAAGGAGTCACATATGTCCTCCAGTGGAGAGTTTGATATGTGGTATGGATTAAATCAAATCAATAACCTTTGTAAAAGTCTTTTATTATAAGATTTACACCAACATCAACGCACACATAAACCAAACTATGAAGGACGCTAATAAATGAAAAGTATTGGTCGCCTTAACTCAAGTCCCTTCGCAATTAAAGAAATATGACAGATAATCACACATAAACCAATGTCAGATTCGATGACTGGGGCACACCTTTACAACTTGTGAAACAAGCCTTAACCTTTATGAAGCATTAGGTATTACATTTGATTTTTAATCATAGTATCGTAGTGCTCATTATGAGACATGGAAGGTGAATTATTTAGACATTGCATAGTATAAAAGTGTATATAGTTAAATGTGTAAAAGTGTATATAGTTAAATGTAAAAGTGTATACAGCTTGGTGTAAAAGTGAATATAGTTAAATGCAAAAATGTAAAGTTACAATTTTTTTATATATATGTGTGGTAGTATGTTACATATGACCAGTTCATATACCTTTGTTTTTAATTAATCAATTTAATGAAAATAAAACACAATTTTGACAACATATATTTTATGTTTTAATCAATTTGTGATACACATATTTGTATTCCTATTTTGTAATTTGAAAAGTATAAGTGAAATATTTTTAAAGAAATATATAAAAATCAAATTGTAATTTTAAATATATTGATAAATCTAATACAAAATTTAATTCACTATCCATTCTTATTGCGAAATTTAATAATTTAAATAATTTAAATAAGAGAAATTTTAAATAAAAGATTTTTTTTTTTTTTCAATTAAAGAGATTTTAAATAAAGTAATAAAAAATATAGTTGTAGTTTAATTTAGAGTTTTTTTAGGTTTATTTTCTAGTTGAAATTTTAAAAAGTTTGGTAAGGATTTGTTGGAATTATAAATTTGAGTTGTGAACGCTCCACAATCCAAATCCCTCAAGATATTTCATTATACTGAATTGAATAAAAAATAAATTTTAAACAACAAAAAATCAGAGATTTCACAAAAAAATTGTTATGTAATATTCAAATCAAAAACTTCAAAAGATATAATTATTAAACAATAATAAAAGTACAACAATACAAAATTTAAAATTCTATAATTTATTTAAATATAAAATTTTAATAAATTATATAACCTTCTAATCATTCTTGAATTTAGGTTTCTCTCATCCATATATGTGTATATGTGTTAAAAAACCTTTTGCTGATAATTATATCAGAGAAAGTTGATAATTACATCAGAGAAAATTTGTGGACGTGAACCATCCAGTGTAGTTCATCCAGGCGAACTATCGAAAGCAGTTCATCAGTGTGGTTCATCATAGGGATCAGCTGGAGAATCAAATCATAGTGGAATCACAATAAATAAATAAAGTAATGTAGAGATAATTACTACTACCTACTTCTCATTTTCTTAAAAGAAAATTATTATAATAAAAAATAATAATAATAATAATATATAAAAATAAATCAATAAAAGAGAAGCTTTGAAGAGGCCCATTACAAGTCATATAACTGTTAGTCAAAATTGAAAATAAAAAGCCAAATAAGTCAAGGAATTAACAATAATATAGGGGGAATAAATAAATGCCTATTAAAATCAAAAGATCAGAAAATGAAAGGAAGTGAGGAATTCAACAAGGGGGTTTGATTAAAAAAGATATAAATAGGGGAAATAAAGAAATAAATAAAGTGCTAGATTTATTAATTTTTTTTAATCTAATTTATTTCAATTTAATTAATTTATATATTTATATTGTAATAAATATTTTTTTTTTAAATATGAAAAAAAGTTAATAGTGAACATCTTTATGAATAAAAAGTCAATAGTGAACACCTCTATAATAAATATAAGAAGAAAGACTAAAGCTTAAAGGGTAAATCAATTAGAAAGAAAAATTCATTACATAAAGGAAGGAAGTTAAATAAAACTAGAGATAATAGAAATTAGAATATACAAAATAAATGAATAAATAAATAAATAAAAATATTACTTTAATAAATAATTTAAGAAGAAAGGGTAAGGATCTAACAATTATTCAAGGGTAGGGACCCAACAATTACTCATCTTCTAACCATCATCCATGTTTAAATTACTAGGTTTCCTTTCTATTTCAATGGATTCTCTAAGCTTTCAATGAAAGATATGGTCAACCCTTGAAATGACCCTGATCTCTTCAATGCAGATGTGATGTTTTTTTTTTTTTTTTTTTTTTTTTTTTTCTGCATGTTCTGTCAAAGTTGAGGAGCGAGTCCTCCCATGCTTGATGTCGGTTACGTGCTTGTGAATCCTTTTCTTTATCGAGCGATCGATTTTGCCAATTTAGGATGTCCCGCAAGAACATTGAATTACATAAACACCTTTCAAATCTTTAGGTTCCACAAGGTCTTTAACCGATCATAAGGAGTTTTGAATGGTGTTAAGGGGCGTAAAGGTAAAGGGAACCTTATGTTTCCTCAGGATCCTAGCAATCTTATCTATGGTCCCTTGGATAAAAGCAAGATGGACCCCTGTAATCTTATCGTTGGGTTATTTTTTAATCAAAATACCTTTTCTAGCTTTAAGTCCCCGACACTTGTTGTATCAATTATTATTGAAAATATTAGGAAGATGGGCCTTTTCATCAGAGATTTTGTTTTCGTCGGAAACTCTTAAGGCATGAGTAGCTAGAGTGTTGAGAACACCCAACTTTTGAGCAGGGAAATGATGGGAATTAGGATGAAGATATTGATCTCTATGAGTTTTCTTCAGAAAACTTGGTGGTAAAATAACCATCATGATCCGGGTAGATACTAGTGACCACCCACCTATTCCACTTGGGGCCCCACCATTGTCTCTTTCAGTTTTTCATTTTCCTTAATTGTAGCATAGTTTACTATTTTAGCAGTTTTCGGGTCCTGAACTTCTAGAACAGTTTTTAGGCCCTAAACGATGTTTTTTGGGAAAACTGGGAGCAACATGAGTCTGTGATAGATGTTTGTCAGTAAAAACTTGTAGTTCTCGGATAGGTATTTCTAACAAGGTATTGTGCGTGTCAAATGAAGATCATATGCCAAAGTTACATCCCGGGGAAGTTGATGTACCAATTTACTCAAACGAGGCCCATAGTTTTGACGCTTCATCTCCTAGAGTTATGTTTTTGGATGTTTAGGTTTTTCCTTCGAACCTCATTGTAACATATTTTAGAGGCCAGTAGCTGCCACATCTCTTCTCAGCGATAAGCTACCAGTGCCCTAGCTAGTTTATTTCTATTATGTTTGTATGCATATTTTAGTTATGTGATATTATTGAAATGAAGTCTTATTTCTACTACATCTCCGCACTTATGTGTATTTCTGTATTTTATTGTGTTCCTACATAAGTTTGGATCACTTAATATTTCTTCAAAATAAGTGCATTAAGGAAAGAAAGGAAACCATTGACTTCACATTCCAATAATTCTGTTAATTTTTTTATCAAATTTTAAATAAAAGTAATAAAAAATACACCTATAAAAATAAAAAAAATCCATCATCTAATCCATTTAAATGTAAAATTTTAATAACTCATATAAAAACTCGATAGGTGTTTTTTTTACTTATCAACCTTTGATCTCTTCTCATATCGGAAGCGAAAGAGAACTATATTTCGATTGAAACACAATTTAAAAAAATCCGTCCTCTAATCCTTGTTTAGAGAATTACGATCCTATCCTACTCGACAAAGACTAAAAATAACATAATATAATGTGATATCATGTTTTTCTCATGATTTTCTATCGGAGAATAAAATTATGAGGAAAAGTATCCGCTCCATTACTTTCCTCGCTCGCCTGGTTTGCCTTCGACTCATTCTTCACTGGTTGACTTCCACGATGGTTGGGCTTGTGTGGCATCCTTATCATTGATCTAGGTCATGAATATAGGTAAATATCCTTATGCTAGTTGTTAGCCATTTTCCCGTACATTTCGTTCCTCAGCTGGAGTTTTAGAACCCATAAAACCTTCGATTAAGCAGCAGAATCAGTGATTAGCTGCATAATTGATGCAATTCAGTAGCTTATTTAAATATTAAGTTAAATAATAAAGGAAAATGAAACTATAAAATAAAATATGATTAAGTACCTACTTTTTCCAATAACCTTGTAAACTAATACTCAATTAGAATTATTAAGGTAAAAAAGAAGGATAATAGAGTGCAAGAAGGTTATCAAAAAGGGACAACTTTGGTCTTCAGTAGACCCTTCTTGGGATTTATTTGTTAAAGAAGAAATTTATTTTATTGAAATGTAAGTCAATTAGGCCTTGTCCACCAAGTCAGCCTCAAACTGGACAAGTCGACCTAAACTGGTGGGAAGAATTACTATATAAAAGCATTAACTCGACCTCATTTCAAACTTACAAAAAAAGTTCAATCTACAACTTCTAGGGCTAGAAAAGGTGTGAATTTCAAGGAAGAAGAAGAAGAAGGATAGTGAAGGAGAGGGAGGTATTTCTCAAGAATAAAAATTTGGAATTCACTCTTTTTCCCACACGTGTGAAGTTGTGAAGTTGCTAGAGGGGTTGAACTTCTGCAGTAGCTGGGAGGCCAAAATACTATTGATGAGGGTCGAAATTTTGTAGTTGGGAAGTTGAATCTATCGATAGTTAATGGGATGAAGCTAGTGGATAACAAAAGAATATGAAATCATCTTAGAATGCTGAATTGGTGGAGGAGAAAGGTATTTAGGTCTAGACTCTTAGTCCATCTCATTTTGAATTATAAAGGAAGAGTTCTTGACTGGGTTTTACCTTATTTAGGGGTTTTAGACTTGGTTGAGTGCCTACATATGGTGTCCTTGATCTTCGTGTTTTGAATTGGATAAACTAGAAGATGAAGAAAGAACATAAAAAAGTTAAAAAGAACACTATGATTTCACAAGTAATTATCTACATAAGAAAATATTTCTGCCTTTCCTATTTTGTAACATGGTATCAAAGCTGAGGTGAAGAAAGAAGAAAAGGGAAGGTTAAAAATATCTATTGAGAAAAAAGGAGATCAATAAAATGTCATTAAATGGTATCATATAAGGAGATAATTCTACTATCTACAAGAACTATGTCAAACTCAATAAAGGGAGAAAAAAAATTAGAAGGAGCCTCCAACTACAGGGCCTAGAAAAAGAGGATAGATCAAGATTTTTATTGCTCCACCTTGCCTTCTGCATTCATATTCTTCTTAAACACCCATTTTATACCAATGGGTTTCCTTCCAACTAGCAATTCCACTAGATCCCAAGCCTCACTTTTGCCCAAAGATGTCAATTCATCAACCATGGCCTCTTTCCAAAGTTTTCCATCCTCTAAATCCACTTCCTCCCAGACAGTTCTGAGATCATCATTAGTAATAGATAAGAAAAAATTGAAGAAAAAATAGATGGACTATACCTCTCTGGATGTCTTCTCTATTGTCTAAAAACTGGAGTTTGTGGCTTTTCTTCTTCTTATTCATGTTCTGTTGTAAAATATGATTCTTCCTCGTTTAGTTCAAACTCTATATTCTTAGGTTCCTTTGGTAGGAATTCATGTTTAATAACATCCTTCATCTCTCTAAACACCACATCTCAGTTGTACACAACCTTTTTTTTTCTGGGTTCCAAAGCTTATAACCTAGTTTAGAGAGATGAACCACATTGGTTTATTTGAAACGTGTCAAGGAAGTATTTTCCTATGTTATTATCACCAAAATATCTGTTTGTAAAAATTATGGTTCATATAATCCAAAAGTAAAAAAAAAAAAACTTATAATCTTTTAAACCATCTTTATACCCAATAAATATGCACCTTTCATATATACTATACAACTTGATTCTTTTCTCCTTTGGAGCATCATTTCCAAATACCCTGATATGTGTGAGAGAGGATTTATTACTATTCCATACCTCATGTGGAGTCTTATCCTCCAACACTGATGAAGGTGATTCACTAAATAAGTAACATGCAATATCCATTGCCTTTGTCCAGAATTCTTGTCCCATCCCGACACCATTGAACATGCTTCTTGCTTTTTCCATCAACGTCCTATTCATTCTTTCTGCAACTCCATTTTGTTGAGGTATGTATGGTGTAGTTTTTTGTCATGCTATACCACACTTCTTATAGAACTCTTCCAATTCATTTTTGCATAACTCTCCACCATTATCTTTCCTCAACACCTTAATCTTCTTCTCTGTCTCATCTTCCACTAGAGCCTTAAATTCTTTAAACCTATCAAAGACTTAAAATTTCTTCTTAAGGAAATATATCCATGTATTATTTGAGAAGTCATCTATAAATGAGACATAGTACATATAATTACCTAGTTAAGGAATCGAAACAGGTCCAAACACATCACTGTGCACACACGTTGATATTCCTTTCGCCCTCTTAGCACTAGAGGGGAAACTCCATTAGGGAATTTTTGAGGTCTAAAATGAGCCTCCTAAGAAAAATGTACAACCAAGATAAACTTTATAAGAACCAATAAGATTCAAGATGATGATGTCAACCTTGGGGGATGAGCCACTATTTTTGGGGTAAAAAAGTAAAAAGATTAAAAAATAATAAAATAATAAAACTATTTTTTCAACTCGTATTTTCAACCGTTATCTCCCTAAGATTTTAATCAAATTTTGAGTGGGAGTACTCGTTGGATGAAAAATTTAATTCCTCATCCAAAGAGTACCCATGTTACATACTTTATGTGGACCCTACTATACGAAAAATGAGAAATACATGAAAATTTGTGATTGCAATCACGTTTTCAATGTATTTCTCATTTTTTTTGTAGTGGGTTCCATCAAAAGTATGCAAGATGGGTACTCCTTGGATGAGGAATCAAATTTTGCAAAAAACGAGTGTTTTCGCTCGAAATTTGAGTAAACCCATAAGAGATAAGTTGAAAATACGAGTTGAAACAATAATTTCATTAGGAGGCTCATTTTAGACCTCAAAATTCCCCTAATGACTGATTTTGCTTCCCATATACACAATGTTCACATAAATTTAAATTAAGAGAAAAATTAGACATACCTTCTACCATACCATTGCCATGTACTATTGGAAGGCCCTTCTCTCCAATATCTCCAAGTCTTTGATGTCACAAACATAGTCTTTTCTCCATAGACCACTATATTTTCTTCTTCGCCTTTAGGAACCACAAAAATGTTGCACCCATAAATAAAAGTGCTACTCAAAAGCTTGTACAGAGTTCCAATATGAAATCCCCACATCAATACCAGTGTTCCCTGAACCATCTTGCAGGTATCTTTCCCAAACACTTTTTTTAAACCTGCATCATCCATATTGCTTATAGAAATTAGATTTCTAGAAAATGTAGGAATATGCAGAACACCAGTAAGTGTTCTAATCCTTCCACCTTGCTATTTCAACTTGAATTTTCCACGTCCTATGATTATGGTCTTCTTGTCATCCTCTAGAAGACATCACCACTATCACATTTCTTATATTCACAGAACCACTCCCTACGGGAGTGAAGTGAAAGGATGCACCTGAGTTAATCAACCATGTCTCATGATCTACATGTGTACTTGAATAAGAAGCCAAGTACACATCCCCACCTTCATCTGAAGTGGATTTCACTTTTGCAGAAGAAGCATCATCAAATCCCTTTCCTTTCTCAGGAGTTTTAGATTTACAATACTTTTTGTAGTGCCCTTCTTTTCCACATTTCTAGCATACCTTTACAAGTTTTCCTAGAGATTTAGATCTCTCTCTAGATTTCGATCTCCCACTTGAGGAATTATTTTTGTTTCTATTCCAGGACCGTCCTCTCAAAGACAATGAATATCAATTCTATCTCTTCATATTTTTCTGTCTCATCTCCTCTAACAACAAGTATGAGACTATCTCATCAAACTTCAAGTAAGTTGTATTGCAAACTATAGAAACAACCAGATTATCCCATGAATCTGGTAGAGAACACAACATATTGATGCACTTATCTTCGTCTGAAATTTTAATATCAACATATAACAACTGACTTACCACAATATTAAAGGCATTCAAATGCTCTATCACCCAGTCTCCATCCTTCATTCTTAGGTTATACAACTTTTTTTGCCAGAACAATTTGTTCACCATAGACTTAGATTGATACAAAGTCCCTAAGTTGTCACACAAAGCCTTTGTTGTAGCTTCTCTTGAAACATTCAACAATATTGAATCTGAGATACACAACTGTATTGTGCTCTTTTCCTTCCAATCCAACTTCTCCCAGTCCTGTGTTGAAATTGTCGTTGGTTTAGTACATGGATCTACCATGATCCACTGATCTTTATGCACCAACATTTCCTTCATATTGAGCTTCCACAACTCAAAACTTTGTTTATTAAATTTATCTATATCTATATTTCCACTATTCGTCATCTTCTTTCACTGCAAGAATCAATCCCACAGATATCCCATTGTAACAGGGTCTACCACAGGATCGAGCAAAACCCCTCAACAGTAAAGGCTTCCCCTTGAAGCCAAAATAACTCTGAAGCCAAATTTAGGTTTTAACCCTATACAAAAATTACCCACAAGCGAATTCTTAAAACATAAAAATATACAATGGTGACAACATAGAACAAATATATACATATATTTTCCCCTTATCCCAAAACCGAGACTACCACATTGATTTTTCATTATATTCCTTTCAATGTTACAATACTTATATATACATGTCGAAGCATTCATAAAACCTAATCCACTAACCCTAGATTAGAATATAACTGTAGTTCCCTTGACTAGATCTAATAAATACCATGGGAAGAAAACCATAATGCCCAAAACCATGCACAAAACCATGGTTAGGTCCACCCACCATCTATGGCCTTGGAACCCATACACCTATTGCACATTGGAGCGTGGGGTAGTTCATGTGTGTGTGTGTGTTAGGGTCGAGAGGGTTAGGGGTTGGGAGTTAAGTGTGTAAGGTTCTAGTGGGTTAAGGGTTATGGGTAAAGTGTGTTAGGGTCTAGTGGGTGAAGGGATGGGGGTTAAGTGAGTTAGTAGTTGTGGGTTAAGTGGGTTAGGATCTAGTGAGTTAAGGTATAGGAGGTTAAGTGGGTTATAATTCATATAGTTTATGCCATAACCCACTTAATCCCCAACCACTAACCCAATAGACACTAACCCCTAACCCAATAGACTCTAACACACTTAACCTCCAACCCCTAACCAACTAGACCCTAAGCCACTTAACATCCAAACCTTAACCCACTAGACTCTAATGCACTTAATCCCCAACCCCTAACCCAATAGACTCTAACACAGTTAATCCCTAAACCTTAACACATTAACCTACTAGACCTTAAAACACTTAACCCCCAACCCTTAACCCACTAGAACTATACACACTTGACTCACAATACCTAAACCAATAGACCCTAACAAACTTGATCCCCAACTTCTAACCCACTAAACCGTAACCCTTTAACCCCCAACCCCTAACCCACTAGACATTGAGACACTTAACCCCGAACCCACTACACCATAAGCCACTTAACCCCCATCACCTAACCCACTAGATGCTAACAATATTAACCCTTAACCCCTAAGCCACTTAACCCCCTACCCTTAATCCACTAGATGCTAACACACTTAACCCCTAACCCCTAACCCACTATATCCTAATACTCTTCAAACCTCCAGCCCCTAACCCACTAGACTCTAAATTATTTAACCCCCAAACTCTAACACATTATACCCCAACCCACTTAACCCCCAACCTCATACCCACTATACCCTAATTCAATTAAACCTTAACCTGTAATGCATTACACCCTAATTCACTTAAATCCAAACACCTAACCCGCTAGACCCTATGACAATTAATCACCAACCCCTTACTCATTGGACCCTAACACACTTAAAACCTCAAGCCCATAACTCAATAAACCCTAACACACTTAAAACCTCTAGACCCTAAGTGACTTAACCCTTAAGCCCAAACCCACTAGACCCTAATCCACTTATCCCTTAACCCCTAACCATTTTTACCATAACCCACTTAGCCCCTAACCCCTAAGTCACTAGACCATAACCCACTTAACCCCCTAAGACATGACTAAATGTCCCTCTCTCTCTCCCACACACACACACTTCTCATAAGTGGAAAAAATGTTTTTTAAAAAACATATGTTTTCCAAAACACATATGCGTTGTAAAATTCACATGCATTTACAACGTATATATATTGCATTAGACATCGTCACCCCTTGGTGGTTCAACTATTCCCAAGGGGTGCATTGATGTCTAGAAAATGTGTATGCATTTTGAAAATGCATATGCATTTCAAAAAAAGTACGCATTATGAAATGTGTGTGAGTTATGAAATGCATACATGTTTTAACATGATAAAAATCCAACCTATCTCCATCTGAACCCGATTTTTCCATTGTATTTTTCATGAAAGTCATTTTCTCAAGTGGCATTTTCATGTGGAAATTTTCTAAGGCATTCAAGGAGAAAAAAAATTCCTTCAAGTCATTACAATTCAGAAGGAGCCCTTTGTCCTTCTATCAATTCAAAGGAGTCTATGGAGCTTTGAAGAAACTGGTAAAATTCAAGGCACTTCATTGGGAAGAAACAAGATCAACTCAAAACCATTCTCACAAGCATCCTCAAGAATTAAAATAAATCCAATTGGTAGAAGAGAGCATTATTTCAACTAAACCCATTCTATGGAATTCAAAGCAATCCATTGTGAAGAATCAAGTATTCTCTCAATTAAACTCATTCTCAAGAATTCTATCAATTTAAAGCAATTCCTTGGGAAAAAATAAGCATTGTCTTAACTCTACTAATTCTCACAAGCATTCTCAAGAATTCAAAGCAATTCATTGGGAGCTCTCAAGAAATCTATCAACTCAAAGTAATTAATTGGGAAGAAACAATAATTCTCTCGACTCAACTCATTCTCATAAGCATTGTCAATAATTCAAACAAATCCATTTATAAGAAACAAACATTATCAAAATCATTCTATCTTGACTCATTTCGAGCCATAATGAGCAAAATTTTTCAAGGGAAATCTTCATAATAGGAGTATAAAAACATCAAGGAAAGAACATATGAATGAGAAAATGGAAGAAGAAAAGAGAGAGGCAATAGAAATGGTATACAAAGGAATACATACAAGAAATTATCTTATAATTCGACCTACGCCAACTGTTGAATCTACTCCTAGCTCATCAATATCAATACCTATGGTGAAACCACATTTAATGGATAAAAATGTTGAGGAGCATGCTCAATTGTTAGTGGAAGTTGGGTACAAGGGAAATGATATATTGTTTTTTCAAGACCTTCAACAATAGTGCAATGAAGGGGCTTCTAGCATCGTACATGAGGTTTTCAAGCAAGCCAATGATGTTATGCAATCTCCTAGTAAGATCTTTCCTCATACAAAAACAAATGTCAACATCACTCCATCAACTAATGACCCCACTACATGAGAAACTGGAAAAAAGAGGACTCCTAGACGGATACAAGTGCACGAAAGTGCATTGTCATTAATGGAAGGTAAGGTCCATGACTGCACTATCAAACAACATTATGCGCAAATTACAAAGCAATTATTTGAACCTAAATCTGAGGCTTGTAAATGTGAGTTGTATTTAAGTTTGTTAAAATCTAAGAGTTTTTTTCTAGTTAGAAAACAATTTCACGTAAAGGCATTGAAAAATACTTAGTAAAGTGGTCACACTGTTAGATCTCTTGTTGATGCATTTTATTCCATAGGTTAAAAAAACATTCACAAGATTGCAATACATCTTGAAGACTATTAGTTGAATCTGTTATAAGCAGAAGTACAAGACAATCACATTTGCTTAAAAGCACATCACAAATTGTTAATTTGCATCTAAAAACATTGTCTTGATATTCATCTAGAAGAGATATTATTTTGACTTAGATGGACAAATCGAAAAACTGTGGGCATTAAGTGGTAGATTACCACATAAATATATGAAATTAGTAGAAGTAGTTAAGGCACTAGTGCTTGCATTTTGGCCTGAAAAAATTAGGCCTTCTTCCAACATAAAGGATGTGTTAAAAAGATGTAGTGGGTTATAAGGAGCATGGGCCCCACATTAAACACTATCTTAACATTACTCAAACTCAAATTTACGATTTTATTAAAGTTTGTCATGAAGAATTGAGGTTGGGGAAAGATTATTTGAAAAATTAAAACCATGGTATGTTATAATAAACACCATCTGTAAAACTTGTTGTTGTAGATACGATATAAGTTTTGATTATTATTATAATAACTTTGTCCATATACGTTGATTTTTTCTTGATAACCACCTGTAAGAATGCACAAGTACAATGCCACCAATTTCATCAAGATATTTTATCCATATGATCATGTGTCCAAGGCAAGATGGGAAGAATTATTATGCAAAAAAAAAAATTAGATGGTACTTGCAATTTGTGTGGTGGGCTAGCTTTATGGAGTGAATTCCCCCATGAGACTGTAGATGATCCATTTGGGGGGAGGAATATTTACATGTAGAGCTTCCAATATGAGACTTTTCAGTTACAGGATGAGAAATAAAGTAGGAAGATTAAATTGGTGACTTCACAAGTAATAATATCTTCCTCATACTTTTATGAACATTATTTCTTATCCAGTTATTAATATATCTAGGGAGTTATCTAATGTCGACATTTTCCCCTCCAAATGCAAGTATATGATTTCATTTTGAAATTTTGAGGAAAGATACAACAATACATTAGACATGTTCACATGGCTCAGTGACAAGACAAGTAATTCAAAATAAGGATACATTCACCGTCAGAACAATATTATGAGTGGTTGAATTTGCAGAAAGTACACTCTACAACCACAAAATGAGATACAAAGTCAATACTATCATTCAGATTAGGTTAGAATAATAGTGCAAATTACTTATACGCATGGGATAAATAGTAACGAAGACAAGAAGGTGATACTAAAAGAAATCCACTTCTACATAAGTGTTTATAAAACCCATGATTTTTATTATGTGCAACATTTTTTTATTTTTTTATTTTTTTTATTTTTTATTTTTATTTATTTATTTATTTTATTTTATTTATTTATTTATTTTTAATTTTAATTTTAATTTTAATTTTTCAGTTATTTTACGATTGTTTGATTGTTATGAGTAACCATTTTGTCAACATTTAGTTTGGTCAAATGGATGTGTAGGTCATTTAAAAAATGCACGTCTATTTTAGTGGTTCGTCTTTATTGCACACAAAATGCAAAGAGAAACATTTATGGATTTGAGATTGGACATGAAAAAAAAGAGAATGATGGTGTTGGTGCTTACATAAAATAACACTTTGAGGGAAGAGATGATTTTTTCAGGGACAAACCTTCAAGATACTTCATTAATAATTTTATGGTCTACAACAGTGATGGGAGAACACTCGACAAGGAGAAGCAAAGTCCAGAGAATTTTCTGGGAGGTAAAAGATGTGGATAGATCACGCGTATATTGAGTCAACATAGTGTATGAAACAAGAGGATTTCATTTAGTTAATATCAGACAAATCCGCCCTTCAAATAAGGATAAGAAATGTGTCTTTCTTTGGTGGTTCATATATCATTGAATGGGAATAGTGTTTATCTTCAGAGTGGGTCGATACATGGACTCGAGTGATAATTGGGATCAATGAGTGCATGGTTGATCATATAACATAGTTGTAAGAGGATAAAACAAATATTTCTAATCATTATGATCACCTGTTAGATCTTGTAAAAAAAATACGCATATGTTCAATTAAGCATTCCATTTTAAGTTCCTAATTGAAAATTAATTTGACTATTATTACATGCACCCTTAAAATTTTAACAAATGCCATGTTTGAAATTTGTTTCATTTTGTAGGTCACATATATGCAATGGTTTCTACAAAAAATAATGTATGGGGCTCTAAATATTGGTTGGTAGGTTGCTTGTATGTGAAGCAAACACTCCTTGAACCATAAAAAATGATGAGAATAACGAGTAAGAATGCACAAGTACAATGCCACCAATTTCATCAAGATATTTTATCCATATGATCATGTGTCCAAGGCAAGATGGGAAGAATTATTATGCAAAAAAAAAAATTAGATGGTACTTGAAATCTGTGTGGTGGGCTAGCTTTATGGAGTGAGTTCCCCCATGAGACTGTAGATGATCCATTTGGGGGGAGGAATATTTACATGTAGAGCTTCCAATATGAGACTTTTCAGTTACAGGATGAGAAATAAAGTAGGAAGATTAAATTGGTGACTTCACATGTAATAATCTCTTCCTCATACTTTTATGAACATTATTTCTTATCCAGTTATTAATATATCTAGGGAGTTATCTAATGTCGACATTTTCCCCTCCAAATGCAAGTATATGATTTCATTTTGAAATTTTGAGGAAAGATACAACAATACATTAGACATGTTCACATGGCTCAGTGACAAGACAAGTAATTCAAAATAAGGATACATTCACCGTCAGAACAATATTATGAGTGGTTGAATTTGCAGAAAGTACACTCTACAACCACAAAATGAGATACAAAGTCAATACTATCATTCAAATTAGGTTAGAATAATAGTGCAAATTACTTATATGCATGGGATAAATAGTAACGAAGACAAGAAGGTGATACTAAAAGAAATCCACTTCTACATAAGTGTTTATAAAACCCATGATTTTTATTATGTGCAACATTTTTTTATTTTTTTATTTTTTATTTTTATTTATTTATATATTTTATTTTATTTATTTATTTATTTTTATTTTTAATTTTAATTTTAATTTTTCAGTTATTTTACGATTGTTTGATTGTTATGAGTAACCATTTTGTCAGCATTTAGTTTGGTCAAATGGATGTGTAGGTCATTTAAAAAATGTACGTCTATTTTAGTGGTTCGTTCGCTCTGCACAAAATGCAAAGAGCAACATTTATGGATTTGAGATTGGACATGAAAAAAGAGAATGATGGTGTTGGTGCTACATAAAATAACACTTCGAGGGAGGAGATGATTTTTTCAGGGACAAACCTTCAAGATACTTCATTAATAATTTTATGGTCTACAACAGTGATGGGAGAACACTCGACAAGGAGAAGCAAAGTCCAGAGAATTTTCTGGGAGGTAAAAGATGTGGATAGATCACGCGTATATTGAGTCAACATAGTGTATGAAACAAGAGGATTTCATTTAGTTAATATCAGACAAATCCGCCCTTCAAATATGGATAAGAAACGTGTCTTTCTTTGGTGGTTCATATATCATTGAATGGGAATAGTGTTTATCTTCAGAGTGGGTCGATACATGGACTCGAGTGATAATTGGGATCAATGAGTGCATGGTTGATCATATAACATAGTTGTAAGAGGATAAAACAAATATTTCTAATCATTATGATCACCTGTTAGATCTTGTAAAAAAAATACGCATATGTTCAATTAAGCATTCCATTTTAAGTTCCTAATTGAAAATTAATTTGACTATTATTACATGTACCCTTCAAATTTTAACAAATGCCATGTTTGACATTTGTTTCATTTTGTGGGTCACATATATGCAATGGTTTCTACAAAAAATAATGTATGGGGCTCTAAATATTGGTTGGTAGGTTGCTTGTATGTGAAGCAAACACTCCTTGAACCATAACAAATGATGAGAATAACGAGTTTTTGACTAGCTTGGTGGTTGTTAAAGGTGAACATTTGACACTAACTACACAAAAAAAGATGAAGGATGGGTATGTAAATCATGATTATAGGTTAAGATAAATTGTATAACACTACACCAACTTAATATTGGGGATAAACATCAAGCTATGCACAATTTCCAAGAAAAACAAGGCTCGGGTACGATATTTCTTACCATAATCCATGCATGAGAAATTGATGGATATTGTTAGTAGTAGAGATGATCCCAATGGATTGGTGGAATGAAAAATAACTATCTTATCTATGTTTCTTACACTGCTTTATGTATGATGCAAAATTGATAGTAGAAAAATAAGTTTTGTCATTTTTATAACCGCTATATTTATTTTTTATTGAATCAATATTCTTTATTTATCCTCATAATTCTATACTCAATTCATTGTCACCCGACTCCCAACCCACTTATCCCCCAACCCAGTAGAACATATTTCACTTAACCCACAACCCCTAACCCACTACACCCTAATCCACTTAACCCACAACACCTAACCCACTAGACTCTCCTCTTGTCTCTCTTTCAAGACTAATTAAGTTACATGATGAGGATGTCTGATCCTTGGTTTCAATATTTACCTTGCCTTCATCATGCATTTAAGGTTACTGTGTTTTTGGTTTAATATTCAGTATGTGACAAACTTTGGTTTCATGAATTGATATTAAAAGGTTAGGGTCCATTGAGACAATCTCTGTTTACTTTTCATGACAAATATCCTTCTATGCTTGCTTGTGGAAAGTTCAATCTTGAAATATCAGTATTATGATTCAAGAACCTTTTAGAAATATCAGATCCTGTAACACTATTATTGTATTCAAGCCATGTTGGTGTATGCATTGATCTATGAATACATATAGTGTATTTAGTTCAAGAATTCTTGTGGCCTAATCGATGAAAGCCATTACTATGACCTAAAGATGACCGAGATTCACCTTGAATATTATCCTTAGAGTTGTAGATTTGGTCAACATGGTTTCTAGTTTTTTGGAAGGAAGTCTTCTAAAGGGATCTTCTTCAATGTCCATCTCCATGTATACTTCAGCTATTGCACCTACAACACTTCAGAATTTGACCGAAGAACTATTGATGTCAAAATTGGTTCAACACTAGCAACAATTCCAAATTCTTGGTTGGCTACACCAAGAACAATGGGAAGACCACTAAATTTATAACCTTCTTTTACACAATTATCCTAGACACAATTACTTGTTACAAATGAAGAAAATACAATAATAACTATTTCCAGTGTACACACTAAACAATAATAATTGTAGCTGAAAATTACATAACAAACATTCACAAAAATATATGGCCAAAAACATAAAACATTAACACATAAAAGAAACCTAATATATAGATACTGTGTATTAACAAATTTCATAGACAACAACATAAATATGCACTGTGATTCTCCAATATATATATTTCAGTTGTAAATACTGTTGCACAAAATACTATTAAATATTGTAATAAAGTGTTAATTAACAATAGTCTGCAATACAGACATATTCCACAACTATATAATAATTGAAACAATAGTAAAACTGCTCACACTCTTCATTAAATAAAACTCAACTATGCAGGTATCTTAAATAAAAAAAAATAATAGATACAAAACAAAAGATGAAAAGAAAAATAATTAAAATAAGACACAAGTAGAGAAAATAAGAAACAAATATTTAATTGAGTATATTTATACTAATAAATTCAACAATCATGATAAAAAAAATTATAGCTAATAATTTTTCAATAACATGTCAGTCAAATGCAAGTAAAAAGAACATAAGAATCCTTGACCCTACTGCACTTAGACCAATGATAAATTTTGGGCAAAAGTGTTAAGAAGTAGTACTCACAACTAAGCAACAGTGATAAATCATCGATGACTAAAAGAAATGATTACCTAAACTAATAATACTAAATAATCCATTCTTTAGTATTTAAAAAAAAATCCTGCAATTGTCAATTTATAAGACTCTAAATATTTAAAACACTTAAAAAGTTATCTCAAAATATAAGAGAAATGACCCAATCGTACCACACAAATGTCAAATGTGGAACCCCTTCAGAAAGCTCGAATAAATCTGGCAGAATTGGAGGACTCAAGCTCGAATAAATAAACCAGTGGAGGACTCAAGTGCACAGTTCCGCAACATATAATTTCTATTCTGCATAATAAAATTCCGCAACATCTCTTTCACATATGGTTCTGTGATATAAATTGCATTATATTTACTTTTGAAAATTTCACTTCATTTCTATGCTCTGGACATCTATACACTATTAGACTAAAGGCATTTTTTATCTTAAAAGAAATATTTTATCTTAAAAAGTTATTTTTAGTTATTTTATATTAAAATTTAATATCAATTGAATTGTTTTAAATATAAAATTTAAGACAAAAATAGTTTGAGACAAAACTTTATATTTAAGACAAAAACAATTCGAGACAAAAATATTTAAGACAAAAATAATTCGAGACAAAATTATTTAAAACAAAAAAATTTAAGATAAAATTATTTTAAGACAATTTTATATTTAAGACAAAAACAGTTTGAGACAAAAATATTTTAAGACAAAACTTTATATTTAAGACAAAAACAGTTTGAGACAAGAATATTTTAAGACAAAAGCAATTGGAGACAAAAATATTTTAAGACAAAATTTTATATTTAAGACAAAAGCACTTAGAGACAAAAATATTTAAGGAAAAACTTTATATTTAAGACAATGGTGACTTATGACAATGACAATTAAGACTAAACCCATTTAAGACAAAATCATTAGCATTGAGAAGTTTGCATTGAAGTATCCGTGAGTGGATAGTGGATAATTATAATTTTTATTTTTGAAAATAGATTTCCAAACCACATGAAATTTAATCATGTCATATTTATTTCTTTTATATTATATTTTTCTTTTTTCATTAAACCACATTCTAAAAATATAATAAATAAATAGATAAAATATATTATTTTTTGGTTGGCCACTCAAGGGGATTTGAACTTTGAATCTCATGTCACTACAAGAAAAAAGGACATTGGTAATGGTCATGGTTGTGATGGACCCTTAAGGCCTATCACCAATGTCACATACGGTGATGGTGCTTAAAAAAAACGTTGTTGTAAGTGCATATTGTGATAGTCCTTTAAAGTTTGTCACCAAAGCCATTTTTAGTGACACTTTTGGTGACGCTTGTTAAAGGTCTGTCACTAATTCTCTCTTTGGTGACTCTTCTAGTCACAGTCTTTTATTGACCCTCATCAATGCTATTTTTGGTTTAGGTGATAGTTAAAAAAATTTCCTTCGCCATTGATCATTCCAATGACTTTTGATGAAACTATGTGCATGTTGCTATATTTTTTGTCAAAAGATAATGATTTAAGACCATTGTTGTGGAGTTTTTTCATTATGTGTCCAAGTCCATAAAGTGTTAGAGTCATTCAATTTGTTAAGAAGCAATTAGTGTGTATCATTTCCCTCAAGTAATGATAATATAGTTTTCCTATCAGTTAATACATGATTCATCTCTATTAGTTTTATTTTCTAACAAATTCCCTTTAAATAAAGTTTCACTAGTGTGTGTAGAAACTATATTATTTAATACATAATCAAGCTTTTTCAATTCTATTAATGAGAGAGATCTAGCACTCCTCAAAATTCTTGGAACATCTTAACATGCTTTGGCACATACTAACATTCATTGGCACCTCGCATGTCTGAGAACATCTTTGTACCTACAAAATCTTGCCATGACTAGGACACCCAAGAACATGTTGGCATGCCCTATCATAGCATAAAACTCTCCTAGCATGTGTTGGCACACCTTGTAGTCCCTAGCATACCCTGAAACACTTTGGCATGCATTAACATACATGAGCACTTGGCACACATTAGAACTTGGCATGTATTGGAACCTATTATTAGTGTGCCTAGCATGCCCCTTTTGAAAAAGATAATGTCGTGACTTATTAACCCTCTTATGTGTTCATTTCCTTGCGTTTTAGCTTGTTTTTTTTTTCCTTGATACTCCTTGACACATATTGGCATACCCTGACACCCTACACATCCTAGCATGCCTTAGCATCTTGCATGTCTTGGCACTATTTAGCACATGTTAACATACAATGGAACTCACTAGCACACTTTGGCACTTCCTGACATGCCCTGATATTACCTAGCATGCCTTGCTAGTGCTTAACATACCTTGTCAGTCCCTCCTTGGCATGCTAGCTAGCACTCGTTGACACTCCCTAGCACACCCTCATATTCATTCATTTCCATGCATTTTTACCTAGTGCTCCCTTGTTTTGCCCTAGTACTCCATGACACTCCTAATTATGCATTAGCACACTCTATCACACTTTATCACTTTTCGACATGCCCTTCCACGTCATAACATGTGTATCACTCCCTAACACACATTGGCACTTGGCACGTGTTGGCGCTTGGAAAGTATTAGCATATCTAGCCTTCATTAATATTCCTTGGTATGATTCGACATGGTTTAATATTAACTTTATTTTAGATCAATTATTGGAAATTAGATGAGAAGTAATAAAGGGTGATTTGGCACTTATAATGCACTAAGACTTAGCACTTGGCACCTATTGCCACCTAGTGTTGGTGTGCCTAGCATGCCCCTCCTGGAAAAGGTAAACTAATGACTTATTAACCCTCTTATGTGTTCATTTCCTTGTAGTTTAACTTGTTTCTCCTTTTTGTTGCCTTGATAGTCCTTGGCGCATATTTTCACACCCTTGCACATCTTGGCATGCCTTAGCACTTGACATATCTTAAGCATATTTGACATTTCTTTGAACTATCTGGCACATGTTAGCATTCCTTAGCATGTCTTAGTGCTTATGCCATCATAACTAGCCTTACATTTTCTCACAACTTGGGAACCGAATCAAGTCCTTAGCAACTGTAGTTCATGTGACATTGGCATACTTCAGTCGCAACAACTTGACCAATTGCACCTACTACAAGTAGATTGTGCCTTGTTCACCTAAGAATTGTCTATACCTCATCTTAGGCCACTCATGTCCAAGTTGAACTTGTCCCACTTAAGAACTTACCAAGGCAAGGATCACATCTAGCCATGGCCATAAAACAACTAAGCAACAATATAACCTACATAGGCAATATTTCACATGTATGTCTAGTTCATATAAACAGTAGAGCATTAACTAAGAGTTTGTAAGAACCACAAGATACACAATACACGCAAGATATAAGTTGGCGCAAGCCGAGTTCCCCAAAACTTATACACAACAATGTACAATATGTAATTGGCTAAAATAGTTTAAAACATGAGCTTTCAGCCAAAGTGTGCCACATGTCATATAAAACTAATGGATAAAATAAAAATAGTGTTATGCCCAACAAAAAGTCTCCCTTTGTCTAAAACTGCTTTTTCGAGCCCCTTATCGCAATCGTAAGCTTGCCTCTTACAAATCCTATTATGAACTTCTTCAAACACACTTCTTCCTGGGCACACTTGAATTCAGTGACACTCACTAACACACACTCTTATTTGTTCATTTCCATGCATTTTGACCTAGTTCTCCCTTGTGATGCCTCGACAATCCTTAACACTCCTCCACATGCATTGACATTTTCTCGCATGTGTTAGCATGCCTTTTCATTCCTTGGCATGCCCTAACCCTCCCTATATATCATTCCCTCAGAGCTACCATTAATTTGCAACTTGGGAACCCAACCAAGTCCTTGCTCAACTACAAGAGCTTGACCAAGTTACGCTTACTACAATCAGACTATGTTGTTGAATTGTGTATCTTGGGAGGTAATCCACAAGCATAGTGAGATGGGTTTGTGTGAGTTTGGTCACAAAATGATTTGTTGCCAAAGAAACCAAGCGAAGGGGGTTTGGACCCAAGATGGGGTTTTAAATTTAAAAGAAAATTAAAAAGGAAAAATAATATTTCCTAAGATCTAAGTGGATAAAGCCCATAAGTTCTAGAGGTTTTTTAAGAGGCCTAGCTAGGAAAAGCTATTTAAGGAGGCCTTAGTATGAAGACAATAACATCAAGTGAGAAGGAGCTCATTTAATGAAGGAGGCCGGGAGAGATGTAGTCCTAAAGTAGGTCGAGTTAGAGGGTTGAGTAAGGGTTGCTAAAGGGAGACCATGATCATCCACAAAGAGCAAGATAAACATGTGAGGGTTCAAAACAATGTCACATACCTTAATGGGTTCAAGATAGGGAGTAGGATGGAATACTGTTGGTTCTCTTATGGCAGATCGAGCTCAAGAGAGGCAACTCATGAGAATTTGGGCATGTGATTTCAATGGTGCTTATGTGTGAAGGTTGCATCAAATTTTGAAATAGTAAAGAGGGTTGACTCCCTATCTTGTGGTGGTTAGTAGGTTGCAAGTCTGTGATAAATACCAACACAAATGGAGGAGGGCCTACATTAGATAAGGGCCAAAACAGATGTAGCCACATGTGTAATATTGACTGAGGTAACCATAGTTTGAGGGTCGCAGATATCTAAAGTTCAGGTCAAGATTCAGTCAAAGAAATTCCCAGAATCTATGGGTCCATATGAATTAGGACGAGTCTCTTATGGAGGCAAGAGTTGTTATTTCTTCTATGGGTGGATAGGGAATTAGAATAGAAGTATAATGCCCTAGTTAGGGAGGTTTCCTAGTATGTTTAGTCCATAAGGTATGCCCTTAAGACTGTGACAAATATGCGTAGAAGAAGAGGGGTCGTGACCCTTAAAGAGAGGTTTATCTCTGCAGTATATACCACAAATTTGGAAGATGTTTTGTAGAAGTATGTGCGGAGATAACAAATCCAAATGAAGGTGGAACCTAAGTAGAAGATTGAGTTAAAAAAATGTGCCATATGAGGAATGGATTGACATGAAGAGGAGTTGATTTTGGTGGATTTTCCATAGAGTTTTGGACAGAGATCTGAAGCAACCTATAAACAATTAGTCAATGGATTGTTAGTGGATGGTTTGTGACCCTAGTTCAAGCATCTACAAATTGTTAGAAAGATGATAAGATGAGTAGTTCAGATTTGTCCATAGATTGGACAACAAAGAAATTGGTACACAAGAATAATGATTTTGAGAGGACTCAAATCACTATTAGGAGGAAAATTTGAAGATCCCTAGATGGGGGCAGTGTTTTGGGCACTAGATCAGTCAAATAATTGACTATGGTTGGGAAAATTGATGGAAGTCCAAGTAAAATTGGAGGGTTGTTAGGTGATTTTCAAAGAAGATCCCCAAGTCTTCTGTTTGTGAAGGAAAACAAGACTGGTAGAAGAGTAGGTGTATTGGGCCTAAGGACGTGTAGACTTTGAAGGACTAAAGTAGTTGTCAAGTGGACTATCCAACTAGTCTTAGTTCACTGTATTGTAGAGGATTGAGTCAGTGAGAAGAAGGGAAACCTCCATAACCCTAGATTTTTCATCTTGGAGTAGGAGTATGGCAATATTGGGCAGACCAAAGAACTACTCACAAATAGAGTTTCAAACAACTGATCAAAAAACCTAAGTGTTGTAGACCTTAAATGAAAAAAGAGGTAGATAGAGGGGAAAGTTTTTTGAGCCAAGTTCAGTAAGCTAGAGGAGTTGAGTTCATGGATAGAGGCAGATTGAGGAGTTGCATAACGAGAGACAAGAGGACTTGTGAGATGTGTTCAGGACATGTACATTGAAAGGGCTATGTGTGGCCACCATCAAAAAGTGGGCCAAGAATTTTCTTATTTAAGGTATATTGGTTGTCAAAGGACTAACACCAATCCCTAGTTGTATTCCTTGTATTAGTGTGATTGTAAAGGGACATGATCCCTAGTACGAGAGCTCTAGCCTATTCTATTATAGTTTATACTTTAATGAAGAATGGTTTGAAAAATTTAAAAATTATAATGTGCACTATTTGATTCCCTGGTGTGTGTAGATTTCATTGTGCAAAGTAGATGTGTTGTGGCACTTAAGTGTGTTTGCATCAAATAATCTAAGACCAAACCTAGATTCTCATGTGTCGTGGAAATTCAAGATATGCCTTTTTCACCTAAGAACTACTTGTAACTCATCTTAGGCTACTCATGTCCAATCTCAACTCATCCCACTTAACAATTTACCAAGACAAGGCTCATCACATCCAACTGTGGTCATAAAATAAATAAGCAACACAATATACATGTTGACATGCCATAACACCTAACATATATTAAATTCCTTAGCACTATGTGGCATGTGTTAGCATCCCCTACATTCCTTAGCATGCTTTTACACTCCCTAACACACCCTTGCACTTACTGACACGCCTTGGTAGTTTAGCATACCTTGGCACTGCCTAGCATATAACCTTGTCACTCCCTCCTTAACACACCTAGAAATCATTGACACTCCCTGTCACACACTCTTATTCGTTAATTTCCATGAATTTTGATCTAGTGCTTCCTTGTGTTTCCCTAACACTCCCTAACACTCTCTAGCACACATTGAGACACCCTAACACCTGACACATCTTGGCATGCCTCCCTAGCACTCTAGCATTCCTTGGCACTACCTAGCATACCTTGTCACTCTCTCCTTATCACACCTAGAGATCATTAACACTCCCAGTGACAAAATCTTATTCATTCATTTCCATGCACTTTTACCTACTGCTCCCTTGTGTTCCCATAACATTCCTTAACACTCCTTGGCACGTGTTGGTACACCCTAGCACCTCGGACATCTTGGAATGTCACCTTAGCCTCTAGCATGCCTTAACACTGCCTAACATACCTTTTCACTCCCTCCTCAACACACTTGGAACTCACTGACACTTCCAATCACAAACTCTTATTTTTTCATTTCCATGCATTTTGGTATTGGCACTAGTGTTGGTATGCCTAACATACCACTCTTGAAAAGGTAAGGTCCTTAATTATTAACCCTCATATGTGTTCATTTATTTGCATTTTAACTTGGTGTTCCCTTTTTTCACCTGACACTCCTTGACACATATTCACATACCCTAACACCTGACACATCTTGTCATGCCTTAACACATGGCACATATTGGCATGCCTATCATGCATTGGTATGCCTTGGCACTATCTGGCACATGTTAGCACAAACTAAGACTTCTTGACATGCCCTAGCATTCCCTAGCATGCGTTGTCACTCCCCCCTTGGCACGCCTGACACTCGATGACATTCCCCGACACAACCTCTTATTCATTAATGGGGTGCATGTCTAGAAAGAGTTCCTTTAAGAGAATAAAAAATTTATCACACCATTACTGTCATAATGCAAGATTCTACTTGAATGACATTTTTAGGGTTTTTTTTTTATGGTGTGGTAATGGTAAGAAGTGAGTGGTCAATATTGTTAATTTATTTCTCATTAAAGTGCTTATCCTTATGAGAGACTCATCTTGAGAAAATGACACCCTCGTCATGCTTACCCACCAACTCCTAATCTAATTCTCAAAATAAAGGCCAACTTGCACTGTGAGGGAAGGCATGTTGGTCTATGGTGTGTTGAGTGATTGGGTGAGAGTGTTAATGTACTATGAGAGGGACTGAACTATTTACTTTGTGTCCTATATGGATGACATGTTGTAGGTGTGTCATGGAACCACGGGGCCACTAGAAAGATTTTGTAAGATATAGCCCAACATAATCAATGCCTTGAGAGAAATCTATGGAGAGGGATCAAAATAAATTATATTGGTTAGTCCACCAAAAAATATTTACTAGAGAGTGACACCATGGTGATCAATGCCAAACATGGAGTCTTTTGAGCTAGGCATTTTTTTTCTAAAAATTTGTTTGGAGTGTCACTGAATTGGTCGAATTCTCAAATTCATGACGTTGTAAATTACGTAGGAACTTTATTTCTTTTGTTGTATAGGGAACCCTCCAAAACCTTCCAAAAAATTCTTAAATGATGGGAA
This sequence comes from Pinus albicaulis, assembly GCA_034641835.2. NCBI lineage: Eukaryota > Viridiplantae > Streptophyta > Pinopsida > Pinales > Pinaceae > Pinus > Pinus albicaulis. The sequence continues at coordinate 799,051,262 of CM076581.1, forward strand.
TTCCTATTCATGTGTGAAGCTAGTGGAATGTGAAAATTCATCCAAGACAAATCCAAATATTTGATTTGTGCCTTGGGGAATGCGAAAGATGCCCTCAATAGAAAACATGCATACAAATTTGTAGCCAAGTGCCCCAAATGTGAGATGTTTCTACTTGTGCAATTTTTCTTCCAAATATGTGAACTCAATAATAAAACACCTCAAAATACATGAATGTCTCTCATCATGTGAAAGAAAAAGTAAACCCTTACCCGAGTCTTCCCTTGTTGGAAATTTGGGATTTTTGTCACAAGATATTTCCTCTTCTTTGGAAAGAGGACATAAACAATCTTATAAATTTTTCTAAATGAAGTAATCTTTACCTATGTCCTTCTCCTTTACGCCATGTGATACAAATGCCAATTTTATTATTCTTGGCTATGGCATTCTTCTTTTATACATGTGACTCTTGACTATGCAATGAAACCCTCCAAAATCTTCTTAAAGGATGGGAGCTCCTCTTCATGCATGAAGCTAGTGGAATGTGGAAATTTATCCAAAATTCATCCAAGTATGTGATTTGGGCCATGGGAAATGTGAAAGGCACACTCAGTGGAGAAACATGCATAAAAATTTGTGGCCAAGTGCACTAAATGTGCGATGTTGCCACTTGTCAACTGTGCCTCTTGTTGATGATGAAACTGACACCCTAGTTGTGCAAGGCTCAAAAAGTTTCACTTTGCGTCAACTCAAGGTTGTTACCATTGTCACCTTAGCAACGAATCCTCTCACTTTGGATTAATTATTGAATCCTAGGGGTATCCCAAAGCATAAATTTATGGGGTACTTTATGTGACTAGATCACTAGCATTGATAACCATGTTTACATTGGATGGTTAAACATCTTGATAATCCTTTTCCTATTGACCACAAATTTTGTATTCATTATTTCTTTCATCGCAACATCTCCAGTAGATATTTATGGTGTTCATGAGCCTATTTCAAGTTGTGATAAGGGGATTAGGGACTCCCTTATCATAACCGATAACCCTTAATGCATTTAATCCCTTAGCCAAGGGGGCCCAAGGGTGTAGTTGTAGGGGCATTGGGACCAAATTTGGGGGTTCATAACATTAGGAAAAGTGGAATAGAAAGACCAAAAAGGTTGTAGGGGGGTATCTTGTGGTGTATTGAATGGGCTAAGGGGACACAAGGGTAGCATGGATGGGTATAAGTCAGAGGTACAAGCATTTTTTACTATGATATATGATCCTAGCATTAGAGAATGAGAAGGGGGATTAAGACCTAATTTCATAGGGGATAGGGGACCTAGAGGGAAGGTAGCGAGATCAATCGATAGGGGAACCCCCAATATTGGTGATAAGAGGATTAGGAGTCCAATTATCACAAACCATAATCCCTTAACCCATAACCATTGAATTCCATATCCCCTTAACCCCCAATCCATATTCCCTTAACCCCTACACTCATGACTCATAACCCATAAACCCCTTGACTCATTAAATATTAAGACACTAACCCCTAACCTATAATCCATGAACCTCGTAAGCCATAACTCCTTATCATCTTAACCTATGACCCTTAACCCCTAAACCTTCACCCTTAAACACCTTAACTTCTAACCCCTTAAACACCTAAATCCCCTAAATCTTAAGTCCTTAACCACTAAATCCTTTGACCCTAAAGCCCTTGGCCCTTAACCCTTGACACTTGAAGCCCTTAACCACTAAGTATCCAAGGCTTAAAATAACACCCCAAACCAACACATTGACCTCCTAGGAGAATCCTTCACCTCTAATTGAGCATATTGGAAACATTTGATTTTTAGAGAACTAGGTATTGGTTATGAGGGTATCTGTTTGTGGGTAATGCTATTATTACCATGTATACCAAACATAGAAAAATTGGATAATTTGCAAAAACTCGATCTAAATGTATACCAAACATAGAAAAATTGGATAATTTGCAAAGCCTCGATCTAAATTGCTCACAATATCTACACTTAATGTTGAGATGGAGCTTGTAGTTCACTCTCACATAAGGAGTTGGAAATGAATAGATCACTCATAAAGACAAGGACACTCTAGCCCTAATGCACAAGGAGTGAACCCTCAATATATATATTTTGTTTGTTAAACAAAATCAATTGTGTCAATGTAGAATACTATACATAAGAGAAAATAAAATGATATTATCCACATCAGTGCTTGAAAAAACCTCAAATTAGCCATGAGTAGTGAGCCAAAGGGTGAAAGTGGGGCACTATTAAATTTACATAATGTTTAAATTCCTTTTACATTGTGAGGTTGTTCTCCAATAGGGTTGAAACATCATCACAAGGAAGCATGACACATTTTTGTGGGGGAGCGATTAAATTTGTAACACAGTTCAAGTGATTTACACCTCCAATGTAAATGACATCATTGTATGTTTGTGCCAGGTTGTTACAAAGGTTATTTATAGACAATACATTCAATGTACTTGGACTTCATCTTTTTAGGGTCTCGACTCTAACATGGATTTTTATCAGGAACACTTCATGCAAATGAAAGGGGGGCCTTTTTTTTTAACCACATACATACAAGAGCATTGGATGTTGCCCTTCAGATCCCCCTTGGTGCGTTCAAAGTGGGTTTACATTCACGTCGAGTTGAAACAAATCATAATGACCTTCCTCTTCTTAATAACATCTGCTAGTGTTTCCATATATACGAGATATAATTAAATGATCACCTCATTTGTAGATGCCCCCATTTATTATGAGATTCAAGGGGTGTTCTATTGTCTTTATCAACATTTGGACGAGTCATTATCTACATTCTTTAAACACATGTATAGAACTTTTTATGAGGGAGGTACTTGGATTTAAAACTTTATATAAGGCCTTATGTGGCCTTCCCCTTTAGATCTCTTCTAAGGAGGTCACCTCTTTCCATATTTCCTTGCCTACTTAGGGACAAATTGACAAACCAAGATTCAAACTTCTTCAACTACCAAATTAGTGAGGCATCGTACCTCTTCTTGACCTCGACCTCAATGAGCCATCTTTCTTCAGAGATACTTTGAGCATTTCCCACCATATATCACAATTTGGATGTCATAGGATCTATTACCCCATTTTCTGTATGGGCTTCTAGAGGATATTTTAAAATTTAATTGTCATCTCAACCCCTACGATTCCTATCACATTGATCATTTTCCATATAAGGTATATTGATCTATATGTAATTCATGAATGTATCATTGGTTTGATGACAACTTGCCTCAGGCATCTAGGACACTAGGTGTAGGAAGAAGTTCCTTTAGCTATCACATTTAGTTGGATATGTATGATCCATGTGTATATGATATTATGTCCAATGTGTACTATTTTTATTGTGTTCACTTAAACACTCTATTCTAACTCTTGATTGTTTGGCTATAAGTTTTAATTTGAGTTATTCCATGGTGTTTCATCAGTTTTCTCAGAGAAGTGTGTCATCTTGATGGTTTGGATATATTCTTGGTGATTTGAGTAGGTGTTATACATTGATCTTACTATACCCCTTATTTCCTTTAGTAAAAATTTATCCCATGTCTCTCTTAACAACACATGTGAAGGCCTTCTAAGCTATGGCTAGTTTATAATAGGGTATTTTTAAGTTCTAAGTGAACTTCCTAAAAAATAAGAGGCTACATATAGCTACTTAAGTTTATTAATAACATTATTCATAGATTTAAAGATAATTTTCACTACATTAAAGTTTGACACATATTCCCCTTATATGTAAAGCTCATGTCCCTATTCCCTCCTTTTATAAAAATTCTTACTTATATTAGAGAGATATAATATAATTCTGATTAATACCTAATTAGACTAACATTATTACTTTCTAAGACTTCAACATCATTAGATATAACCTCTATGTCAAATGACCTCCTTTCACTCACATAAAAATAAAACTTAATGAAAACCTAAGACATCATAGCAATTTATTTGACAACCTATTAAAATATGATTTGGGGGCTACTTTAAAATCTAGATTGACCTATTAAAATTTATTTTCCCACCGATATTCTCCTTATCAAGTTTGGGACAGAGTTCAGTGCTCCTTCTCTGCTCATAATTTTTATGATTTCACCCAGATTCCATACCCTTCTTTGACATTCAATTCTTGACTCGACTAGACTTTTAACGTGAAATTATTATATCAGATCTAGGTTCGCTCTTTTTCTAGCTTTATTTGAAATATTCTTCTCCTGATTTGGGGGCTTTCACTGCAATTCAAAGCATAAAACATGTTCAACAGGCGAGGACGATATGAGCGGCTCGACTAGATAAATTTGGGGCATTCATTTGACATCGGTAGGATTAACCTTTCCATTCCTTAGTGCTTTAATCTGTTCGCCCTCCAGCTCCTCGAAGGTGTTTAGCAAAATACTTATGGCTTCCCACAGGTGCGAGGAATGCTTCACGAACCAGTGAAAGGCATCGTCAGATCTGTCATGGATGGGATTCGGCATATCCTTGGCGGGAATCGACATAACTCCTAGTATATCTATGTTAAAATCCACATCTTTAAATGAAATCTGAGAAAATTTTAGGGGTTAATATTACCAAGTCGAATTTATAATTTTTGGGAAAAAATTCCATCACTTAATTGTTTTTCTAAATCTTAACCTGCATCTGGGACACCAGTTTGGGAAGGCATAACATGACAGAAAGCACAGAAGCAGCAGAAGGTAAAAACATGTAAGAGGGTATACAGAGCTTGGAAATCACATCGAACATGGTGGAATAGAAAAAATCAGTCATAAAAGTAGAGACGGGCGAGACCGAGTCTTCAATCTGCACAAATCTAAGAGCACTCTCTACGAATCCTTTCGAGTTCTCCAAGAGCTTTGATACAAGGGTTCCCACCTTCATGTGTTGTCCCTCATCTTCTTGGATTTCCACATGAGGGAGCTGAACGAAGCAGATATCCAGACCCTGTGAGGACTTTATGCTCTTAGAGTAAGCTTTCTGCATTCGAGGAGCAGATAACATCCATTTGCATGTAATGAAGGTAATGGTGAATCCATGGTGTGTCAAGAGGCGTTGGGAGAACTCGGTGAATGGGATAAGATGGCCCATTCCTCTGCTGGGAAAAATGGTGACATGAGGCTTTCGGCTTCCCATTCTCACTGCACTTATCTTCACAGGACAACGCTAAGAAATATCTTTAACTGCTGCAACTACACTTCACGATAGTTGCCTGCCATTAGAATTTGGCATGGATCCATGTAACATGGAAAAATGTTGTCCGCATATGGAGATAAAATTGCACTCTTTGAGAACTTCGAGAGTGAGAGTGTGTATGGATAAGTTTGAAAGGTGTTTTTATGATCTCATTTCTGTGATTTTTATTGTTAAAATTTCAAATGATTTAAACTTGTATATCGAATTATGGAAACCTCCCTTACTGACGACTGATCCATAGATATCCACTGTAGACTGTCAGGATAATGACAATGGGATGTTGGAGATAGATCCGAGCCAATACCTGGGATGCCATTTAATACAACAACTGCAATCTTCATTGCTGAAAGGAGTGTCACTATACTTTAATCTACCGAGCAATGATTATAAAGAAGATGCCTATGAAATTGATACTTATTAAAAAAAAAAATTGCTTATAGCCAGCAAAGCTTTATGTTGCTATCAACCAGTTATACAACCAAAAAAAATTTATACTGTAATTGTTACTACTAAAACTTCTTTTTACCAATCAGGACGGTATATTGAGATTCCTACTTAAGGTGACAACCTGATGTGTCTACAAGAGTTATACTCTTCACAACAAATTATTCTAGCTTACTGATGCCAACATCCACTGAAGCCACTTCAAAATATTAGATATCCTCAATTTACATCTATCTTGTTCACAACTTCGATTGTGAACAATACTATAATAGGGATTACACAGTGCCAAAGGAAAGAATTGAGCTTGCATAGTGGACCCGATGTCACAAATACCTTGTGAGGTTTATGATAGCTTCAAGCTTCCAGGAGAATCTTGACTTTAGTAGAATCTCAACTTCGATACTTTAAACTTCCTAATAGAAGATTCTTAAATATAAAGGAGGTTGGATTTCGAGCTTCCACCGCTTGATGCCAGTTTCTATCTTCTTTCAAAAAATGAATATATTCTCAACATAGCTCAACTGACATAAGAAATTCAAACTATGCAAGCCTTGGATCTCACACAGAGACATATTTTCCACAGTGCCATAAAAAAAAAACCCACTCCAATAATGATTTACCATACCATTATTATTTATAGATGAACTGTATGACAATAGTCTTATGATCTCTGAGAATAAGTATCGATGCCATACATCTCTATGACCAGAGAATTATATGAATCAATTCCTACTATAGCTGAGTATAGATGACAATCTTACTTTAGACTTGATTTATACTGACCAAATCATAGAGATACTTTATGTGCTATGTTGTAGAAGAACCGTGCATGATCAAGGTGAAAGAATAGATGCCCATACTGAGGGATCATCAAGGAAAGATGCCAATAAAAAAATCTGAGGTTATTGGGACATGACATAATAGTCCTGAGGCAAAGATACCAATTTGAAAGTCTTAAAGCAGGAAGAGAATAGTTCTGAGAGCATATTTTCTTTCCATTCATGGTTTTATGGATCATAGTAACATTTTCCTGGACACATGAATCAATATGTGTAATGTTATGAGGATGATGTGCTCTCAAAGTATGTCTATGTTTTGAAAATTTTCCACAGTCCCAAAGGAAAGATGACTTAGCACTTGCACACATGCTGAGATTATTGACAGCAGTAATGGGATGACAAATAGACATAGTCTGGAAGCTCCAAGCTCATCATTGTGATTGGAAAAGATAGAAAAGGCTAAAATATGACCAAGCTACTCATGTGCTGGCTTTTAAATCAAACTAGAATTTTTGATAATAAAGATGTTTTTAGGCTAAGTGGTGTGTTCTTCATTATCAATTTGTTATACACTGGATAGTGCTATTCCATTTGACATATGGGAGAGAACTTCATTTCCAGCAACAAATAAGAATATACTTTATAACAGTGAATTTGATAGGATAGTGGCATGAATTTCACATGGATCTATTCACTTAGTAGCCTATATCCAAATAATTACACCAATATTCATTCTCAGGTATGATATTATTGCATGTCTAACAAATTTGTTCAAGAACTAAATAGATACATAGCTTGTCATGGAGGTTTGACATCCAAGAATATTTACACTCCATTTGTAAATCATTATGCAATATTAGTGTTCATCATACAATGTTACACTGTAGCTACACAATTTTGTATTGATTGGGTCATAGGATTGAACTTTGTCGCAATTGTTTTGACAATTAAGATTTACTGTGATTTCTCATATTGCTTCGATCCCTGTATTCTTGTAGCTCATTCTCTCATATCCAAAATAAACGTACATACAAGCCTATCTCTGTTTTAATCTGCATTGTCTCTTTTGGTCTTGTTGTCCACTTGTTTTTCTCATATGTTTTGGGTTTCTTGTTATGTATCACACTATATAGTATAACTCTTAGGTAGCAAAACTCTGTAGTGTCCCTTAACACACTTTTCCACATATCATAGTGGGTACAAGAATAGGCAAATCACATATTTTCTTAATGTGACAGATCTATTCTGTAGGAATTTTAAAATTCTTCCTAATTTGAAATTTCTGCCTCACTTAAATGAGGTCATGGATCTATCACATATAAATTTTAGCCTCAGGGCTGAACCAAAATATTTAGAAATACACCTTCAAATATCTCAAATCTGTCCACCACTACTCTAGGCAAGTTCAAGTAGATAAATACTGTAAAATACTTCCAACAATAGGTCAATGCAACAACCCTTAGAGCATGATGTAATCAAGTATGTATATTTGGAAATTACATTTAGTAAGACTGGAAATATATCAACACATTTCATGTCCGAAGTTTCATCTAAAGCATGCCAAATTGCTCAATATTTCAGCCTTGTTGTTCCAAAATAAGCATATCAAAACATCCATGAAACTTGCTCAAAACATGTGAAAACAAGGTCTGAAAATCATATCATAATAACAGAATTTAGGACAGTAGTGGCACAAGTCTTTTTTGTCACAATATGAAGATAGTGTATGTTGAAGAGGTAAATCCCCTCTGCAGACAGAGGCGATCCCTACTAGCCTAGATCGGGTCTAGCAACAATCAAGTCATGCAATGACGCAGGTTCCTAGTTACAAAAAGACCAAGATGCAATAAGTAGCCTACCTCAAATTCCACACAGTTGTTGCTGAAGAAAAGATGATGTTTCCCGTCCCTCGCTTGACAGATCACGATCCTCCCTTTTGACATGTCTGGACACCTGTACACGTGCAAGGAAACAACAACACACAACGTAAAATCTAAAGCATGTAACCATATATCAGTCAGAGAGGATATAATTCATTGCATTACATAAAGAAATGAACACATGAATGGAACCATAGTCAGAGTCGCTTATATTATAAATAACAAAAGGGAGATTACAACCATATGCTCCGACGCTATGATCTTCCTTCAGCGGAGCTAACAGTGGAGCGTGTCTCAACAAAGCTCATCAGGGACTTGGACAAAGCTCTCTCTCTTCGGCTTGGCTCTCAAAGGTTGCCCGGCTATAGTTTCCTTCCTACAAGTTCAGCTATAACATGTTCAAACCTTCATCTATTCAGCTTGTTCAACCCTTCAGCCATTCAGTTCTAACATGTTCAATTATTCAGCTAGTTCAACCATTCAGCCCATGTTCAACCATTTAGCCCCTTCATCAATGGAAGATGGCTATATTTATAGAGGAGAGGAGGAGTTTGGGATCCCTACAATAGTGGAAGGGAGGTCTTATCCCTTGGGAGGTTTCCCCATAAGGTGGAAACAAGAGGCCAAAGGAGGAAGGTCGTGGTTATTCAATCAAACCACTCCTTATGACTCATCCACGAAGTTGTTGTGATCGAAACTTTGCCTCTTTTTTTAAAAAACTTTCCATAAACAGATTGGTGTGGGTGCTCAACTAGGACAGAGTTCCAACTGGCGTGGGCTCAGTGTTAATTTTCCTCATTGGCGCGAGGGTATAACGGGCTACCAGCGCCAAGGAAAAAATAGGTGTTTTTAGTAGTCTGCTCAGGAAATGGTCAACAGAAGGAATGTTGTCCTCATGGAAAGGGATGCAATGATGGTATTTGCAAGGCATGACACTTCTTATTGGTCACAGAAACGACCCTCCAATGGGCGAGATGGGGATTGCAGGGACAGTGAAAAATTACTGTGTAATAGATGCCCCCTAAAGCATGAGGTCCGAGAGAGAGGGAGGGCTGAAATGCTTTATGAGAACGCGCCCAACTGAAAACACTGCCGTTGGAAGACCTGCAATACAAATACAACTGACATCTCTGATACATGACATGTGGTATGGACGCAGCCATCCATAATAGAGTGTACAATAACCAGGATCCATGGTATGGATGCAACCATCCAGTAAAGAAGGATCAAGAAGTAGACTCAGGTATGGTCGCAGCCATCTAATTAAATGAGTCACGTAACTAATCATGATAATCCACAAAGAATCCGCAGCCTAGATTTCATCAAAAAAAATCCAGGGTCTTGTGCTCCATCTTGACCCGAACAGAGTACAAGTTCGAGCATGTGAACAAGTGAGTTGAAGTCGAACATGCAAGAACAATGTCTGATTACTAGCCAATAATGAAAGCCATTAACAGACATGAGAGAAACCACCAATAATGAGGATGGCCCTCAAGCACTATAGGTACAATCCATGTGTATAAATTTGCTGAATAATGAAGATTTATCCACTGAAATTATCCTGATCACATACTAATTCGAATTCATATGCAACATATAATCTCTTCTACTCAGATCATCACACATGCGGAAATAAAACAAGCGGTATGCGATCAAAAGATCATCAAAACATCACACACATTACACAGTATGTATGGGGAAAGCTTATAGCTGAAAACCCCAAGCTATTTTGTATATTAAGATGGAAGAGAACATGTAACAATCTCAGTACAATACTCCTCACAAGTACTCAATACTGTCTCTAAAGGTTACACACAAACTAGCTTGGTTTTGAACAAGTCAAGGGTTCAAAACTCATCCACTAATTGCCTGCCTCTATTGCGCAATCAAGGCTGGTGTAATGAGAGATCCAAGTTCGAATATCACTGGCTCCAACTGCGCAATCATCATTGGAAATCTCCTCCAATGCTTGTGCAAATCTCATGCACAACTGCTGTCGCAACTAATAGCAAACTCACCCTTTCATCTACCTCTTCCACTGGTCTCCACTGAACTGTCCATGCACTGTAGTGAACTGATGTGTTCTTGAGTTGAATCATGAGTTAATAATTAGTGAATTAAATAATATTTAATTCACTCCACTCATTACTAGTTGATTAGCTAGTTAAACTAATCACAACTAGTTCAACCAAGTTAAACCGAACACAACTCCACCAACTGTCTCATCAACTCCACCAAACTTCTGCCACTGAAGTCCTAACTGAAGTCAACCATGCATGAGCTCACCAAACCCCAAGGAATAGCGTAATTCCTTCTGTCAGATGCATGGGCCACATCCGTAGCTCCAACTGAAGTGTTGTAAGAGAATAAACTGAAGTTTATAGTCCAAATATTATTAAGGGCTAATAATATTTGACTGACCTATTTTTAGACAGGCAGTCTAAAAATAGACTTCGACCTGTATGTCGAAAAATAGAGGTCCATCTATTTTTACTGACTCGACCAATCATCCAAGAATAGCATACTGCAACTCCTAGACCATGCTCCATATGTCTAAAAATAGACATAGTCTAAAAATAGACTTTGCGCCAAAAATAGCCTGCGAGCCCACTTAGTGAAGGCGACTTCATTTCACTAAGCTCCATCATCTTGTTGAATTTTCAACACTCCCTCTCAACAAGATATGGATTATCTGCAACCCCTATCCTGCCTCTGTGGAATTCGAACTTGCTCCTGGTGAGCGCCTTCGTCAAGATGTCAGCATCCTGATCCTCCGTGGGAACATATGAAAGTAACATGATTCTCCGCTGAACACAGTCTATGATATGATGGTACCTAATGTCGATGTGTTTGGATCTATCATGAAATACTGGATTAACCGAGAGTTTAATGCAACTCTGGTTATCACAATAAATCATAGTAGGCTCCAAATGCGACCCGAACAATCCGACGAGGATCTTCCTCATCCAAATAGCCTCGCATGCAGCCAAGCTTGCTGCCATGTACTCGGCCTCTGCTGAACTGAGTGCCACGGATCTTTGTTTCTTGCTGTACCAGGAAACTGTTGTCGATCCAATGCTGAAAATACCTCCAGATGTGCTCTTTCGGTCCGTTGGGCTCCCTGCCCAATCTGCATCAGTGAAGCCAGAAAGCTTCGCTCCATCCTCCTGTCTGTACCATAGACCATATCCCGATGTGCCTATAATATAACGCAATACATGCTTGCTTGCCTTCCAAAAGAGCTTGGTAGGCTTAACCATAGCTTGCGAAAGCTGGTTAACAGCATAGCATATATCGGGTCGTGTATTGACCAGATACATAAGCGACCCCACCAACTGTCGAAAGACAGTGGCATCCACTACCTCCGCCGAAGTAGCATCCTCCTTCCTCCAACCTCCAAGAAGAGGAGTATCAACAGGCTTGCAGCCATGCATGTTGAACTTCTCCAATATTTCTCGGGCATACTTACCCTGAGAAACAAACAGTCCATCACTGCGCTGCCAAATTTCCCATCCCAGGAAATAATGAAGGAGGCCCAAGTCCTTCATCTCAAACTCTCTAGCAAGATCCTCCTTGCATGAAAGTATCAACAGCTCATCACCCGTCAAAATCAGATCATCTACATACAGCACAATGATCAGCAACTTCCCCTCCACCACAATCTGGTACAGGTTAGGATCCGCCTCACTCTTGGAGAATCCAAGCCCTAAAGGAATAACCGGTTTATCCGTGTACCAAGCACGAGGTGCTTACTTCAGCCCGTACAGTGCTCTCTTGAGTCGGAAAACATGCGACTCACTGCTGAAGATCTCGAAACCTTCAGGCTGCTCTATGTACACCTCCTCCTCAATGACTCCGTTGAGGAACGCAGTCTTCACATCCATCCGATGGATGTGCCATCCCATCTGCGCCGAGAGAGCTAGGATCGTCCGTATGGAAGAGTACCTTGCGACAGGTGCAAAGGTCTCCTCATAATCGATCCCCTCGATCTGTGAGAAGCCACGGGCGAAAAATCTCGCCTTGTACTTCTCCACACTCCCGTCAGCCGCCTGCTTCACTTTGTAGATCCATCGCGAACCCACCACTGATTTCCCCTTCGGTCTTGGGACAATCTCCCATGCACTGTTCCTGACGATCGAATCATATTCTTCGATCATGGCATCAACCCATGCGGGTTCCTCCACAGCTTCCTCAAAAGAGGATGGCTCTATCACAACACATTGACTCACAAGAGCCATGTATCCAGTGTACCGATCCGGTGACTGTCTCTGTCTGCGCTGTGCTGTAGGTGGTCCTACAACCTTCTCTGCATCCCGAGCCAGTCGCTCAGCTTCTGTAGTGCGCATGCGCCCTCTGATGGTTGGCGCTGCCTGGGTGGTTTCTTCCACCTCCTGACCCTCCTCTTGTGGCTGATCCACATCCGGAAGCTCCTCCTTAGGAACTAACAGCTCCTCATCTGCATGCAAGTGTAGCTCCCTCTCAAGCGAACACTGCATGGCTTTCTCCTCCTGAAATTTTATATCCCGTCGCACAACAGTCTTTCGACTGTCTGACAAATACACCCTATAGTTGTGAGGTGTATCAGTGTACCCCAAAAATATTCCAACCTCAGCAGTTGGATCCACCTTCCTTCTTGCATCCTTCGTCACATGCATGTAGACAGGAGAACCAAAAATCCGCAAATGGGAAATATCAGGCCTCTTGCCAGAATAAGCCTCCTCCGGTGTACTCATGCCAAGAACCTTGTGAGGACAACGGTTCTGCACATACACTGCTGTATTTCATGCCTCAGCCCACAAGTGAAGGGGTAGGCCCTGATCATGCAACATCGCCCGTGCAGCACCCACGATCGTTCTGTTCTTTCGCTCAGCCACCCCGTTCTGCTATGGGTTATGGGGTGCGATGAGCTCTCTCCGAATCCCTTCTGCGCTGCAAAATTCCTCGAATTCAGTAGAGATGAATTCACCACCATTGTCGCTCCTAAGAGCCTTCACATGCTTCCCCGAGTCCTTCTCAACCAGCGCCTTGAATTCACAGAACTTTGAAAATGTCTCGCTCTTCTTCTGCATGAAGAAGATCCAACACTTCCGAGAGAAATCATCAACAAAGATCACATAGTACTTGTGCCTTGCTGTCGAAGCTACAGAGAAAGGACCACACACGTCTGTGTGAAATCTCTCAAGGATCGTCGTGGCGCGACTATCCTTCTCGTGAAAGGTGGCTTTCACAAACTTCCCTAAAGTACACCCCTTGCACTGATCTGACTGCGCAAGGGTGCCCTTAGGAAGCCCAGTAGAAATCTGCTACAGGATCTTCAAAGCTCCATGGTGAAGGTGGCCCAATCTCCTGTGCCACAGTTCGCCCTCATCATCCCGGCTCACCACTTCTCCCGCCTTGCATGCCATTGTTGCGCAGCCATCTACTTGCAACTGATAAAGGTTCTTGGTTCGAACCCCTATCTTCCGGGTCTCTCCAGTAGTCTTACTGCGCAGGAAGGCTTTTCCTTCGCCGAAGACCACATCATACCCCTTATCCTCCAACATCGCCACAGAGATCAAGTTCTTCTTCAATCCAGGTACATGCATGACATCCTTCAACACAAAGGGTTTACCAGACTCCCTTTCAAAGGAAATGGTACCGATACCAGTCGCACTGTATCTACCATCATCGCCCATCTCGATGTGCACTCCAAGATATTTTTCCTCCAGATCTGAAAACAGATCTCGATCTCCGGTCATGTGAAATGACGCACCACTGTCCAAGAACCAAACTGATCCCACCACACTTGAAACCAAGCATGCGATCAGTGAAAAATCCAGTTCGAATTGAGAAGCCAATGCCTCTCCCGCCGCAGATCCAGCAGCCTTCTTATTTTTCTTCTTCTGCAGACAATTTGTGGCATAGTGTCCGTGCTGGTGACAGTGAAAACACTTCACCTTGGACATGTCTTGCTTCTTGCCTTTCGCACCAGACTGAGAATCTTTCTTGCTCTTCCCCTTCTTTGCTTTGGCAGCCAAAGCGCAATTTTCTTCGTCAGATACCTTTGATGAAGATCCGTCCCTGGTAGTCCTCCTTATCTCCTCTTGCATGAGATCCGCCCAAAGGCGCTCCCATCCCGGCAACTTCTCCCAACCATTGACACTATCTTGATATGCATGCCAACTTTTCAGAAGACCAAGGAGAGCCAGGTCCACCATATCCTCTTCTTTGAGAGTCACCCCCACACTTCCCAGCTCATCTCTGCATTGAGTGAACTTCGTGAGGTACTTGGCGATACTGTCGCCTTTCTCCATCTTAATGTTTCTGAGCTTATCCTTGAGCGCTAGCTTCCTTTGGTCGCTCTTACTCTGGAATAGATCTGTCAATGCTTTCCACATCAAATATGGAGAAGCTTTTCCATGCAGGCTGGATACAATGTGATCCTTCACGCCCTCCAACAGAATCCTTCGACATTTCGCCATCTTCTTTTGCCAAGCTTCAACTTCAGCAGGATCAGTAGGCTTTTGGACATCCATATCTACGAACTCCTTCAGCCCATTATCTTCTAATACCGCCTCCATCCGATCTTTCCATGCAACATAATTCGAACTGCCTTCAAGGGCATATTCGAGTCGCAAACCGTTGAAAGACATTTTCAACTCTGGCACCAAGAAAACAAACTGCTGCAAAATTCGAATTCCAAACTCAAAAACTCAACCGCTTCTGGATCTGTGAGAACAAATTATTTCTAGCACAGAGATCGACTGCAGGGGCATTTACTGGATGTATCACCTTTCAAAGGAAAGGATGGATTCAGAGGCTACCTGGCCCGCATGCAGACTCTGTCTACCGAAATAAGTTTGTACTCACTGTGATGATCAATCTGGCCCGCATGCAGACTCTGTCTACCGAAATAAGTTTGTACTCACTGTGATGATCAATCTTCGCTCTGATACCATGTAGAAATTTGCTGAATAATGAAGATTTATCCACCGAAATTATCCTGATCACATACTAATTCGAATTCATATGCAACACATAATCTCTTCTACTCAGATCATCACACATGCAGAAATAAAACAAGCGGTATGCGATCAAAAGATCATCAAAACATCACACACATTACACAGTATGTATGGGGAAAGCTTATAGCTGAAAACCCCCAGCTATTTTGTATATTAATATGGAAGAGAGCATGTAATAATCTCAGTACAATACTCCTCACAAGTACTCAGTACTGTCTCTAAAGGTTACACACAAACTATCTTGGTTTTGAACAAGTCAAGGGTTCAAAACTCATCCACTAATTGCCTGCCTCTATTGCGCAATCAAGGCTGGTGTAATGAGAGATCCAAGTTCGAATCTCCTTGGCTCCAACTGCGCAATCATCATTGGAAATCTCCTCCAATGCTTGTGCAAATCTCATGCACAACTGCTGTCGCAACTAATAGCAAACTCACCCTTTCATCTACCTCTTCCACTGGTCTCCACTGAACTGTCCATGCACTGTAGTGAACTGATGTGTTATTGAGTTGAATCATGAGTTAATAATTAGTGAATTAAATAATGTTTAATTCACTCCACTCATTACTAGTTGATTAGCTAGTTAAACTAATCACAACTAGTTCAACTAAGTTAAACCGAACACAACTCCACCAACTGTCCCATCAACTCCACAAAACTCTGCCACTGAAGTCCTAACTGAAGTCAACCATGCATGAGCTCACCAAACCCCAAGGAATAGCGTAATTCCTTCTGTCAGATGCATGGGCCACATCTGTAGCTCCAACTGAAGTGTTGTAAGAGAATAAACTGAAGTTTAGAGTCCAAATATTATTAAGGGCTAATAATATTTGACTGACCTATTTTTAGACAGGCAGTCTAAAAATAGACTTCGACCTGTATGTCTAAAAATAGAGGTCCATCTATTTTTTACCAACTCGACCAATCATCCAAGAATAGCATACTGCAACTCCTAGACCATGCTCCATATGTCTAAAAATAGACATAGTCTAAAAATAGACTTTGCGCCAAAAATAGCCTGCGGACCCACTTAGTGAAGGCGACTTCATTTCACTAAGCTCCATCATCTTGTTGCATTTTCAACACCACGGAATGTGAACAGTGAGTTGGCGTCGAACACCAGCAGAATCATCCGATCGAAGGCCAATAATGAAAACCTTGTGTCGAATGCGAAGAACCTGCCATTGAGGCATGCAGGCTCCAAGGTACCAGAAAGGAGTCTCTAGATCAACTTCCTGGATAATGAGCTGAAGTCGATAGGAAGTGACCTTGATCGAAGGTGGGCCATAGTGTTTCCCACATCATCGACACGAGATAGAGAAACATGATGTTTGCGAATCAAGATCAGTAGAGAATCAGAGGGAGGTTGAAAACTGCAGAGGCCAACTTCTCTTGAACATATCGGCGGCACGACACTAGATTTGGCAGTATTTGACATCAAAGGATATGAGGTCATGATGACGTGGCAAAGAGTAGATGAGCGGTCAAAAGAGATTACCCAAACCCATGGAGGCGAGCATAAAATGAGGTGAGATGTCCCCAACCCGACACGAATGCAAAAAAGTGCCATGTTCAAGAGCGACATACTGCCGACACGACGGTGATACTAGTACCATTTTCCCCCACCATTTCTAGCGAGTACCTCTTTATTTTTACACAAGATTGAAGAGGATATCATATGCTTGTCATATAAGTTTTTCCTTCGGACAAATCCAACCTAGTACATTTAACGAGCCCTAGGAAGGAGGAACTCGAGTAACGTCATTGCGACGGAGTCCGATGTCATCAGGTTTTAACGAGTCTAACAAAGGAAGAACTCAGTGTCTTTTCATGTTTAGAGAGTTTGAAAAGACAACGGAAAAGAAAACTCCAACAGTCCCTTTTCATAGATAGTCTCACAGATCTGAAAAGGTAGAAAACTATATATGAGAGAACCTCCTAGTCGCGATAGGCTAGGGTATTCCTTTTTCATAAATAATCTATCCCAGCCCGAAAAAGGGGTAAACATATATTGGGTAGATGTTGTTTCGTAGCCAATTTAACGAGCTCAAAACGACAAGTGTCTTGACAATCTTTTCAATTTTAGAGAGTCGGAAAAGAGCTAAAAGTTGACTCCTCCTGGAGGAATGAGTGGTATAAAGCACAACAACTAGTTCCGGTGATGGTGGAACTGCTCAGAACAAATAAAGGTTAAGAGGCTGGCTAATAAGACCACTCATCGTAGCGGTTCCTCGGGAACGGGTAAAACAACCAAGTGAAGGCATATGATCGGCCAAGCATATAGTGACGATGGAGTGAGAAAACCAAGGCTCATCTGGCAAAAAGGCTAATAAAATGGAAATCACGAGAGGTAAAATGAGAATGGTTTCATTTTTACACAAGCTTGAAACAAAGATAAACTATGCTTGAAACCGGTTTCATTTTTACACAAGCTTGAAACGGAAACAAACTATGCTTGAAAATGTAAGCATGCCCCCAGTATGGTGACTCAATTCGAGGTACATGCCCCCCAAGCTTCAGTCCATATGAATGGTAGATGGAGTGAAGGTTCAAGTTACGAGATCAAGAGAAATACTCGACTGGGATTTTACGAGATCTTATCAAAGACTCAAATTGAACGGGAACGTGTTTCATTATTTTAACGAGGTTGACATAATAAAATAACTATCCTCATAAGAGCTTGTTTCATTTTTTAGGGAGCTTGACACAAGAAAACGAACTCTGGTCCGGCGACAACTCATCATAATGAATAAGAAGTCATGGCTTCCAAGAGGTTCTCATTCGATGGGAGAACAATATCTCAGAAATCTGGATCTAGTGCCCCCAGCACCTGATGCACAATGGCACTATCACTGAATATGAGCACAGGAGAGGTAGCCACATAATTGACATGCGGCGGGGATGACACAACTGGCAGATAGAGATCCGGCAGAGATGATGGTGGACTAGCTGCCATATGCGGACTAAAGAACGCAAGCTGATCGATGGTCATGATCCGACCTTTGTGTGGAAAACACATCACACAAAAGAGGGAAGAGACAAGAGCACCCATGACATAAGTATAGTCATGCCCCAAGAGTAAATTGAAATCCAAGGGGCCTAGAACAACCATCACGTCCATATGGACGGTTTTCCCTCCCAAAGTAACAGGTAACTTCGGAAGGATCCCTAACGGTTGATTGGTTCCTATGTTAAAAGCCAACAGATTCTGTGTAACAGGCATAAGCGGTGGAGAACCAAAAGCTTGCCAAGTAGTGGAAGAAATAATACTAACAGATGCGCCTTCGTCTATAATGGTGTTGGGTACAACTAGATCAAAGGTCTGTATAGTTATCTCAAAAGGCACACAAGATGGAAGGTGATATCCTGCAAATCGACTCCAATCGAAGGAAGCGACCAAACTAGTTGGAGGGGGTACCATCGGACTGAGATGGTCTTCCCCTGGTGTTATGGAAGAAGAAGGAGCATCCTACATGACCTCCATCATGGAGACGAGAGGGGTATCCTCCGGGACCTCCATCACAGGAGATGGAGGAGCAGCTTCTTGAGGTATAGGGACAAGAGAATCTTTCTCCAAGTCTGAGGAATCTAAAGAAACAAAAAGAACATGAGGGGTGTGAGATCAAATCTCAACGGAAAAGACCTGGTGCACCGTAGACGGGGCTAGCTCAACCGATCCCACGACCAATGGTTGGTCGGGAACGGATTCCTGAATCTGAATTTCCAGGGGAGTGGGATCGACCAAGGATGACTCTTAACCAATCATTGAATCAACTAGTGGAGGACTCAAAGACAACTGCTTGTAACCAACTGGAAGGCATGGCGCAGAAGCAGTCGAGTTGTCCAAAACTCGTTTGGCTGCATCCATATACGGAAAAAGGTGAATGGGATGATACCCTTCACACAACTTACAGGGATTGGTGAGCTTACCCTGAAACTTAAGAGTTTTACCAGGACTAGTTGAAGACGTGTCCCCAACGTGACTCCCAGAAGCCAAAGGCAACGACAAACGACCGTTGGACCATACTTCGAGCACCTTGGGAATGCCAGGGCAATCTCGAAGAAGATGGTTTCCCTGGCACAACATGCAAGGGAATTTGACTTTCCACGGAGGGTTGGAAGGTTTATCAATGGATGGTTTCTTAGGTGCAATAGCCACAGAGCTAGCCTCCCCTTTATCTAACTTCTTCTTCTTAGTCTTCTTCTTCTTCTTCTTAGCCTTAGTCTTCTTCTTCTTCTTCTTAGCCACCTGGTTACTCGAATCCAGACTTTCACCAGGCGAAGTAGAAGATGAGGATGCAGAAACAGGTGAAGAAGGGGAGAGGTCCACCTTGGAATCAA
The DNA here is from genome assembly GCA_034641835.2 of Pinus albicaulis. Lineage (NCBI taxonomy): Eukaryota > Viridiplantae > Streptophyta > Pinopsida > Pinales > Pinaceae > Pinus > Pinus albicaulis. The sequence continues at coordinate 799,070,926 of CM076581.1, forward strand.
CATGACGTTGATCGGGCGGAGGAGTGGATGGTACGGTAGCCGGGACATTCAGAACCACAGAGGTTGAAAACAACCAAACAGGCAACCCAACAGTTAACCCAGGAAGGGACAACATCGCCATATAAGGAGCACCAACATTCCCAAAAGGAGGAAAATGACCAGGATTCCCATCGGAGGGGATTTCTTGGTTGGTGAACTCCGAAAAAGTTTCCATCGGAAACGACCCAAAACAACACCCTAAGGAAACTAACTTTAACCAGGAATATTTCGTGGGCAGTTAATTTTTTAAAACATTGAAGCAAACCTCTACCGTTTCATATTTTAAGAGTCAAGAAACGAGTAAAATATGACTCTATCTCTTTCAGTTTGGAAACAAGCGTGAAAGGACAAGCGCTTGATGATCTTTTCAAATTTAAAGAGTCAGTAAAGATCGAAAATGACTGCTATGGTAATCTAGGCAAATGGGTGTACCAGATATCCGTGAACAACCATATACACCTTGGTTAAAAAAAATGAAAGAGAAATCAACCAAGGACTTGACGTACGTGCAGGTAATCTCCCCGAATGTTGTGTCTAGTGTATCACAGGTAAAAGGTGGCAGACTCGGCTTCCTACGGATAAAGTATAACAACCTAATGGGGTCTCCCTTTATATACTCAACGGTACGGGGAGCACAATTTCGTACTAGCGCTGTCTAAAGCCAGATGGTGAGCAACAATTGCTAGGTTTGAAGACGCCGGAACATGTCTCTAGCCTAGACCACTAAAATGTTTTGTTAGGTTTCAATGCTTCCTTAGGTTAATTCAATAAATTTAGAGTTGATCTTCAATTACGTTTCAATTTTAGGCCCTACCGCATGTCATCTGACAATCTCCTATATGCAGCTACATGAGGAAAGAAATATTTCAATTCGATGAATGCTATCTAGTTAAGGGAAGAGCTTCAAACAATGATGCAACAAACAACAACACTGCAAACGAAATTTTCCCAAACTAGATGACTTTCACTCTCCAAAAGTAATCTCGAACATTCAACGATGCGAATAATGCATTTTAATCTATGCAAAATCCTCTTTTTTGAAAACTATGCAATTGTAATCTATGCACAATTTCCTTTTTTGAAAGAATAAGAATGCACTCAATGCATTTTTCGATGAAATGAGAATCTACTTAATGCATGCTTTTAATGAAAGAGAGTGCACTCGATGCGATTTTTAGCTTTCAATCATTAAACAATGTAATCTAAGTTCAATGATGGATCTCAAAAAATACTTTTCAATGCAATGTGATCTAATGCATTTTAATGAAAAGCAAATTCTAAGACGAAAACTAAATGAATGCAAATCTTCTTAATGAAGGATGAATGCAAAAGGGATGCAAACAAACACTAAGAATGCAATCGTTGTTTCAAACACTTTGTAACAAAATTCCTCAAAAGGCTACAAGACATATGAGGTCAAGCACAAAAAGGACTTCCAAAGCATGAGTTCAAAACAAGGCATTCATTCCCTTTTACATCAAGCACTCATGGAAAGAAGACATTTCAGCTGAACAATGAGCAATGTAATCTATGCTCATACAGAGAAAATACCGGAAGGGAAAGACACACTGGTGAAGGATTTAGGGAAAACATCTCAATTTTCATACACCCTGAAATTGGCACGACTTTTGTGGGTGAAACTAGCGCCAACTGGCACGACTTTCTCACTGATAACTAGCGCCAATGGCCAATTTGCGCGGGTTGCTAACTGAAAAAAAGTGCTAATGCCTAAAAATGAAAAAATAAAGAATTTCTCCCAACCAAGACCAGACTCACCACTTCAATAAAAATATAAAAATAACCCAAAAGCAAAAGTACTGACCAAAAAAACTCTCGAACAAGGGAAAACCCTAGCACCTATAGGAAATGGCGCGACTGTCTGGCTGTAATCAGTGCCAGACAGGGGATGGTGCGGGTGTTGAACTAGCAACTTGCGCCAATGGGCGCGACTGTCATGATGGAAACCGCGCCAATCAAGCCAACCATGAAAAGATGAAAATTTCGGAAAAGCGGAGGTTAGATCTGATCCTCTAGGGCTGAACAGGGGTCTAAGACCAAAGGAGGCGAACCAGAAGAGAAAATAAACCAATCAAAAGCCAAAAAAAACCAAAAGAGGAAAGACTAACTCCAACGGAGTCCCCAGCGGAGTCGCCAATTTTTTGAAGAGGTAAATCTCCTCTGCGGACAGAGGCGATCCCTACTAGCCCAGATCGGGTCTAGCAACAATCAAGTCACGCAATGACGCAAGTTCCTAGTTACAAAAAGACCAAGTTGCGATAAGTAGCCTACCTCAAATCCCGTGCAGTTTTTGTTGAAGAAAAGATGATGTTTCCCATCCATCGCTTGACAGATCACGATCCTTCCGTTTGACACGTCTGGACACCTGTACACGTGCAAGGCAACAACAACACACAACGTAAAATCTAAAGCATGTAACCATATATCAGTCAGAGAGGATATAATTCATTGCATTACATAAAGAAATGAACACATGAATGGAACCATAATCAGAGTCGCTTATATTATAAATAACAAAAAGGAGATTACAACCATATGCTCTGACGCTATGATCTTCCTTCGGTGGAGCTAACAGTGGAGCGTGTCTCAACAAAGCTCGTCAGGGACCTGGACGAAGCTCTCTCTCTTCGGCTTGGCTCTCAAAGGTTGCCTGACTATAGTTTCCTTCCTACAAGTTCAGCTAGAACATGTTCAAACCTTCATCTATTCATCTTGTTCAACCCTTCAGCCATTCGATTCTAACCTGTTCAACTATTCAACTAGTTCAACCATTCAGCCCATGTTCAACCATTCCGCCATTCAACCATTCAGCCCCTTCATCAATGGAAGATGGCTATATTTATAGAGGAGATGAGTAGGTTGGGATCCCTACAATAGTGGAAGGGAGGCCTTATCCCTTGGGAGGTTTCCCCATAAGGTGGAAACAAGAGGCCAAAGGAGGAAGGTCATGGTTATTCAGTCGAACCACTCCTTATGACTCATCCACGAAGTTGTTGTGATCGAAACATCACCTCTTTTTTTAAAAAACTTTCCATAAACAGATTGGCACAGGTGCTCAACTAGGACAAAGCACCAACTGGCGTTGGCTCAGTGTTAATTTTCCTCATTGGCGCGAGGGCATGACGGGCTACCAGCGCTAAGGAAAAAACAGGTGTTTTTAGTAGTCTGCTCAGGAAATGGTCAACAGAAGGAATGTTGTCCTCATGGCAAGGGATGCAATGATGGTATTTGCAAGGCATGACACTGCTTATTGGTCACAGAAACGACCCTCCAATGGGCGAGATGGGGATTGCAAGGACAGTGAAAAATTACTGTGTAATAGTGTACAATACATTAGCATTGACAAAGATGATGCACCAAGTCTTCCTGCTTTATCTCAAGCAAGAACTTGTCCAAAGCTTCCCAATCATTGGCCAGAGAAATCACACTCTCTACAAACTAGATGCTTACCAAGGCATCCCACCAAGCTATACTGACCTTTCCATAGCCTCAACAACAAGCTAGTATCACATGAACTGTCAAACCCTTAGATCCGCACTTGCATCTCACAAGCTTTACTCTTCACTTGCATTACACAAGCCCAGGATCTCTAGCGCATGCCTCTCACAAGCACTTCCTTGTTACATGAGTAAATAATTGTTCTTCTGAGATCCTCCAATAGACAACATCACATCTCTAAGATGCAATACAAGTGATAACAAATACAATCTCCTCCCTTTATATATACTGAGGTGAGGGAGGCTAACAATAAATCATGGACCAAGTCCACAAACAACCCTATTGCTAAGTCAACAACAATGCCTCCAGTGGAGAGCCGCTTTAAGCATGAATGCCACAGGGCACAATAGGGTTTCTACCGTAGATGAGGATCTTCATCTAATCTTGACGCAATTAATGAAACAATTATTTTGAAATTATCTTGATTATTTTGTGTAATAGTACAAGTGTGTCAAGATTGGTCAATTCTCAATTTTCGCTAATTATTTCCCAATTATTGCTTATTTAATATTTTCTGGACTTTTGTCCATTAATTGCTTATTATGATTATTTCATCTATGGTTTCTACAATCCCAAAGGTGGTGCACTCTCCAAATATAGGTGTCCAGATGTCAAGGGCTCCTCTAAGCACGATGGTCCATTCACCAACAATGGCTCCTCAAGTCAAGTTTTCCTCCTTACCATATATGCATGGTAGCTCCTATGCCTATAGGGCTCTGTGCCCAACCTCCAAGTGCATAATTTCCTACGAGGTTGTTAATCCACTTTTCCTAAGCACCCATCCTCCTAAACAAGTGCAACCATGTAGAAGGTGTCAAACTGCCATGTGTGCCAACTTCCACATCAAAGTAAGCCTCCCTAGCATATAGACCTACTAAGCTCTCGAAAACTAAGTCAATCAATATACAACAAAGGGGTTGGGGGAACACTAACCCTCCACATCACATGAAGCACTCCCCTACCTAGGTGAAAATGCTTCTGGAGCAACCAATAGCTAACATGGTCTAGAGTCTAGACTCTACATTATGCCAGGGTACCACAACTTCATTGTGCATTAACCGTTGATATGAGAATGTGCATGTGTTATATGGTTATAGGCTTACAAAACCGACCTATGATGCTGCTACTCCGTTTCTGTTCGAATATGTGGCAAGATGAATTTGATCATGATGCATCATAATAGCTCGATGAAGGGGCAATGCCAAGTGGAAGGTTTACAACCAATCACTCTCTGAATGACACTTTCATGGCTCCTACTATCGTTCTCCTGGGCTCCATGAAGTATGAGTGGAGTCCAAATACGCAGATCATTGGTACTGGACATATCAATGACTAAAGTCACGTCTGAAAAGATTGTTGAAAATCCGCCAAAACAGTAAACACATCACCTCTCAATGAAACAGTCATCATATAGCTCCGGTAATATGAACAAGTCACCCAAGCAATGACATTTCTAAATGATGGTTGTGTTGAGAGGTGCTTCTACAGCCCTGTATTAGGAAGATGTTGTAACATGGGTAATGCTGATCATCACATGCTGGACCATATATTATTACAGAAAAGTAATTAACATTAGTACAACCATATATGAGATGGACCATGAAATGAAAACAATTTCACCATTATTTTCCTCATTTCTTAACTTGATTATGGTGTATTTTCTAGCATTGAATATTTGATTTATTCCTCCCCCATGTTTTTACTGTCACATTTTGTAACTATGATATGTTGAGGAGTGTAATTTTCTTCTCCATCCATCTATCAATATGATATCTTGAGCTTTAGCATGGTGCAATTTCCATGATTAAATTTTGGGTGTGATTTCTTGTTATTTAATTGGCATTTTGTGGCTTTATGCAGTTGTTCTCAACATTTCTATACTTTAGGTACATTTTTTTCCTCCACATTTTTGGTTTGTGCATCTTCCCTGTAGGTTATACCTGGTCAACATAATCTAGACTTTAGATTCCCATTATGGCATGTATTATAATTTATAGCAGGATGAGGCCCCATGTCTCTTTTCGTGAGAGTTTGTTTTTAAAGTATGTAATCTTACTCACCATCAACTTTGATGCTATCCACATGTGCCAATGATGAGCATATTGGATGCAACTTTGATGTTGAGCTTCCCTGAGAAGTTTGTTTCCAGCAGTATGAAAATTTAACTTGATTTATAATGTCATGAGGAGGTAGAAGACCTTTGTTGTATGCAAATTCCTTGAGGTACTACTAATTTTGCCAAGTTGGACTCTCATGTGCAAATCAAGTCTAAAGGAGTGACAATGACTGCATTTTTTGCAAACGCCACTGCCCTTACTTTAGCCAAACACCCAACAATCAATGCAATATGCAAAGATAGCAAGAGTTTCACCTACAATAGCAACATAAACATTGCAATCGATGTGGCTATGGATGGAGGCCTAATTACACCTGTGCTTCAGGATGCAGACAAGGTTTGGAATCCAAATCATATAGAATTTTGATCTCAGCCTCTGTTATATCAAATACAATTTTTTGCTACATTTTTTTTTATGGTTCAATTTATGAAGCCTTAGTAGTATTGTACATTACTTGTCGACTGAAATTTTGTGCTTTGCATCATAATATCTTGATCCATGTTAGATTGGTTTTTGGTGCTTTGCACCATACACCATGGAATGTCACATATGAATTTAACACCAAATTTAACATTTTTTACTAACTCCACTTTTGCACCAGAAAACATAGCACCACTTGCGTATCTCCACATCATCACCACTTTTGCACCACTATTTGAAAAGTGAAAATTTCTCAAATCCTTTACAAATAGTGGTGCTAATGTGAGGCCAAATGACCCTTCTTCTTTTAGTGCTCCTTAACCATGCACCTTATACTGTTGAGAAAATAAATTGACTTCTGCCCTCAATATTCTGATACTTTCCATTGGTTGAGAAAATGAAAAACTTACTGTAGCCATAATCCAATTACATAGGAATAGGAGAACTATTGCGGTATTCTCCAATTACATGGGAATAAAAACTGATAAGGCTGAAGTCAAGGGTTCTTCACACGGGAATAAGTCTCACCTCAAGTTTGAACTTTGAACATCATCATAAGTTATATGGAAGTAGTGGAGAATTCACAAATCCCAGTCAAGCTCTTGAACAAGAAAAAAAAGTAAAGAAATTCCTTTACTAGGAGGTCAAGGTGGCCTACAAAATTGAATCACACAGATAGAAGCAACAACTGTCCAGTTGATATCTTAGGCAACCCCACAATATATGACAAATATTATTGATTACATAACTAATGAGGATCAAATCCATTTAGAAGACCTCAAAAGAGTCAAGACTGACCAAAGGCAGCATGGCCCAAATACCTTCAACTAAACCTCGTGTTTTAGCTCTTAGTACTCCACCTCCATGCATTTAGTCACCTTTCTTAACCAGTGACCTAAACTCATTGGCTACTTATTTTTCCAACACCCACCTGCCTCCATGATCTAGTAAGCCATGCAAAATAGCTTCTCATCACACATTAACAACAATCGCCCTTGAATTTTCAGATTGGACAGCAACTAGTCCCAAAACCCAATAAAAATATAACCTGCATTAACTCCAAATCTTGGCACCTTTTTACCCTTCTCTGCATTATGGGTTACTTACTCAGACTTGCATGCCTCCCCATTTCACCCCGCCATCTTGCTCCTTTCTATTTTCGCCCCTGCAAAATCTATCAACCAAGCCCTGTTTCTTCTTCTTGGCTTCCTATCTACTAGTAACTACTACTCAGCAACCAACACCATGAAAGCCAAGACCTCAGGGATACCTTCAACTCAAGAGGATCCTTTAGAAGGGTGTTCTTGCAAAAGGAGATCATTGCTTAATCCAGCTAGGCTCAAGAGAATCCAGAAATAAGTTGAGCATACTATCATATCTGAAGCAAGCTTAACAACATTGAATCATTCCCTGTGTAAATGGATACAAGAGGGTAGGCAAAGGATGGTATCAATGATCAGACTAAGAGACAAATGCTGAAATAGTAAGGATCAAGGGAAACACAGAAGGACTGCATTCATTCTGGCAAGAGACCTCAACCTTGAGGTCAAGCAAACCTTGGCAGGCTTTAGCTGCACTGAATAAACACAAACATGGAATATCAAGATGTAGTAGTCCTGAAAGCCTTCAAACAAGTCATTGAAGCAGTAATAGCAGAGCAAGCAAATAAATCAAAGGCCACTTCCTTAGAGAAATACAAAAAGATACTCAGGAATTCTAATCACGAGGAGAAAAAATAATGTCTCCCACAACAACTGATTTTGCAACCTTGAAGAAGGAAAATGACACCCATACACAACAAGAATATGGGGATAAGCAGTTCACTATCAAAGAGGTGTAGAAGAAGGCTAGTAACAACAATACCTAGTATCTAGCTTACTAGAAATCAACCCCAGACAGAGCTGATATGGAGTGTTCTATCATATCTGAAGGGAGAGCCCGGAGATGATAAATCAGTGGATAGAAGAGAAAAGCCAGAGAATAGCACTGGAATTAGACATAGACAGATGCTCAGGAAGCAGAGACGGTGGCAAAGTTATATAGAAGGACCATATTCATGCTAACATGAAATCTCACCCTTGAGGTTAAGAAAACCTTGGCAAGGTCTCAACTGCACTTAATCAATACAAACATGAAACATCAGCAAGCAATCCCGAAAGCCCCCAAACAAGTTATAGAAGTTGTTACAGCAGAGCCTGCAACGAGACAGAGACAGCCTTTGAGAACTAAAAAATACAATCTGGAAATTTAATAATGAGGAGAAAAACTTCAGCAATAGTGTTGTTTACAACAACCGACTTTGCAAGCTTGGAGATGGAGATTGCCTCCATTAGTCTACAATAAAATGAGCCAAAGTAGCTGACCACCAATGCCAATCAAAATGAAGGCCAACAACAGTAATACCCCAGGCCAGCTTACCAAAAAGCAACAAACAATGACATGACATTGATCAAGGTTTACTTTTTGTTTGGAGATAACCAGGGCCAAAAGGCACATGCTAAAGATTTAGTAAAGCATTTTGTTATGTTTAAGAAAAAGTTTCAAGCTGGAAAATTTGTATGCAAAGAAAATGAGGGGTAAAATCTTCTCAATGAATATCTATATAGAATAGCTACCCCCTTCAAACTCCCTAACAACCCGACACTGGGGTAGTTTTGTAAATCTATGGTAATTATAATGTCAATATAATGAAAACATTTTTCCACAAAAACAAAAACAAAGTAGCAGGACACACCATAAACTTGACATGATTAATGAATTCTATGAGAGTGGATATTTTATGCCACCTGGGTTAACATGCCCACAAAACATTGCCCTTTGTTATGTGAATAGAAAACTTCTCCCCATCCAAAAATATCATTACTAAGTTTAGCTCTGGTTAATTCTGATGATGAATGAGGGGTCGACTAATACATGCTTGTCTTTATAATCTCAATCTGTCATTAAGGATACATAATAGTTTTTATCTCTGCCATTGAAAGGTAGCTCTGAAGCATAAGGTTTGTGCACAATATAGGGACACATGGGTCAAATCTTGAAGGCAATTAGGTGCATCTTGGAAGTTGGATGATTTCAGATTCCAAAAGGATGAAATGCCAGCTCAAACACAAGGTCTGTTGGGATTCTGTTATTTTAAAATCAATAGCAAAGTTTGACTTATTTTAGAAGCCAATGGAGGGTCCAAACAAACTTCTAATGTATGGTGTGCAAGAGAAGAGATGTCAGATATAAAGAAGGTATGATCATAAACAATCTTAAGATGTCCACAATTTTGTACACCTCCAGGACTGTTTATTTCAAAGATGCTACTACAGGGCTTCAAGATTACTGTATAACATTGTTATCACTATGATGTGTCTGAGTGTCACTTTTGTTTCACCCTATTATTTTTTCATGGTTGATCTGCCACAAGATGAGAGTTCTGAGCTAGTTTTAGACCATGTCTTCAATTTAATAAAAATATAACTTATTGTTTGTGAACTGACTATATATGGTGGGTTGTGGATGCATGTTTAAAGGCCTACACATCTATACTCCATTTTATGGCATCTGCATTGTTTAGATGCACTGAAATCTTAGATAGAATTTAACCATTGTGATTATGTAAATTGTTAATAAGAATTATACATGATTAACTGTGCAAGCATAAAGTCTGTTCCAAGTGCCTCCCGTATTAACAATTTATATATGAAACTTTATTGTATTTGTAAGACACTGAAGTACTCATAATCATTTATTAGCATTTTCTTTGGTTGTATTGAAAATTGTTGGAATACAACTGGGTAAATGGAAGGCAGTCTCATCTCATTCTTATTGTTTTATTGGATATGTTGTGCTTTTCTTTGATTGGTTCTGATTTTGCTATATAGTTGCTGAGTTGATATTAATTTTTTAAATTTCAAATGTGCAAGCTTCCTCAGATGTTGAAGTGGAAAAGGTAAGAAATGAACTTGAGAAACAAGCAGATGAATCTGAGGAAACATTTAAGCAATCCCTTGATGCTTTCTAGGAACAAGCTTCTAGAATGCAGGCAATTTCAAAAGAGGCATACACTGTCTACGCTGAAAAAGCAAAGATAGTGTTAAAGGATACGACAGAGCAGTTGAAACTACAGTGAGAAAATATGAGAGCAATTTTAACTTCAACTGCAGAGGAAATCCGTGTAAAGGGAAAATAAAATTTGTCAATTTGGGTTGAAAATGTTCCCGAGACTGTGAAGGATGTAGCTAAAACTGCTTTTGGTGTTCACCTAGATGATCTTAAACCTGTCTAAAGTTCATGACTTTTGCCTTGGTATTCCATATGGTAAGAGTGCTAATTTTTTCTCTATTATGGTGTTTATGTTTATGATATTCATTTTCTAGTTAGCACTACAATCTTGCCATTGTAGATCTGATATTGAAATGATCATGCAACAAACATTACACAACAATAATACTTGGAAGTATCATTCTAAGCAAGAAAACTATGAGAGCTCTTTATTGTTGCTATAAAATCAGTTGTTGCAGCTGTTCATGTGATGCAGGTGCACTTATTTTTGTTGGGGGTTTTCTTTCATTTCTCATAACTGGAAGCATTCTTGTTGTTCGTTTTGGATTCATCCTAGGTGGGATACACCTAGCTGCAATAATTTCAAGCCCTAAGGCCTGGAAGAAGGGTGATTCATCCATTCCCTTTGTGAAAGGACAAGTTGGTTAGAGACCTCTCTAATAACAACCTTCTAATGTTTCGAGAAAAGATCGTAGGTATACTCTGGAAGAATTCACTGATTCAATTGCTGATTTTCAGCTTCGACCAAGTCCATGAAGATTATACTTCTCTTAATATTTGCAGATCCAAAACAAATGCTAGATTCCGATGGAAATACTTCGCAAAAATCATGATTAATAATCATTATAATGAACATACCATTCCTTGTGATGAATCCTTACAAAGTGACCTTCTTTCCTTACCCAGTTACATATGTAATCTTTGTATTTGGCCACTCTTTCCAACGCTCTAATTCTTCAGAAAAACCACAGGTTTGAATCCTCAGTTGTGGCTACTCCTTTATGCCTGTTTCATCCATTACTAAATTCAGGTTGCATTTTTTGTTTTGATAGGAGCCCTTAAAGAAATTTTATTTGCGACTCAGTCTTCTTACAAGTCTCGACTTCAGAATAATTTCAGATCGCAGGTAAGACAGACATAAATCTTGACCTTGTATGATACTTGAAAACAAAGATCTAACCTCTGCATCATTACAGCTGAAGTCTACGAGAATTCAGTGACGTTTCTTCTAAACATTCAAATTTCCAGAGGAAGGAGATCACAGAGACTTGTAGACAACCTTCTAAGTGATTGATCTTTCTCTTTCTTGGGCTTGTCCTCACTTGAGCTCTGATACCGTGTTAATTTAGGTTAACATGATCTTTTCTTAGGATAATTACTTTAATGAGCCCAAGATTAATTCCATTTATATCAATAACAATCACATAACTATTATCCACTGACAGTAATTATCGAAAGATCATAAGAAATCATACGCATAAGACAAGCCAAGACAGGAAAACACCAAAATTGGCCCAAACTAAGGAAAATCCCGAAGACGGGGAAAACCTTTATCGATTCTTCTCATTATAGTATAAAATATTGACTTGCCAAAAATGCCACTTGTCCAAATAAAAAAGCCCATAAAATCTTCTGTTCTGTCTTCAACTGTCAAAAACCCTTGCCTTAATAAGTGATCATCTAAAGTCAAACAAAGTAATCCTTAAAAGGATAATCGGACCAAATTATTTGTGTGACCTTCATTGTTGATCATGATCGATCTAGTTTGATGAAGATTTTTGTCTTGGTTACGGCACATATTGCAACATTGAAATAACCTTCATCCAACATGCTCTTACTAGATATGTCAAGAGCTCAATCAAGCTCCTCAACCACCATAAAACATAGAGCGGAACCTAGAAGATTCTAATGCATGATTGCGGTTAACAAGAAGAGGAGAATGCTGCCTCAAATGATCTAGACTAGGCTTCCAACAATATCGACCTTCTGCCTATAGAACTCATCTTGCTAAAGGAGGGTTTCATAATAGTACATGCCTTAACACCTATGGCTAGAAGCTTCAGACCTGAAGGAGATAAAATGCCCAAAACAAATCATAAATATGCCCTAAACAAACTCCTCATCCATCCTATGGAACTCGGCCCTTGGAGATGACTAAATAGAACCCAACCTTGCCTCCATCTCCTTTGCTGGAAATTACCTTCTTCTGCAGCTACTTCAGAGACAAGAATAATGAGTATTGATGAGCCAAGAATAGGTTATTTATATCCTTCTTGGGTAGGCTGACTTGATTACTTGTGGAGGGAAATTCAAATTTTTAATTTTCAATTTTCCCACCTAAATAAGGCTATGCCTTATGCAATTGCATTTGAGTTAATGAATAATTTTCCTTGTCCAAATTAGACAGTCTTTATATCAATTTTGGTCCTCTCGAGAAGAGGAATTCAGTGAGATTATTATCTCCATCAACTGAGCAACCCATACTGGAATTTGGCCTTAGTTGCCAATTTTAACATTTTCTCTTAGCTGGCATCTTTCTGATATTGTTGTAATTTAGCTTTTGTTTATAGTTTTTTATTTCTTTTGATGTTGTTTAATTTAGCTTTTTGTTGGGTTTTTTATTTTCATATTATTGACTCACTACTATATGAAAACTAGCATCTGCAAATTTGGTTCAAAATGCAAGTTCCACCATCCAAAAGATAGGTTGGCAACCTTAAAATCAGAGGAGAATGTTGATGGAAGTGAGGTACTCAAGTCAGTCTGTGTTTTCATTCATTATTTTTTGTCTTTCATTTAATATGATATTTAATCAATCCTTAAATTTATATGCTCTTGACTTTGCAGGTCATACCTGCTGCTGTTTCACTACCAGAGAGCACTAGGACCCTGAGTGCGCTGTAAGATACTTAGTGATGAGTTTTTTGTTTTCATGTTCTACAGTTGTTTCTAATCGGATTATATTTTTTCTTTGGAACTATTGGTTTACTGAATTTCTTGTTGCAGATCTCAGTTTTTTTTTCAAGAGAGGTATTTGCAAGTATGGTGCCAAGTGTAAGTCTGATCTTCCAAAGCACAAAGGGGAATCTTTAAGAATATCCAAGCACAAAGGGGATGGAGATGCTGTTGTAACTGTAGGAACATAGGAACAAGGGGTTTTTGGAGTTGTAAATGGAAAAACAGTGGTCACACTTATAAAGCTTGCTATCATGCACAATTCCAAGGGCTGACCAATTGAACTTGCGAGTATTTGTTTGGATTCATCTATTGCTTAATGTATGGATAAAGGAGTCTGTCATCAGTAATTGCGAATTAAATTTTTGTCATTTCAAAGTCACCTTGAGTTACTATGTTATATGGTTATTAGTGTTGTCTATATCTCTCCAATTATGAAAACCTAGGTTGGACTTCTCTTATGTGTTCTGCTTGACATAATTCATTGGAATCTAGTTGGCTTCATTGCCTTCTTTGTCTATACTTGTGGTTTTGTATTGAGATTGTTTGGGCTTGCTGTCAGTGTTTTTCACTTCTGAGAATGCTTTGGTTTTGTTTTGCTCTAATTATGTGCTGAACATTTTTAAAAAATCAATGCTTATTATGCAATTCCAAGGATTGCCATAACTCCTCACATAATTCTTTAAAGGTTGCTAGCTCATTGGAAGAGCACCTACCATGCAGGGGTTGGTGGTTCGATTCCACTGTACCCTAACATGAATTATTCAATGATATTGTTGATTTTTTTAATTAAATATTTTTATATTGATTTATTTTAATGGTGAGATATTTTTTTGGATTCATTGTTTCATATTGTCTCTACAGAGACAATAGATAGTTTTAAAGACTTTGTCTCCATAAAGACAATATGTCTTTAATTCCAACTACTGTCTTTGGAGAGACAAAAATGAAATTGTCTCAAGTTAAGACAATTTACCCAAAAATTGTCTTAAAACCCGCCTTTGTGTTGTAGTGCAACTATTGTCTCTAGAGAGACAAAAATGAAATTGTTTATGGAGAGACAAAAATATTTGTGTTATATATTGTCTTTATAGAGACAATATTTTAAAACAATTTAATTTTAAGACGATTTAATTTAAGACACCAGCTTAAAGACAATACACAAGTTTTCTTTTGTCTCAAATTAAGACAATTTACCCAAAAATTGTCTTAAAACCCCCCTTTATGTGATACTGACATGTGCTATTGAAGGCCAAAAAAATACTTTCATGAGATGGATATTATGAACTAGTGCAAATATAAGGGCACATACATTGAATCTGCAGTAAGTGATGGTTTTCAAACAAGTCATGGAAGCGTACATTATGGCCAAACATGCCATAAACCCAGGGAACAAAAGGGCTATCTCCAAACAATTTTTTGATGATAATATGACGAATGAATTGGGATTGGGTTTGGTACTCATATTATGTGAAGGGACGAATTTGCATACATATTAAAATGAAATGGTAAAATGGCTATAGACAATCAACCCTCGAATGGCGACGGGAGAGTCATCATAACAGAATAATGTGACATCTTATGAAAAATGAAATTGCGGAAACAAGAACATGACAATATGCAATCACACACGGACACAGAGCATGTTTGCTTCCTGATACTGAGCCAGTACCCATGATAATTTTATAATATGTCAAATGCATCGTGGTGTTCCCTTAAAAAAAAATTCAGACTGTAAACTCTTCGATATTCTTCAATTTTCTCATTGCCCATTCGGGTTGACAAGCCATAAGGTTGGTTGCAGAATGGTATGATTATGAAGCTTGAAAATAAGCATATAAGATATCAAAGATCGGATGTGAGCCAAAGTAAGATACAGGGTGAGTTAAATGAAGGAAAACGAAGTGGTAGGATTGACAGAGGCTGGCAGTGGTCCTATATATTCCATGCATGAAAAGATGTAAGCAGTGCCTCTCTATGAAGGCCATGCAAATCCTCTGGCTCAGTAATACACAAGGGTGCCCAGCATTAAAAGGGCATGTAGACAAGTCGGTACTAATAAATAAGGTAAGGGTAGCATAAAAAAGGGCATTTAGGTTATAGTGGGATTAGCAAGGCAAGAGCACTCAGCAAAAAAGAGCATGTAAGTGGGAGAGAAAAACATGTAACAAAGTGGGAGAGCCACCAGCCATTTGCAGGCAGGTCTAGGCTAGACTGTCCACTTTTTCAACTTCTTTGTCTGTCTGAAGTTAATTAATTTGGACAAATAATTTCACAGTTGTGCTTGATAGAAAGTTTATATGCATAATTTTGTACCACTGTGCAACCACAAACCTGCGATATTAAGAGCTACTGGATGCCGAGAATATATACTGCACTTGATTGTAGCTAACAACACTCATGAGACATGCAAATAGAAAATGAAGTCCCCATGGATGGAAATTTACCCACCACAGATCTCTTAATAACTTCATTCTTGAAAGGGTTAAGGCAAACCAATGAAGACTAAGAATTGTTTTCAAAATATTTATGGCCAGAAAAATCTAATATATAAACTTATGAACAGATCACAGTACAAAAACTTGATCGGGAGACCCTGTTTTTCATTCTGTTCTAGTTTTCTTTCCTGTCTTGACACTATTATTTACATTGCTAAACATTTTATATACATAGCAGGGTAGTCGCATCTTTTATCCCATGAAACCCTCTAGTCCCATTTCTCGTTCTAATTTACCATTTCTGGTAACACAATGTACAGATAAATTGATAGGCCGGTGAATAAAAACACCAAATTAATGACAAATTACCATATAAACGTTCAAAATAATGCACAAATCCTGCGCTAAGCATCCTAGTAACAAAATCATTAACTGTTTGCAGTTTGCACAGTAATGAAAATGTTGATTATCAGATCAGACGCTATCAATACCAAAAAGACTTCAAAAGCAGATATGAAGAACACGTCAATAGCCTTTCTGTAGCCTTTCTGACGATGGCGACGTCTTGAAGATCAAGAGTGACATGAGCAAGGGCCTTTGGATGATGATTTACTCCCGGAGGACCTCTGAGCATTTTGCTATATTTTATCCACAGGAACGTAGCCATAAATTTGACAAGATCCAAAACTGTACACCATACCACAAACATCACACCCCATATTGCCTTCAGAATGCCTGTTACATTCCATATGGGCAGGTTGCTTCGGCTGTAGCGGTTAGTACGTGGTATAGTGGGCATGGATTCGGGCTGACAATTTTTTCTGGTACAATCCAAGAATAGGGACATGACAGATATGCAATCTCCTATGCAGTGATGTATTTTAAGAATGACACTGGCCTCGGCTTCTGCTGATTTGTAATTCAAAAGGCAAGGATGGGTTCAGAGGGGGGGCTGCAGTGGCCAACGAGGCTGTATACTTTTCAACAAAATCAAAACTCTGGGTATAGGAGACACTGAGCTCTGGCAGTATAGCATGATTATCTATATCGAATTTTTTCTGGAGCCATTGTTGATGCCCTTTTTTGTCTCTCTTCTGCATGAAATATATCATTTCCAAATCAAACTTTCCATCAAATTTATTCAAAAATTACATCCAAAAAATCTGTAACACTTTTAGTTTTCTAAAATTTGACGACGAGGAAAGAGCCAAAGATAGAGCACACAGAGATGATAACAAAGCTCCACTCCATCAAGGATATTGCAGCAGAATAGGGTCAAGAGATTGCTTGGCTTTGGAAGAACAGCGATAGACCTATATAATCCCAGATGGCAGAACAGGCCTTGGAAGCGTGGGTTATATTCAACAAACTTTTCCTCAATGGCAAGGATTGTCACATTTTAGTCTCTAATATTGTATCTTCGATTGTCCTCCACTACTGCTTTCTAGAACAAGTTCCGAATCAGCAGAAAGGAAGAATATCTTTTGGTTATCAAGAGAAAGATTTTAACATCTCATAGTACATGCAGGGCTGATAGAATGGGAACATGAGCAGCTCAATAAATATGGTCAGTACATCTTAGAAATCTATCAATAACATCCCTGACTTTATACTACCAATACACCTAACTCAATGCTCAAGCCTGGCAACCTGCTCCTTCAAGAGACCATTGCAAGGATCACTCTCAACTTCAAGACATGTTCTCACTTATATTAGTTCATGTTCTAGTCGGAGCTTCATGTTTGTTTTCACTTCCACAATTACTTTTCTGCGTATGATTGCACTGAGCATGTCAAGGCTGCAAAGGAGGCCTGCCGAAAGGTTGGTCCAAACAAGATTTGGTCTACAAAAAGATACATGCTTGGCGATGACTATTCTAAAGGAGATCTATTTAATTTTCTCTGCAAGAGGGACAGGAAATCCCCTGTGCTCGATGGTTTTGCCTTTTGAATTTTCCAAAATGATGCGGGATGTTATTTGGGATGACCTACTAATGATTGTAGGGAGGTCTTCCTTTCTGGCTGGATGGGTGACTTTTTAGACTCAAGCCTTGATCGAGAGATTTCAACTTGTATAATAAGCCAACAAAAGTGACAAGTTCAGCATAGATAGAGGGAAGTTTGTATTGTTAAATAATAAAACCAGAAGCAAAGTGGGGAAGACAGAAGAAACACATGGATACAGGATGCGTTCACCATCAGTGACCTGTAGCTGATGTAAAGACCTGTTGACGCCTGAAGATTGATCCATATTTTTTACAGGATTCGCCAGTTTTGACTAAACAACTACCAAACAAACGTGGCCACAATAGAAGTTAGAAAATCCGTCCTTTAACCTTCATTTTTTATTCTGAAGATGGTTGATTCACTAATGAAGAAATAAAATAAGTGTAAATACAATATTCCAGCGCCGATGAGAAACAGATGTGCGTTCAACTTAGATATACGTTAAGAAAATAATAAAATTCAGAAAGAGAGAGAACCAGGTATAGACAATAGGAAATAAAACATACTGTTTGCTCGTCATTACTCAAGCTGATGAAAATAGAGAGATACAAAGAACGCAACATCAGCTTATTGACAAAGTCAACCATAAGCACCAAGCTGATCATTAAGGGCAGCAGTTTAAGGGTCTCTGCATTTATTTACTCTACTATTATATTACTAACCTAGTAAGGAAAGCACCCTGCATTCTAGAGAAGCGAACACATGTTCCATGTCAAGAACCCTAAAACCGATAAGCCTATATATGTCATATATGGCGGTTGGGGAACCCTGCCCCATATATTACCAATAGGCAGGAATATTACAGAATAGCACAAGTATATTTATTCTACGGAACATTCTTCTCCTACCATAGCTCATTTGGTAAGGATAAGGATAAGGATAAAGATTTAATTTGGCCCCTGCCCTGTTTTCTTTTTTATCTGTAGCCACACCCAAGTCTCGTCTATATCAGCTGAATCAACCGAGTTCAGTCGAAATCCATCCAATACATCAGGCTTTATCTCGCCTTTTTGTTTTTCCTCAGCAATTCTGCTATTGATAGCAGTCCGCAGCTCATTCCATCCACGAATCGCCTGGTCATCATACTGCCCGCTGCCTTGATATACGCCGTCCTTAGCACCGTCTATCAAACTCTGGTTTACTTTCAGCAACTTTGCGTCAGACTTGATCCTAGTCTGTAAAACAGTGCGCCGAGCATTGAATTTATTCTCCAGGAACTCACTAGTTATACTCCCGCGATTCCTCTCCTCCACGTATACCTCCAATTCCTGGGAGGAGGTTGAAGGAGGAAGTTGGCGTTGAAGATACATTCTCCACACACCATCTCTGAACTGCATACAGACAATCGCATTTCCAGTATGAGTAAGATACTGACCGCCTATCCGATAATCGTCGAAATTGACATACATTTCTACATTATTGTAGAGAAGGGCACTGTCCATCCTACGGTCGTGGAAAACACGGTATGTTGTATTGGCGTTGTTCACGCGGGTTACAACTACCGAGCAGCCGGTGAGGCTAACCGTGAAGAAAAAGGTCTTGTCCTTCACAGTGCTCGTGTTCCTCAGGATGTCCACCCATTCTACATCATCGTTTCTCCTGTTCTCCACGGCTCCAAGTACGATGGCCAATATGCAATTCCTGTCTGTTGATCCCGTTGAACTTGGCTCGAACACAAGATTGTAAACCCCCTTCGTCCCTGTTTCAACCAGTTTGAGATATGCATTGCCAGGCCTGAAAGTGGCACCACCTACGGGCACATACTCTGGTGGTATCTGTCCAGTCCACAATATAATAGCATTCTCTTTTAAGAAGCTCAACGGATTGTCTACCAAACTTTGCAAGGCAGTGGAAGCCCTCTCTACCTCCATGTCCAAAGTATTCATTATCTCACGGCAAGTCCCTCCGATGTATTTTGCAGTCTTGAGAATGACTAGCTTTTAAAAGCGCGTTTAACGCTAGACCAGTGAAAAGAAGAAGCCTCGTTTTCCACATTTTTTTTTTGGTTCATTCACACTATCTTATCCACTTTATTCCTCTTGATTGTACTCTACAGCTTAGTCACCTTATCCACTTTGCTTTTAACGCTAGACCAGTGAAAGGAAGAAGCCTCATTTTCCACATTTTTTTCACTCACACTATCTTATCCACTTTATTCCTCTTGATTGTACTCTACAGCTTAGTCACCTTATCCACTTTTCCTTTAACGCTAGACCAGTGAAAAGAAGAAGCCTCATTTTCCACATTTTTTTCACTCACACTATCTTATCCACTTCATTCCTCTTGATTGTACTCTACAGCTTAGTCACCTTATCCACTTTATTCCTCTTGATTGTACTCTACAGCTTAGTCAGCTTTGTAAAAATTTATGCACTCTAACTGAGAGTTTGTAAAATAAATAACAACATTTACATATTAACTCTAAAAATAATAATAATAACCCATCTTTACTTTAAAAAACAAAAAACGCTACTCATATATTAATAATATGATTTAAACTTCTTTCTTTCCCCCTTACACCAATGTCTTTGGATCCACATTGTTACAATTTACATAGCTTGCTCTGAAAGGCTTTGCTTTATTTACATCTTCTTTGTGACATATTTGAACTTGTCATCAAATTCAAATCTTGTATCTTTTTGCTACATTTTGTTTTAATACTTTCTAGATTTTGTTTTCTCTATGCTTCAATGTATGTCGCATAAAACCCATCGAAAGACAAATGAGTCCATTGTCAGTTCACCGGGAATAGCTAGTGAAGATTTCGAGAGTAAGGCTCCTCTAAAAAAAATCTTCATCCTATAGACAGAGGACTACTCTTATTTTTACAGTCATCCTTCCTTGCCAGTTTCTCTTCCCTTCCGCATCTTTATCCTTCCTTTCCTTCATATTAGAGGACCATTCATCTCTTGCCGATTATGAGTAGCTGACCTGTCCTTCGTTAATCAATTTTCCTTGTGAGAATTCAGTAAAGAAAATCCTCCTTGTGTCCTTAGCTATCCCTCTTTTTTAGAGCATATCCGCCCTCAAGTTCTGTTCTCTATAGATATGTTGCATTTGTATCTCCTGGAACTTGTTGATCGTCATTCTGATGCTACTCATCCAATTTTTTAGGATTGGAGGGGAAAAATTTGTGAAATCATTGACCCAGTCTATTACACCTTTTGCGTCTCCAAAGACTGGAAACTTTTGTATGTTGATCCATTTGGCCAATGTCAACACTCCCCATAGGGCCATTATCTCTGCCTTATTATTTGTTCCCTATCCTCTCTCCCACCAAAAATGTATGTTGATCCATTTGGCCATTGTCAACACTCCCCATAGGGCCACTATCTCTGCCTTATTATTTTTTCCCTATCCTCCCTCCACCAAAAATGGAAGTGCCTCTCCAGGGACATGTAGATAACCGCCCCACATCCACATTCCCTCCTCCTGCATGCTCCATCAAAGAATCCGACCAGAAAAGAGTGCCACAATTCCTTATCCTTGCTTGTCTTGCTTCTCTTAACCTTCAAGGCTTTTCCAGGTTCGTTGAAGATTGTAATTGCCTTTCTGACATTTTCTCTAACCCTCACTGGTTTTTGTTCGGAGAAAAATGCATTTCTACTTTTCCAAATCGTCCATGAGATGATAAGGGGGAGATTTTTATATCTTTTTAATTTGTCGTGTCAAACTTGGAAGCAAGCTCCTAGATTATGTTGATGTATGATTGTTCCAATCTTCAATGAATCCCTACATCCTTCCCAAACTTCTCTAATGTGTAGTAGCAAGTGACAAGTGTCTTCCGTATAAGTGTTGCACTCAAACACATGTCTGATCCATTATACCCTCTTCTTTACAAGTTGCTCTAGATAAAAATTCTGTCATTAACTGTTAACCAATATAGACATTTGAGACATTTATTTTTGAGAAAAATTTGTCTTTTCCAAAATATGCTTGACTATTTTTCACATTGATTTTTTTTTCATATTATTTTTTCTTTTTTTTTAATTTTTTCTTTTTTTTTAATTTTTTTGCTTGACTATTTTTCACATTTGTTTTTTTTTTCTTGAATATTTTTCACATTGAAATTTTATTTTATATTTTTACTTACCATGCTTTCTCAATGGAGGGGATGGACCGACTCCACGGAAGCATATTAATAAGATCTCAATAGATGTACCGACTTCACGGAAGCATATTGATAGGATCCAACGTTTACCATGCTTTCTCTATGCGCAGCGACTCGAGGGGCGTGAGGACCATCTTATCCACTGCTCCCTTGGATTCCAGATCATTGCAGCCACGAGTTAAATATGAGGTTGGATGAGAGATTATGGGACCTAAGTGCTCTTCATATGATATTTATATTTATTTTACTTTACTCGTAAATATTGATTTTTTTATCTAAAATTAATTTTGTTTTTCTTCAAAATCATTTTATAATAATTTAATTATATTAGTTCAGGCATTTTGTCTAAGTTTTGTAAATTATATTTATAATTAATTCTTTTATAAAATAGAGAAAATAGTTTTGTTCAAGTATTTAGATGTCATACAAGCATTTTTCAAAAAGTATTTGGATGTTTTAGAGATAAAAAATATTAGAGGTTGCTAAGAGAAAATAGTCTTGTTTAAGTATTTTGATGCCATGCCAGCACTTTTCAAGGGGTATTTGGATGCTTCCTAGATGAGAAAATATAAAAAGGTTGCTAAGAAAAAATAGTTTATTTAAATATTTTGATGCCACACAAGCATCTCTCAAAGGGTATTTGGATGTTTCTCATGTGATAAAATATCATAGGTTGCTCAAAAAAAATAGTCTTGTTCAAGTATTTTGATGCCACACAAGTACCTCTCAAGGGGTATTTGGATGCTTCGGAGATGAGAAAATATCAGAGGTTGCTAAGAGAAAATAGACTTGTTCAAGTATTTTCATGCCACACAAGCACGTCTTGAGGGTTATTTGGATATAGTCTTGTTCAAGTATTTTGATGCCACACAAGCACCTCTCAAGGGGTATTTGGATGCTTCCCAGGTGAGAAAATATTAGAGGTTGCTAAGACAAACTAGTCTTGTTTAAATATTTTGATGCCACACATGCACTTCTCAAGGGGTATTTGGATGCTTCGAAGATGAGAAAATATTAGAACTTGCTAAGAGAAAATAATCTTGATGAGAAAATATTAGAACTTGCTAAGAGAAAATAATCTTGTTGTATTTTGACGCCAAACAAGCACCTCTCAAGGGGTATTTGGATGCTTCCAAGATGAGAAAATATCACTGGTTGCTAAGAGAAAATAATATTGTTCAAGTATTTTAATGCCACACTGGATGCTTCCTACATGAGAAACTATCAGAGGTTGCTAAGTAACAACATGTATCCAATTGCCCCAAGGGTTATCTCAATCGGTTGAGTCCTCGCAGTTAAGTACTTTTCCATTTGGGAGGTCAAAGGATCGAATCTCCTTGACGCCCACGGGGTTAGGCCTTGCGTGTCAGGCTGACGATTTAGATCCCCTTGGGAGGGTCTACCGAGATTTTCAGACTGTGGATCTAAGGTTCATGTGTGCGTGCACATGGATTCATGAACCACTTGTAAAAAAAAACAAAACAAAACAACATGTATCCAGTTTTTATGAGTTATTAAAATTTTAGATTTAAATGGATTAGATGATGGATTTGTTTTTTTTTTTTTTGTAAATTCGGTAGGACCATACTATTTTCTATTTATATTTGAATGAAAGGCTACAAAATATAATAATCTGTCTTTGGCCTCAACCTGCCCGAAGGAAACCAGGTCTGTTGGCCATCTAAAAGCATAAACAGCATCCCAAAATTGAAATTGTTTTCTGCGTCTAAAAGTCTCTTGTGCTAGCTGCCTTACTACTGCTTTCTGTACATTCATAACATATATAGAAAGTTCATAGGTACCTATATCATGCATACATAATCAAAAAAATAAAATAAGAAACACCTAGCCTTCTGAAGAAGAGACTGGTGCAGGGTCTTTGATATTAGTCCCAGGCATTTCAGCTTGTTGAAGCTGCTGGAGGATCTTCTACAGGGTCTTCTCCATGCGGCCCACTTTATCATCTAGCCTACTGACTCGGTCTACCGCCTGGTATTGGGTTATCTTTATATGCTGCTGTTGATCTTGAATTTCTAAAAGAAGAGCTTGAGTATTGGGGTCTGACTTAGCAGGGGCTGTCTTGGCTGGAACATGCTGAATACTCTGAATTTCTTTTGCTATTAAACATTTAACTATCCAGTAAGTATGGATAGTCTGGTTAAACAAAGTGAGACGGCCTCTGGTATTGCCTGGATCTGTGATAAAATGCAGAATCTCTGCCTCTGCCTCTGCCTCATTGTCTCCCGGGTCTATCTGGATTTCTTTCTCCCACCCCCGAATTTCTTGACGAACTTCAGATGAATTTCCTAATACATAACTTGCTGCGAGAGTCTCCAAGTGTTCTTGATTATTTTTGCACCCCCGTCTCTTGGGCTCATTCTCTGACTCAATTTGCTGCTTGCCTTTGGCGTTGTCTGCCCGTTGACGTCTTTTCCCCATTGCAGAGAGAAGTTTGTGATGAAACTCTAACAAACAGAAGTGCATAGCAAAGATATGAGAGATTTGGATTATAGATCTTATACACCTGTTATGGATAGGGACCTCAGGACTCTCACTCGAACAAAGGTAACCAGCCCTCCTGGTCCTGCTATACAATCTAAACAGAGAATCGTATTCACAGATGTCCCGACTTTTTACTAAGAACATAAAGTAAAAACTGAAATGATCATACATAAAAACCTTATGACTGTTTCCCCTCCGACAAGCGTGGGCAACCTTACTATCAGGCTTTACATGGACAGTATTCGGATTAAGATGGCTAAGATACAGGGCCTTTTGGTTGGCTTGAAAAAAGAGATTCCATAGCAACTTCCTTACTCTACCCTGCTGGCCTTCAGGTTTGGGTGCGATGTTCTGAGTTACTTGAGGCATCAAGTTGAGGACGGTATTCTTAATTCTAAATCGGATAGCAGGAGAATTGTCATGAGTGCTCATATGAAAAGTGACTAAGTGAGTCGACTCTGTGATGGGGTTACTATGCGGAGACTGGGCATGACTAAAGTACCACCTTCGATACTTTAACAGATAATTCAAGAGCCTAGCCCTTAAAACCCTGTGGATTCCGTTATCAGCAGGCAAGGTAGGGTGGTAGATACAAACAGTCAAGCTAGGCAAGCTATCTAAAATATTTACATGGCCACTCTGCAAGCAGGGGTCGCGAAAACAGGGAGAGACAGGTTGCTGTTCGGGGTTAACCTTGCAACACCTCTCTGTCAATCTCCGGAAAAGCTGAAAATACTGAAAACTGAAACACATTACAGTCTGAAACATGAGAAAAGCCAAGAGAATTCCAATAACATACCCCGACAGGATGAAAGACTTGCAGGAATGAAAATCGCTGATGCTCCTCCTCGACCGCCTCCAGTCAATCGCATGCAGGGACCCGTGCATGAATGAATGGAGAGGGAGTGGAGCATCGCATACCTTAATCAAACCTTGCCGCTTTCGCTCTGACTTGCCACACTTCGCCATAATTTCCGCCTGCAGGTTCCCACACTTCGCTCCACTGGAATGATGCTCCGTCATTAATGATAGTAAGTGCATGTTTCTAGGGCGCATGCCAAGTCTCCGGCTCCGTCCTTTTAGTTTGCCATCTGGACAAATTTAAGAGAATTAAGGTTAGATAAATTATTAAAATTTTATATTTAAATAAATTATAGATTTTAAATTTTGTATTGTTGTATTTTTAATATTGTCTAATTATTATAATTTTTGGAGTTTTTGGTTTTAACATGACAGAACGATTTTTGTTGTTTAAAAGTTGTTTTTGAGACAATTCAACATTCTCTAAAACTTTTAAAACACTTGGATTTATGATTCCAACAAATTCTTCTTAAATTCTAAACAAATTCGAATTACATATAGTTTGAAAAGAAAAAAAATAGTGCAGTAAAAAAGAGTCCAATAACCTAATTACATAAAAATTGAAGGGATAAAGGAATCAACCAAGAAAAAAATAAGGACAATGACATAATAAAATGTTCAATTTTTTTTATAAATTATATTAAATTTTAATGATATAATTATGAGTAAGATCATAATTTTTATTTTGTAACAGTTTTAATGTATAAATGATTTAGTTATCACCAAACAAAAAACCGTGCAACTATATATATACTTAAATTACAATTTTAATGATTTAGATCAATATGGTATTTTAAAAATTATTTAATTTATTTGGATTATATTGACATAACAATAGTATAACTAAATACTTTAGATGACTGATAAATGTTGATAGACATTAATTTATGATAAATATCAAAACATTTACTTCATGATACATCTTATATTCTTCTAGGACACATTAGTTAGGTGACTAATGGAAACCTTTGATGGTGAATTGAACTAAACTTGAGAGATGGGCAAGGATGGACACGAAGATAAAGGGAACCTATCAAAATTGTTGATGTCCCCTTTGGATGACAATATTTGTTAAGGCAATACTTGCAAACAAGGTTTCCACACATTTTCTTACCTCACTTTTACTTCAGTAATATTTTCCCAATTTGTTTGGTTACCTCCCATTGACTTCAAACCTAGTCGTTTTTTGTTTCTACATTTTAGGTATTATATTTCCCTAGATTTCATCTTTTTCAAGAAATTAATTTCGAATATTAATAATTTTTATTATTTTAACATTTTTATTTTATATTAATTATAATATTATTTATTTTTAATAAACAAATAGATTTCATATGAAAAATAAAACCGTAATTCATGTGTTTTTTTTTTTGACAACAGCAATAATAATTATTTTAAATAAAATGAAACAAAGACTCATAAAAGATTTTCATTGTTGTACCCATAATACTAAATTAAACATGTACTTTTAGTTTGCTAATAAAGAATTACTTTTAATCATACATATTCATAAAAAAATAAGTGCTTATATTTTCCTACATATTTTATGTTGAGCTTTGGTGTCTCCCCCTTCAATGTTTACTTATGTGCAAAGCATTTATTTATCTCGCTTTATTCACAAGTGCAATTATAAGATATAGTGAAGTGCATTTACAATATATAGTGATGCCATTTTTTTGTGTAATACATTGTGCATCTCGTAATTTTCCCCTTCATTAGTGTTCACCTCTATTTAACATTTAATAGAGCAATCATGATAATATTGGTGCAACAAAGCGTCCACAAATTTAAAAGAATAAAATATTATGAAAGTATCTCCAGCATTAGAGACAACGAAATAATTAACCCATGGTGTTACTGGAATAGAAAAATATTTGAATGTAATTCAAATATTATTGAGAATTTGGAATCGTGAGAAGCAAATTTTAAAATTTTCAAAGAGAAAATGCTCACATTAGAATGAGAATATCAAAACTAAAAAATAATAAATTTATGCTAAATTCCTTAAAATTCTATAGTTTATAACAAGAATCACCTACTATTCGTAGTTGCAAATGAAAATTGTTATAGTATTCATATAATTAAGAATATTTAGGAAGGTCTACATTATTCAAATGCCAATAGCTGCAATGCCAGTGAGCTAATTGATTCAAAGGCATGATTGATCCCTATGCTAAGAAGCATAATATGCTCTAAAATTAAGTTATGATATCTTATCTTGTACATACTCCTCTATAATATTAAACAAATAGGATCTTTATCATCATTAACAAGATTGAATACATACAAAGGAACAACTATCTTGAATAGTTGCAACAACATCATGTCAAGCAACACCTGAAATTGGTATTTTACACTGACATTCCAAGCAAAACCACAATAGAAAACCACCATTGTGCTTGCCAATACATGCACATATTTGCAAACATTTTTCAAAATATCTTCTAATACAAGTCACTAATGAAGAGAAGTACCCTTTTGTACCAAAACGAAATGCAAAACTACAATAGAAAACCACCATTGTGCTTGCCAATACATGGACATACTTGATAACACATGACATTGGCATTTTACACTGACATTTCAAGAAAAACTACAACAGAGAACCACCACTGTACTTGCCAATAGATGCACATATTTGCATACGGATTTCAAAAATTTGCAAACAAATTTCAAAAGATCTTCTAATACAAGTCACTAATTAAGAGAAGAACCCTTTGTACCTAAACAAAATGGCTTCTTTAATTTGTACAATACTACAATCCCTTTATAATATTGACACTATTTTTAATTGATTGCACAAAGTGCCCTTTGATATAGATGATGAAGTTTGTTGTAGAAGATGATGGAGTACCCTTCTGCCTATGCATATTGATGGAATTCCCTTGTCATCTTTGTTCTTGATGTTTGACCTTGTCATTTTGTTATTTTTCTTCCTTCAAATTACGAAGTTTGTGAAGTTCATGAGTTGTTGTAGATGATTCACAATATTGTAGGTGAGGAGGATGTTTTTCTCTTACTTGAAGAATGTCTGCACCTACAACATAAATAACCCTTAAATTGTATGCAATTAGGCCTATAACAAAACGCTTAAGCAAATCTCGTGAAAAGAAGACAAGAGATTATAAAGTAACAATCCTTCCAAAGTTTAGACAAACAATCCAAAATTCTAGACTTAAGCCCTAAGTCTACCTGTACCTACACTTATGCCTAATACAAATTTCGAAGGCAAATGAGAATTTACAAATAAACTGACACATGGATGCACCATCACATAATCTCCCCTACCTGTATTAAAATAATATCGAAAACAAAACTAACTACAAATACCATAAACCTTGTACAAAAAACTTACTAGTTACAAGCCTCCACTACAGGTCTGAGACATAGTTTCCTTGTAACAAACCTTGCCAAGACAACCTATGATAGGAGCATATCACAGTTGCAAATGAAAGATAAATAAACTTACCTTCACACCAATGTACATGACCTTTGTTTTCCTTAACAGTCAATTTTGAGGCATCTACTCATAGTTAGACCAGATGTCTGAATTCATTAGGACCTGCCATAACTTCGCTCTACATTTCTTTTGCAAGAATTCAAAAAATTATCTCTAACACACAATCCAAAAAACCTTTTAATTCTTGTATCTCCTCAAGCTAGAAGCCTCGAAACGAATCATAAAATAACTAACCCTAACACTAAAAAAAGGAAACACATTTCCACAAGAAAACCTTAATTATAAGTTGTATTGCTTATAAATAAACCACATATAGTTTGTGGGAAAAAGGCTGCAACCTAAGAATAGAGTGCACTGACCGTTGGAGGTGTGAAAAGTCTTGAAAGAGTGGTTTTATATCTATTATATTTTGGGCCAGAAAGAAATATTTGAGCAATGGAAGGAAAAATCTCGCAAAGGCTCCCAAAAGAGTTGTTGTATATGATTTTAGCAAGGTTGTCCATAAGGGTTCTTGGAAAAGCAAGGATTGTCTATCCCAGGTATATTAAGGAAAATAGAGTGTTTTGAAATATTGTAGAATTAATTGTAGACAACAAATTTTCCGCATATCAATGCAACAGTATGTTAGCAGCAGATGCATCCAACAAAAAATTATAGAAATATAGAAATAAAAATATAGATGTGTAAAGAACCCTTTGAAATATCAATTAAAGTGAAATGTACAATAGAACATGGTCAGTGGACATGCATTCAGATTAATGGGTGGGTAAGAGAAATAGTAGACATGCGCAGAAAGTCCTTTGAATTACCATTTAAAGCGGAATGTGCAGTAGAAGATGCTCATTGGAAATGCATTCACAATAAATGTTGGATAATAAAATTGTTGGGAAGTATGGTATGTTCCATATCAACTTCCACACTATAATTGTTGGCTATATTTTAGATGAAAAAACATAAATAATTTTTGCGTTAAATACTAAAAAGACATTTGTAAAACAAACAAAGAACCAAGATCTCCATATGAACTTGCACACTATAAATGTTGGCTATCTTTCACATTAAAAATCATAATGACATATATTGTTCAATACTGCAAAATGCATTTTCCAAATAGATAAGGAACCATGGGTAGCATAGTGGCACGAATTTCCATGCAAGGATGGCAAGTTATTTATATACATTACTTTAAAGTGAGTAAAATGTGACAAAAGAAGATGTATTGTTTGCTTTAAAACCAAAACATGTAGTCGAGATCCCAAAACAAAAATCTTTGAAGTGTTTCAACCAGAGTGCATGTTGTTGGTTTCCCCACAGGGGGAATTCCTAGTTGTACATACAAGATGTTGTGTGGCATCTACAACACCAATTGACATCCAGGGTTAGGACGCGGTCAAGATAGTATCCCGAAGTTGCCTGTTTGCATCCTTTCATGTACATGGATGAGGAAATTCATGTGTTAGTAAATTATATATTACAGAGAAATGGAACACATAAAATATGCGGAAAAAAAAAACACATAAATAACATATAAAACAAGAGAGACACAGATATATGTGGTTCACCCAACTTGGGCTACGTCCATGGAAACAACCAATCCTTCCTTTCTATTATCTAGCAAAATGAAGAGACACAACCTACAACAAATCCATTGTAATATCCTCTACTCTCTCACACAGTCCCCATTTATGGTTCTCGCTCAGAATATACACTCAATACACAGCCGCAATACAATACCGTCATATAAAACGAGGGGTTTCCTTCTAGGGAAAAAAAACCTACATTAAACATAACTTCTACTGTCAAATGATCCGCCTAATGAACAGCCCAGATTGACTACGAAATTATAATATACTATTGTTGGCTATACTCTATCGTCATGGTGTTGATTTTGTCTTTCAACATTGTTTAACGCATGAGGAAGCCAAGAAGGCACTAAATTATTGGCATTTCATAGTGTGTGGTGGTCATATGTTAGGGTTTTCCATTGCCTAGAAGATATTGTGCGCTAGCTATTTCTGGTTGCCACTGTTTAAAAATTGCATAACTATAGTTAGAAAGTGCCATAATTTCCAAATTTTCAATTCCAAGATGAATGCTCCTCCAACTCCTCTTCACCCAATCATAGTCATCGGTCCATTTGCTAAATGGGGCATTGATTTTTTTACATGTAACCATCACATGGCTGGGGGGCATGGGTATATTATTCTTGCAGTAGATTATTTTACGAAATTGGCCGAAGCCATGCCTACAAACAAGGAAGACGGTGAAATCACAATTATTTTCATATTATATCATGTTATTTCTATGTTCGGCATAACAAAAGCCATCGTTATGGATCACGGTAGCCACTTTCGAAATTTTATGATGACCGGACTTTATGCACAACTCGACTTGCGCCATGAAAACTCTACTCATTATCCCCAAGAAAATGGCCAAGTTGAAGTTGTAAACAAGGTTTTGACCAATATGATCACATGGATGATCGACATTCAGAGGACTCATCCAAAGGATGAGCTTACATAACAAGCAAATGTTATCCTCCTCAAGCTTGACAAAAATAAAGAGGTACTTTCCAGTAATGGTCAGGGGGGGTGGTGACTTGGGAAAAGGTATTCATTTTTTCATTCATTTAAAGGAAATATGTCACTCTTGAACATGACACTTCGTCACACATGCGTCCGAGTTAAGTAATCCATTTATCTTATAGTTAATCAAACCTCATCGAAAATATTCATCTCATTTTGGGTATTATCGTTGAGTCAAATGCATCCAAGTCAATTTTGATCTCACCATGAGTTCAAGAGAAGTTCAACCTTAGTTCATATTCCTTTACAAAATTAGCCCTCAATAACCTCTACCATCCCTAAGTTAGTCCTTGCAAAATAGTTCTTCAAAACTTGAAATGAAGTTTCATGTCGTAGGCCCTCAAGCGATGGATCACTTCCTATCAAATTCAACTCACTATCTAGGAATTTGATCTAGAAACCTTTTTCAATACCTTCAGACCTGCATGCCTTAATGGCAAGTTTATCGCCTTCGATGACATGTTCTCATAATGAACCTTTGATCAACCAATTCTATGATTGTTCGACTACAAATCACTTAATCACACTTCATAGATTGTACTAAGAATACCTTGAGAGCCATTGCCATTATTGGTGGTTTCTCTTGCACTTGTTAATGGTTCACATCATTGACCGGTAATCAAGTGGTATCTACTATGTTCGACTTCAACTGATTTTATCACATGTTCATATGTGTACTACAGATCGAGAGATGGAGATCAAGACCCTAGATCTATTTTCATCCATCCAGGCTGCGAGGAGTTATATGTTCATAATTATCTATACAAAACCATAACAGATGGTTGTGTCCATATTGTGTCTATCATTGATATGATTCTAGGCTTTTTCTATACTTTTTCATTGAGTTAGATTTACTTTGAGTATGGGAATTCCTACCTCAGTGATATTATATATATTTTCATTGTAATCCTTGAATGTTTGTTGCAGGTTTCCGACCATTGTCTCTGATCCAATCTTTGGCATGATAAAGTGCTTCAATATTTTAATGACTTTCTATACTTCGCACTTTAGGGGGCAATCTGTTACATGTCATTTTGTCACCATGACACTTGATGGTTAAAATGGATCTCTTGCCATCCATACACATGCTTTAATGCACTCCCTTTCAAGTCAAACATCTAAAACCATTGTAGAAATTATGAATTTTGGGTAACATGGAATTTTAACTTGTTTAGTATGACATGTGCGCTTTTCCTAGTGAGTTTCTGCGCATGCGCAATTTCTTCCATTAAAACCTGCACAGAAATGTGCTCTGTCTTCCATTGTAGACCACGCACATGACTCAATGAAAAGTAAATTCTAGAAGCCTTGTTGGGAGAATATATCCCAAATAGAAGCTTATTGTTCATATCTATTCGATCCAAACCCCTTAGATCATGGATTTAATCTCCTTTGATCAAGGAACCCTAATCCCACTATTAATGGATCTCATCCCTCTTTTATGGATCTGAAACCTCCTCTATTTGTCCTATAAATTGAGTAGAGGCTAGAGGGTTAGGGGAGTTCACAAAATGTAGTATTATGATGGTGAATTGAGATTGGGAAGCTTATAATCCAAGGAGAGGATTTGAGGCATTTGGGAGGAACCTCATGACACCAAGGCATGGTTGTAAGGCTCTTATTTTATTTCTGAATTAATACAAATGAATCATTTTTCTCATTGTATTATCTTATTCAAA
The DNA here is from genome assembly GCA_034641835.2 of Pinus albicaulis. Taxonomy (NCBI): domain Eukaryota; kingdom Viridiplantae; phylum Streptophyta; class Pinopsida; order Pinales; family Pinaceae; genus Pinus; species Pinus albicaulis. Next base: position 799,103,665 of record CM076581.1, read on the forward strand.
TGATGAATGGTTTATGTTCCTTTATGTATTCATTAAGATTATTTCAATTTGTAATCTCCTTGATTATTAGATTAAACTTGTTTTGAATCATTATATTGCATATGTCGTTGATCTCTTTTATGTCTGTGATTACAGATCTTATCAAAGCATTGAGGAGTTGCATCAGGACAGATCGAGGATCTCCATCAAGAATTTCGCAAATAGGTAAGGGCACCACTCTCCTTCTCTTATTTTGATGATTTAAACGAAGTTAGCTTAGGAAAATAGATATTCAATTGTTTGTTTGTTTCTACTTTTCCTTTAGGAATCTAGGGAGATCGCTCTTGTCTGCAAGAGGGATTTGTCTACCTAACAATATTCCAATCATTAAATATGAAGATGCTCCTTTATTTTCACTCTACTATGATATAAATAATATTTTGACTGAATTTCACTATGATATAAATTTCATGAACAAATTTCATTCTGTATAACTGTATTGTGGCACAAACTATGTATAACTGGACTGTGGCACAAATTATGAAACAAGCACCTAAGACAATATGACTTCAAACTGTTTGATAAAATGTATCATTGAAATAACCAAATAAACTCAAAAATTATAGTGGGTATTGTTACCCACCATTAGTGGGTGACCCCATAGGAGATTTTTTTTCCTAAATTTGTCTTCAACCGGTAGTCAGTTTCCCTTGAAAACCACCAGTGTAGCCAATATATTGTACCAGTTGATCTCCACTCCTTGAGTCATTCATATATCCCCTCGCCGATTCGGATTTATGCAGGAACACAATAGAATACACATATAAACATAAATAAAAAGATGCAGCTGAAATAACACTTCATTTCATTAATATCAAAGAACTAAAATTTGTGTACAGACAAAATGGAAGTAAACCAGCTACGGCATTGGTAGCTTAGATCTGAGAAGAGATGTGGTGGCTACAGGCCTCTGAACTATGTTACAATGAGGATCGAAGGACTATTTATTTTTTAGTAACAATGAAAAACCCTAAACATCCAAAAACCTAACCCTAGGAGATGAAGCGCCAAAACTATGGCACCTGTTTGGGTAAATTGGTACATCACCCGGGGACATAACTTTGGTATAAGATCTTCGTTTTACGCGCTCAATACCTCGTTATAAAGATATATCTGAGGAATAAAACTTTTGAGTGAGAAAAATCAATTAATAGCCCCATTTTGTTTTCGATTTTCCCAAAAAATGTCGTTTAGGGCCTCAAAATGGCTCCCGAAGTTCAGGACCCGAAAAACTGCTAAAAATCATAAGTTGTGTTGAAACTAAAGAGCTGAAAGAACTAATGGTGGGGGTTCAAATGGAATAGGTGGGTGGCCACCAATATTCTCCTGGATCATTAGGGCCTCAAAACAGCTCTGGAAGTTCAAGACCCGAAAACCTGCTAAAAATAGTAAGTTGTGTTGAAAGTGAAAAACTGAAAGAACCAATGGTGGGGGTCCAAATGGAATAAGTGGGTGGCCAAAAATATCCACCTAGATCATTCCTCCCCCCTTAGGAAGCAATGGTCCCCATTGCTTTGAGATCCTCCATGAGATGAGGCAAATTCTGCCGAACTGGGTATTGGATTTGCCAAAGATGTCATGGACCTACGAGCAAACATGCTAGATGCGTTCAGTAAATTTGGTTTCTTTATCAGCCTCAAATAGTACATGTGTGGATTTTGTTTGTGTGGTCGAATGAGGTATGGAAATATCAGGCGATGGTACGCCTAGGGTCAGATCAATGGAGTGCTTGACCTGACAGTGTAGAGGAACATTTGTGGGTGAGGAGAAAATGTCCTCATATTTCTCCATACCTTTGTCCATCTGATGTTTCTGTACAGGGGAGCCTCGTTTCGAGGCTGTCGCCATAATATTATTCTTTTCTTATGGGTGAATGGTAATGAAAATAAATTTCTTGGTTTGGGAAACAAACTTACTGCATTGTTTTGCAGTAGTCAAAGAGATGGTAGGAGGAAGTACTACCTCCGGTATCTTGTACAAGTTATTTCCCAATAATAATAACAACACGAGGCATAGACTCATACACAGCATGTCACCTCCACAAGTATGGTTGGCCCAATAATACATCAGACACATCAAGAGGAGCAACATCACACAGTTCCTCATCCGTGAATGGCTTGATGTTGTACGAAAGGCAGCACTATTGGCGGACACAGTGATCTCTTCCTTCATGAAGCCACCCAATGGTATACAGCTGTAGTTGTGCTATGGTCGGTAGGTCGAGCCACTTCATGACCTCTATTGAAATGAGGTTCTTTTGGATGCTGCTATTGACAAGGAATTGTAGTGGAGAACCCTTCACCCACATTTGTGAATGGAAGAGGTGCTCCCCCTCCTTTGGATCCTCGGGATCCTCCCCCTGGATCTTGGTGGTGGAAACAATGGCACTGGGATCCGCATCAATGATATTCTCCCCTTTTTCATTTCCCTTCTCTGGTTCTGACTCAGGATCAAAACATGCATTTGATTTGGGTGCCTTTAGTTCGACCACCAATGATTGTTTGGCTTGACACTCGCTTGTGCTGTGAGTGGGGTTGTTATGAAATTCACACAGCTTCCCCCTGTTCTTCTTTGGATTTGTGGTGTTGTTCTGAGTTTCCCCACTTTGGCCTTGCCCCTTTTTCTACGGTTCGGGGGCACCTTTCCCTAGCTTCATATTCGCAGATCCAACATCTCGCTTCTTCTACTTAAATTTCTTCTTGATCTTGGCGTCATAGTGATATGGCACTGTGCCAAGCGATGTAATGTCGAGGAACTCCATTTCCTCTTGAATGTATCTATGTAGACAGCTGTGGTACTTTAGCACCAAATGTCTCTCTGAATATTGAATACCCAACTTTGTGCATAGGGTATGGAACAGATTCGTCAGTTCGTGCACATCTTGATCCCTTTGCTGCCACATCGTGGTCCATTGGATGTACTTTTCTTCATAGCGCCCCATAGGGTAATATTGTTCCTTGATGCCGTCTTGAAACGAATTCCAAGTGGGTGCGGTCAAGAATAGAGAGGTTTCCCTCTCGTCCTTTTTCTCCCAGTAGGATTCCCACTAGTCTTTAAAATGGGGGGTGGATTTGAGGAGTGAAAAAATAATATTTTCTTTGTCGGAGAAATCATGGACCGAGAAATACCCTTCCAACAAATTCAACCATCTATCTACAGTGTCTCCATCTATCTAGCCTTCAAATACAGGAATGTCAATGTTGACTTGTACCTTGAAAGGAGAGGCGCATCCAGAGTGGTTCTTGGATGTAGATGTGTCACCGGTGGGAAATCGTTGAAGGATCTAGGAAAAGTTATCAATAATCACATTCCTTTGTTTCTAGAGGGCCTCCTCAAGCAATATTTTGATAGGATCTCTTGCTCCCTCATCTCTCTTTTCTTCTTCCATGGGAGGTCATCGGGGTTTGTGAGGCTAATCTTGCAAGGGTTCAACCAGATTGAGCCCTAACTCCTTATACCTTGACCTTGTTAGGGACATGCAAAGAAAAATAGAGAAAGAGCAGACCACTCTGATACCACTGATTCGGATTTATGTAGGAACACAACATAATACACATATAACTATAAATACAAAGATGCAACGGAAATAACACTTCATTTCGTTAATATCGAAGAACTGATATTCGTTTACAAACAAAATAGAAATAAACTAGCTAGGGCACTGGTAGCTTATCTTTGAGAAGAGATGTGGTGGCTACATGCCTCTGAACTATGTTACAATGAGGCTCAAAATCCTATTTATTTTTGAGAAACAATTAAAAACCATAAACATCCAAAAACCTAACCCTAGAAGATGAAGCGCCAAAACTGTGGTACCTGTTTGGGTAAATTGATACATCAATCTTCCTAGGGACGTAACTTTGGCATACGATGTTTGTTTGACGTGCTCAATACCTCGCTAGAAATATCTATCCGAGGACTAAAACTTTAAAGTGAGAAAAATCAATCTATAGACCCATGTTGCTCCCAATTTTCCCAAAAAACATCGTTTAGAGCCTCAAAATGACTCCAGAAGTTCAGGACACGAAAAATTGCTAAAAATAGTAAGTTGTGCTGAAACTGAAAAACTAAAAGAATTGATGGTGGGGATTAAAATGGAATAGGTGGATGGACACCAATATCCACCTGGATCATTAGGGCCTCAAAACAGCTCCAGAAGTTCAAGACTCGAAAACTTATTAAATATAGTAAGTTGTGCTGAAAGTGAAAAACTGAAAGAACCGATGGTGGGGATCTAAATGGAATAGGTGGGTGGCCACCAATATCCACCTGGATCACTCACCCACTTGTCAAGAGTGTATGTTTGAAGGTGGGTCATCCAATCCTAAATGTATGTTTTTCAATGTGCAATTGGGTGCTTAGGCTTTTTTTTCCTTAGGAAAATTGGGTATGGATTATTAGTTGACTTCGAAAAAGGAAGGGTTTTGACTGTAGTCTTGTTCCTTCACCTTAAATGGGGGGTTAATCCTCAACCCTAGTCATGTGGGATCTCCCCTACTAGCTTATAGCTTTAGGATGGGCACTACTTAGGGAACCCTGATTTTGGTTGCACGCTCATTTTTTCCCATTTCATATTTTTCAGTCCCCTCCGCACATTACATGCCCTATTTCATCATATCTTCTCTCTATGGGTCCACAAGGCTATCATACACCCACTTCCCTTTTCCACATGTTTGGGTCGGGCCTATAAATGTTGCCCCAAATGTTGATGCAGCTAAAAAAGAAGATAAAAGCATATCATGGCCACATACAAAAGAAAATAATATCACAAAATGCAAAAGATGGCCTAGATATTATAT